>OY101442.1:18588905-19058747 GCA_956483585.1 Gymnocheta viridis
AAGTATCAATTGGTTCATTTTTTATTACGCCGCGCAGAGGTTTTGTTTTTTTTTTCTGTGGCAAAAAAGCTCATTTTTGATCCCTAAATTTCAAAAATCTATAATTTGTTTATATAAAAATAATATTTTGTCTTTGAAAAAATTTTAATATCGCTTAAAAATTGAGCAGCAAAAACTGACGAGTTTGTTTATGCATTTCTATTGCGTATAAATGTAAAATATTATTGTAGCTGTCATTTTAATGGCGTTTTTATGAAAATATGTTATTTTCATTTAAATAAAAAAATGTATGTTGCTAAAAAATGCAGCATTTGACTTTTTCCCAGGGAAAAGAACAGGCTGCCGTCGTCTAAAAAAATGGAAGGTGGAAGTCGAATCTTTTAATTTAAATTAAAAAATCCACTGATCTCTACCGATCAGTGAATAAACTTAAACATTTTCTGAAACAGATCATGAAAGTTAAATTTGCAAAGTTAATTCGCCAAAAAATTGTAGCATTATTATAGGATTAAAGTTTTTGAAAAATGTTGTATAAGTATTAATTAAGGATTCATTTCGCATCATGTTTAATTCCCGCGCTTATCCAGTGTGAGTGCGTGACCGTGACTTAAAATTAAGACTACGTGTATGGAATACGGCTAAACTCTCTACAAAAATCTTTATTTATTTTGAACTCATTTGGTTTATATTTTTTGAAAATATTTATTTAAAGGACATTTTTATTTTTATTCCGTTTCCGAACAGAGCGTGTCCTTGCTCTAAAAAAACTTGTTCCAAGGAATAAAGTTATTACGTGCATTTAAGGATGTATGGGAGGGACATGAATTCTTTCGCGAGAAATTACCAAATCTTTTTTTTTTTTAGCTTAAATAATTGTTATTAGTGTTTCGTAGAAAAAACAATAAACAACTTTATTTTTTAATGTATTTTTTCAAAGAACATTTAAAAAATGGATCAGTTGCTCCGAATTAAACAAAATTCGGATGTTGTAAGCACTTTGCATAATAAATTTTATAAAGCTACAATCATTATTTAAGTTGCTATGTTATTTTATATATTAAGAATACCTGGGAAGAATACGAACCCTTGCGCAGCTATCAAGCAAATTTAAAAAATTTATATACAGCTGGCCAATTATAAAAAGCACGCTTATCAGTTTGCAACAATTGCTTCTTTTTATGCCACCATGAATACCACTGTTAATATTCTAGCAAATTAGAAAAACAAGTCTCCTTCTTTTTGATCAGTTGTGTAAATACAAAGAAAATTTTAAGCTTAGCGAAATTTTTTTTAAGAATTAACTATCGTGCTATCACACATCCAATAAAATTGTTATCACAGGTCTAGGGTTTGAGGCTTCCCGGGAGCGGGAATTGAAAAATCGCATTCTCTGGAATCCCGGGATATGTGAATTTTCTACTTGGCATACCATGAAAAAGTTATGAATCTGAAACAACTTCCGATATCTTTTATAGGGAAGTATTACAAATTTTTTTCACAAACAAAAAATTTAATTATTAAAAAAGAAATCTAAAAATATTATCATGGTATTTTTTGATTTAATTAAGTATAAAAAATACATCAACTTTAACTAAAATATGCGTGTTTTTTCTTATCTTATTCTCTCTTTTATTTTAATTTTGTATTTGATAAAAATAAATTATTTTTAATTGACCCCAATCTTTGCAAACCGAAAATATAAAAAAAATCTGAGTATTTTGTAATTATTTGATAATAATTGGCAGTAAATTATCCAAAATTTGCCAATAAATATTTTAAATCAATCAATTATAGACGAAAAAAAAACAAAAGACTTAAGCAGCGAACTTTTGGCTAATCTCTATTTCGTATGTATTAAAAATGTTTAAATTTGGCAAACTTTTCTAGCAAAATTTAACAAAAGTTTCAACATATTTTAATTGTTTTGCAAACAAAACGAATAATTTAGCAAAATATTTTAAATACAGTATGACAAATTAAATTTGTTAAGTATTTGGAACGGCGACAAAAACTTAATTATTTAACCGCATTAGCAAACAAACATACAATAATAAATTTCAGCTGAATAGCTGTCAAATTTTGTGATATTACAAAAATCTAACAATAATTTTTGTTTTCCTAACCACAGTTTTTGTTTTTCAAACATTTAAAATTTTTTGTCATAATTTGTTTACAAAGACCCAAACACTGCGCTTGGAGACAAACATATAAACTGTTTTTAATTAATTTGTGGTGGTTGCTGCAAAGACTGCAAACATATAAAATGCGAAAAAATCCACAAATGTTTTGTTTTGTTTTTTTTTTTTTCAGAAATAAAAATTAAAAAATTGTTTAACATTGCAAGCCAATGCAATACCTCAATTAGACTAACGTACACTCACTAACATGTTTTTTATTTTCTTGTTGGGAGTGCAAGAGTTGTGTTTTTTTTTGTTTGTTTTTTTTTTTAATAAGACTTACCGTCTTGTTTGCCTTGGTACAGACTGGGTCCAACAAACTGGTGCCTTATGCGTTTGTAAATTGCGCGATGACTTATATGTCAAATCACCACATTCGGATTGCCATACTTGTAGATTACCCTCAGCTGGATAAAATGTATACAAACTGTTTGTGGATGAGGCAATAACCGGTGATCCACCGGCTGCTGCCACTAAGGCAGCAGCGGCATCACCAACATTGCCCGTATTCAAAACGGTTGTGGCAGGCGCTAAGGCCACGGCACTAGCTGACAATGTAGCACTTGATATAGGCTGCACGAGTAGCGCCTGTGTTGTAGAACCAGGTGTTAAAGAAGAGCAACCACCATTGACAGAGCTACCAGGAAACTTATAGTGTTGCATGCGTGTAGCGGTGTTGCAAGAGGAGCTGCTTGTTGTGCCACAACCTTCATGTTTTAGAACTAGAGCATTTGAGGGATCGTAATTGTGTAGGAGTAATTGTTGCTGCTGGTGGTGCTGATGTTGTTGTTGTTGCTGTTGGTGCTGATGAAGTCTGTGCCGTGAAATGGCATCGACCGAGTGCGAGCGTATGGCTGAGCCACGAGGTGCCAGTAATATCATATTATGGGAGTTATTGGCAGCATTGGCATTCGTTTTGAGAACAGATGGTGACATGGCTCTAGTTCTAGCCCGTCTGAAATTACCATTATTATTGGCCGTATTACTTCCGCCTGGTGCATAACGATGATTGTTTATAGCTGCAGAAGCAACTAAAGGTTGTCGTTGCTTTTGATATTGCAAACGTTGCACAGCTTGTGGTGAGCCCATGGCTTGAGTGCTGGCAGCCGTTAAGCCTCCAGCATTCGAAGTTACACAAGCTGCCGACGATAATGATGATGATGAGGATGACGATGCAGCGGTGGTTGAAGAAGATGTGGATGAAATACGTGCGGCATTTTGCATATTCATTTGTTGTATAAACTTGTTGTCGCTGGAACCTCTTCGATCTTTATAGTATTTATCTAATAAATGTTGTTGCAGCGATTGTTGCTGTTGTTGCTGTTGTTGATGATGATGCAGCTGTATGGGTGGACGGCGAATGATTTGTGGTGCACCCAATGCTGCCAACCGGGTTTTCGATAAATCCATGGTTTTGTTGGCAACATGTCCGGCGTTCAACAGCGAAGAAGATGTATTAGACGATGATGACAAATCAGCATTGGCTGATAAGCCACCAGAAGCTGCCGATGACAATTGTGCCAAAGTAGAACCAACATTTTGTTGTTGCTGATGTTGTTGTTGTTGTTGTTGTTGTTTGCTAACACTACTAATGTTGTTGCAGTTGTTGCTATTACCGCCAGTGCTGCAAGTATTATTTAGTGCTGTTGTTGTTGTTGTTGTATTTGAATGTTGATTGTTTTGAATCGTTCCACTTGTTGGGTGCTCTGAATCCGTTGAAACTCGATCTGGATCACTTTCAAAACCTTCATCGAGGGATCGTGTGGGACTTAAGATTGGTTTCAAATGCTGTTCCAATTTTGCTTGCTGTTGTTGCTGCTGCTGCTGCTGCTGTATGGACGTCATTATTACATCGATTTGACGTTGTTGTTGCTGCTGTTTTTGCTGTTGTGTTGACATATTTGTAATAAAAATCTAGCTAACAGTTCAGAAATTTTATTCTTTTCAAAGATCAAATTTCTGTTGTAGTGTGTTTTTTTTATATAAAATATTTACACTTGGCTGGTTCTGTTCAACCTGTAGAGTAAACAACACTTTATATCTTTTTATTTTTATCTTTTAGTTATTTTTTGCTCTTTTTGAACAATTATTAAAAAGGCGTAAAACCGGCAGTTTTATTATATTCTGCTTTATTTTTTTTTCTTTTCTTTTTAGTATAAATCACTTTTGCATCAATTGATGTTTTGTTATTAAGATCTCTTAATTGGAATTGTGTTAAAAACTCGGCAGAATATTTATTGCGCTTGACGACTTTTGTAAGTTATATTCATATTTCTCTAGCAATAATTTTTTTCTTAGATGTTTTATTTCTTTCTTTGCATTTTCTAAAACTATTTTTTTATAATTTCTATGTTAATTTTCTTTTACGAGTAATTTTCTTACAAACTTTTGCATACATAAATATATAATTATTTTTTGTTTTGAATTCACCAGTCACTTGTTATAATTTTTTCCCTGCTCGTCAGTTTCATTGTTAAAGAAAACACCAAAAATTAATTTTTTATTTATTTCGTTCGTTTTTAATTAAAAACTTTAAAAATTTCTCAGTTGCTTGTGTGTATTTGTGTGTTACAATTTATTCCGCTGCTTGTGTGTTTAGTGCACGAAAGTCGTTTTCATACTAAATGTTTTCTTTTAGCTCAAACGTTAAAAAGTTTTCTGTGTGCTTCTTCATCTACCTTTTTTGTGTTTAGTGGGTTTGCGGTCCAGCTAACAGACACTTGTTTCATCAAGCGGTGATGACTCAAAGAGGGACAAATTAAATGTGCATACTTTTTTTTCTACCGCAACATCTTATGACTAACAATTTTTGAAACTGACAAATAAAATGTAAACAAAATATAAAACTTAAGTGCTAGAAATACAAAATAGATTCTATTACTAAATTTTTAAATATGTAACCAAATAAATTAATATTAATTAATATCCAAATCTAAAGGAAAGGTAGAAAGGTTTTTTACCAAAATTTTTATTTAATTTTTTCATTATTTGTTTATGTTATATTATGTTAAAAAATAAATATTTGAATAATATCTTTCTTTAATATAACAATGTCCTAATAGACGTTTTTAAAAGTACATTTTTAGAAGGTACTATTTCCCCCATTTTCTTAATTTCCACTCTCATAAAATGCACATGTAAAAATACTTTTTTATCTTTCCTTTTTTTTATTTACTTTTTGTTTTCTTTACAGAAAAAAAACTGCTTTTGCACCTGATCAAAGAGCGTGTTGAAAGTGAGTTTTTATGAAGCAGCTGAGAAATTCATATCTGTTAGCCAGAGAAATATTCGATGTTAACCATACAAATTTTACACTCAAAGAAATATTAAACTAATCTCAAATAAAATTTATAAGAATTGCAGACTATAAAGATTTTTTTTCTGTTAAAGATTCCTGAAAAATGTTGCATAGTTTCAAGAAAACAAATTTTGTAACAGCACCTGAAAACGACACATTTGTATTTCCCCGCAGGCGTGTGTCTACACTGAATGGTGTGTCTAATAGCATGAACATTTTCATGGCATTTATTTGATATAGTCTGTAAATTAATTAAATTTATTGTTTATTTCTTGTAGATTATGGGCCTCATTTCGACATTTTTGGTCTACCGATGATTGCTGAAACATGCTTCGATCATTGTATAGTAATGTCGCCTACGTTGGCTCTACAACTCAGTGATTTCTTTTAAGTTGTCATATATAATATTAAAAAAAAAACATATACATAGATTTATATTTATGTTCTATACTGTTTTATTTATTTTATAACTCTTTAAGAATAAAATACACGAAGCAATTTGTCTTTGCCTGTAGATGTTCATAGTTCTAAGAGTTTTACACTACAGTAATTTTGACTTAGCCGCATAATCAACTTTGCACGATTTTTGTGCAGATAAGTCAGAAATGCTGTTATCTTAAATGCATGTACTCGTATGTTTGCACATGAAAACAAAATACATGAATTTTAATGATGGCAACCTGCGATTTGTGTGACTTGTTAGATATATATATTTTTTTAATTATGAACGGCTTAAATAAGTTGGCTGTTTATGCGAAGAAGTGGCCGCCATCTGTTTTTTAAAATATTTTATATGAAAATATTTTGAAACTGACCAAAAATATGGTAAATATACAAATATACAAAATGCGCCTAATCAAGGCTTTGGAAAAATAATTACAGAAATATGTATTTCTGGACAATTAATTAAAAATGCACCTTACGTTGATTTTTCGTATTAAAATAATTTTAAAATTTTAGTATTTTGAATTTTTATTCGCACTATTTTTCCAAATATTAATATGTTCCCAAGCTATACCCCTCAATAATCAATTGCAATTAGTTTTTTAACAAAATTGTTAACGTTTTACTGAATAAGTAAAATATTAATATTGGGAAAAATAGTGCGAATAAAAATTCAAAATACTAAAATTTTTGCGATTCCCATAAACAGCACCAATAATTTTAAAATGCCAAAAATTTTGGGCATTTATCTTAAATGTGCAGGTACAAAAAGGGCACTTAAAAAAGGAATTTCTATGGGGTTTTAGAGAATAGTGACAAAAATTAAAAATTTTATGCAGTTAAGTCAAAGGTGCTCTTAACGAAAAGGCAGCTAAATCAAAACTACTGTAGTAACCTCCATGGTTATGCAGCAGTTTCTTATATAGTACAGTGCAAGCTATTTTGAGACAATGAACTAGATAATGTTCGGCATATAAAATTTTTTCCGTATAGATGTCTCGCCATTATAGACAATGAACAAATTAAAGCAGCATGTTATAATTTTCACTAGCATTAATCGATGAGTGAAGCTTACAATTGCTCTCATACAGACTTTTCGAACAATCTTGCAAATTGTCGTTGCTGTTTATAAAATATTCCGGAATTTTCTATTTCCGTTATTTTGAATTTTATTGCTACCAATCTTGCATACACGGTTGATTAAACTGTGCTTAATCATCGCTGTATTTTTGTTTCCATTAAATTTGAATCTACATTTGAAATTTGTACTAACTCACTTATTCCGGATCTCTTTCAACGTTGCAGTATAGATGTTTTTGGAAAGACTTCTCCATTTCTGTCTATCTTTTGCCGTTGTTGTTGGCTGTTCTAGGCTCGATTCTTGCTTCTAATGCTCGTTTCAGCAGGCGGTTCTCTGGCATTCTGACAACATGACCAAACCATCTTCGGTTTTGTCGCTCGATCCTGTTATTCAACGGTTCTGATGATAGACTTGCTCGTATTGTGTCGTGTCGTATTCTGTCCCACTGTATTTTATCTGCCACATGGCGTAAATATTTCATCTCCGATGCCTGAACTCTGTTCTGATTTTTAGCTGTAAGCGCCCGTGATTCACATCCATACGTGAGGGTTGGTATATACTCGGTGTTGTGCACTGCAAGTTTTGTTAACTTTGAGACTTCTCTTTTACCAATAAAATTTTTATTTCAGGCGAAGTGTTGATAGGCAGTTGTGGCTGTTCTGTAATTCAAATCCCTATTCGCGTTTCTGTCTTCGCTAAATGTGACTCCCGAATAGCGGAACTGTTCGACTTGCTTTAGGATTTCCGAACCTATGCGTATTTCATGGTGGCGAGCTATTATCATAGTCTCCGGCTTTTTCGTATTAATACACAAGCCTCTTCTAGTCATTTCATCAGTGAAAATATTCAAGTTATGTTGCAGAGCTTCAGCTGATTTCGACACTTATGTAACGTCATCTGCGTATGCTAACATGGAAATTTTCACTGGTTGCATGTTCCAATTTCCAATTGTCACGGAGATGAATGATTCCCTGAACCTTTTAAATACATTGTCTGTCAGTATTATAAAAAGAAATGGACTCAGTATGTCGCCTTGTCACCCACCTTGTGTAGTTGTGAACTCCTCGGTTGTAGTGTTCACGGTTTTGATTCACCTAATCAGTTTGTTATCCACGTTCCTTCTTTGAAGCATCTGCCATATTTCTCGCTATTTTTCCATGTCGAAAGCTTTTTACAGATCTATAAAGCAACAATGGGTCTTTTTATTAAACTCTATTGTTTTCCCGATATTTGTCTCATCGTGAATATTAGATCTTGTGTTCCACGATTTTATCTAAAATCACACTGTTCCTCCTCAAGCTTGTGTTCTTGTTGTAAATAAATTCCGTAAACGATATTTTATGTTTCATGGACTTCAATTGAATTCATTAATAGTTTTTCTTTATTGACATATAATAATACAAAATTTTAAACACAACTTAGATGTGATACAAAAATATATTAAGCTGAGTGTTTGTAGTTTTTTATTTTTATTACAACATTCCCCAAACTTAATAGGGGTCAAATCTTATTGGCTTCATTATGGTGCAAATTTATTGATTATGTTGCTTGCTGATTTTGAGTTTGCCCAGTTTCATTGAACACTGACTGAAAATGTTGATAATGGTTGGAATTGCGAAGTAACTCTCTATTTTGTGCCGTTGAATTTGTTGATACATCATTTGTAGGAATGGATATATTATAAGGAAAATCTATTTCTATATCTTTTCTTGTTGCTGATTGCTCAATATTCGGCTCAATTCTCGCTTTTAACTGATTTTATTGTCTTCTAACAATTCCATATTCTGTTTTTATGGAATACTTCATGTTCTCCTTAATATTGTTGACAACACCTTTTACACATTTTTTCACCCACAAAATTTCTTGCATATATATGGTCGTTAATTTTGTACTTCGTTTGATTATCTAGTTTCAAGTGCTTTGAAGGAAACAAAGCCGATAATATAGTACGGGGCTGTCGACCATGTATAAGTTCTGAAGGAGATTTATTTGTCAAAGTATTGGGATTAGATCTAAATGTATTTAAAGATTTTGAAATGGCTCTGTCTTTGTCTTGCTTATCTGACGTTATTTTACGGAAAGATTCTTTAAATGTTCGAACAGTCCTCTCAGCTAAACCATTCGATGAAGGATGAAAGGGTGCGTGCGCTGGTAATATGATCAATTGCATTACGTTGGCAAAATTCCTTAAATTCTTTAGAGGTAAATTGACTTCCATTGTCACTCACAATCGTTTTTGGGAGACCTTCAACTGAAATATATCTTGTAAAGCATGAATTGTTGAGGATGAGGTTACAACAGACATTTCCCTTATATAAGGAAATTGGGAAAACGAGTCAACCACTATTAACCACATTTGGGAAACGAAGGGCCCCGCAAAATCAATATGAATTATTTCCCATGGTTGAGCCGCATCTGGGGAGAATATCCATTTCCGATTACTGCCAGATTCCTGGCATGTGGTACAGCTGTTGGAAACATTGTCAACTGCAGCATCAATATTCGGAAACCAAACATATCGTCGAGCTACTTGCTTCAACCTATTTTATTAAGCTTTGTTGATTAATCTATAAATTTTTTTAAAGTGTATTAACTATTTTCTGGCCTTACTGTTAATAACAGAACCAACTTTGAAGTATCGACACAATGGAACTCTCGCACAAAAATATACTCTCATAGAGAGTTATTATTGATATAAATAAGACTTTAGGTCGCGCATTTATCAATGAATGTTTATATTTGGATTATTCGTATAGTTTTGTAAATGTTGTATTTGGTGTTTATGCTCCAAAACACCTGTTTGTTGTGGAGCCACTTCATACGAGTGTGAGAATAACTGCATAACAGACGTCTACTCATGATAATGTTATTGTTGGCTGATACTATAGTATTTGTTGGTTTTTTATCTGCCTCTTTTATTGTCTTTTGTTTTTTCTTTGGTCCATCTTTTGAAAATGCTGCTGTTGCTGCTGCTGTTGTCTTTGGTTTTGGGGATACTTTCATTGATTTTCAAGCTATAGTTACGTTACAACATACTCATGTGTATCTCTCAGATACGGCAAAACTTAAACAGAGATTATGATGAAGAAAAAAAAATTATAACGGTGTTGATGGTGAAGCAAACAAAGAACAACAAAGAAAAAGGTATCGTACGAAGTAAAATGAACAATGAAAAAAAAAAACGATTACAAAGAAAGACATACAGGAATGACAATGCTGATAATGATGATGTATAGTAGATGATGATGAATGAAGGTGATGATGATTATGGGAAGAGAGAGTGGTCGGCTAGTTAGTTAGTGGAATTGGTATGTAGCAGATATTGTGGTGTGGCATGGTGGCCGTCTACGTAGTAGTTGTACATGTGTCAGTGTATGCATCTTTATATGGATAAATTTAGCAGCAGGCTTTGATTTTATTTTAATGATTTTTTTTGACTTGTTGCAAGTGCAGCGGAACTGGCTGTTTTATATGCAACTTTTATGTTTTTCTTATTATTGTCTTGATTTTGTTTTTGCTTTTTAATATTTTTTTTCGTCTCCTTTTATTTACTTTATTTACTATTTTCTTTCTTTCTTTCCACTTGAACACAAAAGTGGCGCTTTAAGCTGCTCTCCATCATGATGAGATTGTTGTTAGTGTTGTTTTTAATATTATTGTTGATTGTTGCTTATGTGGTTATTTCAGCGGTATTTGGTATGTTGTCATATTTTTGTTGTTGTTCTTGTTGTTGGTAAAATGAAAATGAAACGCAATATTGACAACAAGAAAGAAAATACTTGTAGTATGCTTTTGAAAATAAACACACTTTAAAATGTTGACAATTTTGATGAATTCAAAACATTACAATAGCAATAGCGAATTGTAGTAAATATTGTTTGATGTGATGCCTACTTAATGTCCTTTATACAAGTAGAGTTGTAATTGATTTCCGGGTAAAATGTCTGATACGTTTTTTTTTCTTTTGTTTAAAAAAAATGGGTTCATAACTACAAAATATGTGAATATCTCAGACTTGTATTCGTGTTGCTGTTGTTGTCAAAGAAAATGTAAGTTAAAAAATCTTTTAGCGAAAATAAAAATAGCATAGAAATTGTTTTCCTAAATTGATTTTGGGTGGCTGAATAAGAAAATAAAAACTTTTTCGAAATATCCGCGAACAGCGAGTATTTTCCAGTTATTGGTAAAAAAATTGGTAATGGTTTATCTGAACAATACTTATTATAAATTTTTTCTAAGATTTTCTCTGTTGATTGAACAAAATCTATTGAGTTTTACGTCTTAAGAGTTGAAAAAATTTGAATTTCTCGAGCATTCATTAGAAAGATTATTAAACTTGTAAATACAATCGGTCTATAAAAAGTTGTGATTGACGTTTTTGCTGAAATCAATGAAATATAAGGCAACGGTCGACCTTGAAGGATTTTACTGAAAGTTCAATAAAGCGGCCAGCAAACTGCAGATTTTTGTAATATATAATTAACCGACTGAGATAAAACTAAAGGCATTCGACACAAAAATGTGACATAATATATGAAAACGATTTTATAAAAAGTAATTAATTAAGTAATTAAGAAAAACATAATTTTTTCTAAATGGTTCTCGACAACGATATTTTAATATTGAAACAATTTCCTAGGTTAAACTTATTTTTTATTTTCGAACTCTCAAAACTTCTTAGAAAGTTGCAAACATTTTTTTGTTCAGTTCAGCCGCTCTAAAGTTATGCCAGGCTTACATTCATTCACATGAACACAAGCGCACATACACATGCTTACAGCTGTATATACTTCATCTTAAAAATAGTCAGAAAAGCTTCAGAAAAGTTGAGATTATATAAAAACTCTATTTTTAAAATTTAGAGTAAAATCAATAAAATCGCGTTTTTGATAGCGGAAAGTTACAAAATTTATTAGGCTTTGAAATTACTTATTCCTTTACTTGAAATTAATTTTTCTTTATAATTTTTTCATGTAAAATTTTACAATATAAATTAAATAAAAAAGTTACAGATAATAGATTATAAATAACATTGCTCAATTTTATGTCGAAGGCAATTTTTTTTAATAATCTTAGTATTACACATAGCTCAAGGTATAGTCTTAAAACACAAATACTTTTATTTTCAAGATATTGAACGCAGTTTACTACTTAGACTTTTTGTTTTTAAAGTATAGGGCACCAAAAGAGTGGAGCACACCGTAAGTATGAAAAATTTTAACTGGTGTAACTTTTGCATCACACACGTATTCTTCTTGTTAAGATCCTAAAAACTTAAAAATCAAAATTTTAATTTTTTGACTTACCTAGTTCCCTTTTTTAAAAATAGCAAACGCAATTCTTTTCCAATTATAAGAAATATTTTTTTTGTGAAAAAACGTTCTATCTTGACTATCAAAAAATATTTTTGAGAAAACAATTACATATTTATTTTTTGAAACTGCGAGAACTACAAGCTGCCAATTCTAACCTGTTATAAGCAAATGTCTACTTTAAGAGCTGTTGTTTTTGCCGGATTAAATCCATTTAGAAGATCGTAAGTATAAATTACAAATTCCATTATAAATGTGCATAATTACGGTAACAATGTTATGGTTGTGGAAAACATTGTATTATTATATCAAGCAATCTGTTCTTTTTTATATTTTAAACATATCTGAAGTTGTTAAAAAGAAACTATCGTTTTCATTTTATTATTTTTATATACACAAAAATAGTTTTATTGCTTGTAATCAAATTATGAATATTAACCCATACACACACTCATATATGTATACCAAATGTAAAATTTAAAAATATTACAAGTATATCAGGTTTAGCCATAGTCGAGCATTGATTATCGCAAGACTAAAACTTAATACATTAGCTTCTCGAAAACTTTGTGATATGGTCCATATTTTGATTATATTCGATCATATTATTCCACCATATTATTATGATTAATCATAACAATGTGATGTTTATATTTAATTATAATATTGTTGACTATACAAAAACATGATTCATACAACGGCATTGGTTAGATAAAAACATTTTTGACTAAAAACACAATAATTCAAGCATAATATGATTATGATTAAATTACATCAATTATAGTATGTTGCCTCAATCAAGTTTTTCTTTGCATGTAGTTACAAAAAAGCAAAACAAATAAAGTTTTTGAAATAATCGTAACGCTGTGCAATATACTCGAAAACCCTCCTTTTACCAAATGTAATACTTTATTTCGTCGGACAGTGTGTAAGTAGAAAAATTTTACAACATTTATTGCAGATCATTTAAAGTTTCTTTTTATCTCTACTAACAAATACTTCATTTTTTCACATGTCAATTGTTTACGCAAATTAAGAAAAAAATGGACCATAAATGAAGTGAAACATTTTATTAAGGTCAACAATATGTGCTAGAAGCCAATAAATGGTGCATTTTGTGTGCATTCAATGAAATAACTTAGTTGTTTAATTAATGAATCGCTATTTTACCTTCTTCACATTTAATAAACTTTATTATGGGTTTCAATTGTTTTAAAGGGCGATTTCTTTTCGATCTTTTTTGTGTTGTTCAAATATCAAATTCAGAATTTAATTACAACTTAAATAAAAGTTGTTGTGGTTCAGCGATTTATTTCTCTGGATTAACTCCAAGTTAAGTACGAAACGGTTTATTGACTTTTTAATACGTTTTTTTATAATTTTATTTCATTTGAGATACTTAAGAAGAAGTCCTAACAGTTATGTCAGTGGCATAAAGTAAAGCATTCATTTGAAAAATGTACTGTTTTCTAAATAAAAACTATTAATTAAATACCACAGTTTAAAAGTAACAGCAATAAGTAGTAGCTATCATTTATTTTTATTTTTGTCTATTAAAACTAACGTAATAGTTTTACGAATTTTACACACATGTTCCCTCCCACCATATCGGAATACTTTCATTTCAACAGCTTTACAGCAAGAACAAAAGCATGCACGTTTTTAATATGAAAACAAAAATAAAAAATAAAATGATATCAAAACTGCTATAATTACCTCACATTAATACTAAAAGAGATGATCTTATTTTTTCTGTTTTTCTACATAGTCTCTAGTTCAAGTTTGTGTTTCTTCGTCATCGTAAATTGTCTAGACCACCAAGTCAAAATTGTAAATGGAGAAATAGAAAATGAGAGAGAACAGACAAGATCCATCCGACAGTGTAGAATGAAACGAGTATAAGAAGAAATATGCTCTCAACCACTAAAAGACATCATTTATTTTCGTAAAACGTTAACAATGTTAAGAAGCGATAAAATCAAACATAGTTCTTAAAAATACTCTACAGAAGGCTTTAGCGATTTTAAATTGCTTATCCGAAATGTCTCATTTAAGAGCATAAAAGAATAGCAGTGTGTAAATTGCCAGATTATGACCGGGTAACAAGCCCATTTTTCTAATGATATGGTTCGTTAAATATTTATTTTTAGTAAATAGATTACATCGCGCCCTGCGTGCGGAATATGGTAGAGTCTTCCTAAAGCAACACGCCTGCAATATTAATACCAACTTAGTCGCTATTATTACTTTTGAAGATATAAATATATACTATTGGTTCCGCGAATTCTGTTAATACGGCAATTCTGCTAGTTTATGTAACCATCAAATCAATAAAACTTTTGGAATTTAAAATCTATCTTTTTTAGGGTAGCGAGCAAGTATCTTCAAACTGTACGAAGTTTGTCAAATCGTCTGCCACAGAATACAATGTTGCCATTTCACAGCTTTCCGCCTCAAAAATACAAATGTATGAAAAGTTCGTTTCTTAAGTCTTTCGTTTTAAGAGCTTTTTTCTTTATATTTTAGATTAGGCTGTTCTTTTCATATTCAAAAGGACAACAAGAAAAACTTAATGACACCAAGCATTTTCGTTTCACATGTGATCACTCACCTTGCACTCATATACATGCACGCTCACGAATAAAAAAAATAAATCATGCACGTTTCTTAAGAGTTATTTCACCGTGACCGTATGACGAAATCAATTTTCTACTGAGCATAGAAAATCACCCATGTCGTGCTTAGTTTGTAAAGATCGTTGCAAACGGGAGCAGGCGAGGCGGAAAATTTCACAAAAGTGTCATGGAAATGACATCACATGCGCGATCAAGACTTAATTTTTGCAATATTTGCTGTACTTTGTCTCATAACTAGTTGAAATTGATCAAATAAATCAAAAACTCAACAAGGTACCATAAAATAAAATACGAACCTACTTAAGTATTAATCAAATCAAAAGAGTTGGCCTTAAGTAAAAACTAAAATTAGAAATAAAAATGGTCCATGAGATAAAACCAAAGTGTAACAATGGATTGATTCATACTTAATTAGTGATGGTAAAATTTCAATATTGATCGTGGCGAAGGTGTGTTTGCTTTATATCAATTAATAATACCTACAACAATACAAAAAGTCTCCTATTCTATTTCGGGTCATAATTTTAATATAAATAAAGATTTGAAACCATATTCAACCGAACCATTTAAACAATGGCGACTATCGAAAAACAACGTTCACTCTGTTTCGCCGTCTAAGTTGAAACCAATTGACCTTAATTTTTCCCATATTCCTTTGGAATATTGCCCTATATTCAAATTTTTCCAACTAAAAAAGTGTTACGAATTTAAACAAATAATAATCACTCTTTGTTTTAATAAGCTCAAAGTATATGAGCCAGCCGCTAACTTCATTCATTCAAAGAAAACATTTTACATGTTAAAAAAAACTACTGCAACAGCTGATTGTTGGTGTTGCCGCAAGTTAGAACTATTGCCACAAAATCATTCTTCGTCAGCTTGCGGCAATTAAAGATGAATAAAATTTGGCAATCATATGACTGCAGAGTATTTAATTGCAACAATATTATTATTTATTTTGCACCAATTTGCCACAATAAAAATTGGAATAGTGTGATCCTAACTCTAAAATTAAAATTTAGTGTATAACAAAATCCACCATGGTCGCTTGACTAAATTTCACCTGCATTTTTTCCATAATCTTAAAGCTGTTCTTATATAAATAAACTTTGATTTTGTTTTTAATATCTACTCCTACTTAATGGCGTAATGCTTTACAGCTCATGCGTAGTTTGTGGCATTTACTGGAATTATTATTATTATTTTTTTTAATATTTTTTATACAGTTTGTGCATCTTTTTTCTAAATACTTAAGCAAACAACGACGACAACAACGGCAACAACAACATCGAAAACAAGAAGACTTAATAAACAAAAATAAGATACACGTTATTCTGGATTGTTAAAGATTGCATTTGATTCATTATAAAATGTTATACAATTCTAAGCAAACGAGCAAGCGTACATTGAGTGTTAACAGTAATAGCCAATGGCAACCGCGGTGTTTCGGTTCTAGTCGCATTGAAGTATATGTTGGATATATGCAGGCATGATGGCTAAATGTATATTCGTATGTCTGTATTAACAGTCGGTCTATCTGTATGTCTGTCAGTTTGTCTTGTCATAGCTATAAACTTGTTAAATTTGTGGTAGCAGCAATAGTTATAAAATCTATAAGTTGTTATATGTATAGAAACAAACGTTTGTATGCGATATTTATGAACGTTACTTAGTGGAATTTAATGTCGGGTTTCTGTAGTTGATGATGTTTATGACGGCACGCGTCTCAAGTTTTTTTTTTCTTCTGCCTACTTTTCCTCTTACCATAACTATATGCCATTTCTTTGCCTCTTCCAGTACCGCACTTCTTCCAGTAGCAGTAGTAGTAGTAGGATATTTTAATTGATTGCATTACTTTTTATATCATCATTTACTTTTTTCTTTCATTTAAATATTGTTGGTATTTAAAATATTTCTTTTTTAATTCATCAACATATTTATATCATATGGAATTATATTTAATAACATTTATAGTATTACAGGGAGTGCAAATCATTTCTAATTTAAATTCTTAAATGCTCTTTAATATTGTTAGACATCAGCATTAATGAATGCTTTAACTCTTTAAGATAGTTATCTCATCATAATTTTTAGCCCAACCAAAATGATGCCGCTGATCTGAGTTTCATTCGGAATGATAAGATTCTGAATTTTCAGCGAATTATACCACAGTGATATGTTTTGTGGCATCAATCCATTAAGTCGCTGGGTTTTAATGAACGTTAGTTGCTTTTAATCTAAATTTACATACATATGTAAAGTCATATATAAGTTTCTTTACAAAATTAAGAAAAAAATTGCATAAAACCCAAGATGAAAGTAAAATTCTATGAAAGGTTAACACTATTGTAGACTAATAAAACTTTAAAGCACACAAACCAAAAATAACAAGATTGTAGCTACTGATTCTGGCAGAGGCGACCAAGAAAGTATATAAATGTATCGGCTTATATCTAAGTCTTATATTAGAGGGAGCTAAATTTATTTCTTTTCTGGTTGCATTTTGTTAAAGTAAAAGTGTTTTCTGTCACGGCATCTTGGAACCTGACTAGACTTTTCCGTATTTCCAATATAATGGTCCGGTTGGTCCATAACTTAGGGAGACGTTCTCATATTTCTAAACATGTTCAAGTTTTTTAAATAGTTCTCTTACTAACATTCACTAAATTATCTCTTTTCGCAAAGCTATGAGAAATTGTCGACCTCCACCACTTTATGAATTATTAACTTCTACGCGTTCTATGAGAAACCCACATGTCATTATATTTAGAATTTCTTATTCTCTCTTTGAAAAATTGTTCTTTGTAAGAGTTGCCCGATGTTGAAGTCATTTGCCTTATAAATTACGAATCTTCTCACATTCCAATGATGATTTTTGTATCAAAATACTTCGACTTTCTAGAGGAAGTGATGTCTAGCAAATTTGATGTCATTATAAGTGCACTAATATTCTACTAAACTATATTTTTATTTTTTTCTGTTCTATTCTTCTCTGTTTTATCTTTTATTTTACCTATTGTTGCAATGGTAAATAATTTTTAATTGTTCGCTACGGCATTGTAGTATATAATAGTTATGACCTCCTGAAATTTGAGTAGTAAATAAATAAATAAATAAATAAATAAATAAATAAATAAATAAATAAATAAATAAATAAATAAATAAATAAATAAATAAATAAATAAATAAATAAATAAATAAATAACTTGAAACATGTTAACCCTCCAACTCTTCGATGTACGGATCATTTTCTGCCTTTTTTTGAACAAAAAAGTAACAAGCTTCTCTTAAACATAGAAGTAGCGGGCTGAAACATCCAACAAAAATATTTATCATAAGATTCTATTACATACTTAAAAGACACCGAAGTACAGAATTCAACTTTAACACCAGAAATATTTCGAAACTTCATTTTATAAAGAACTTTAATAAGTCGTATACAAATATTGTTTAAAAAATATTAATAGTGTTTTCATTTCAAAGCAAACTATAGTTTCTATACTATAAATATATTGATAGCAAAAGAAAAAATTCAATTTATTTTTTGATATCAATAAAAATATACATAAGAAAGAAAATCATATTATTAAAAGATCATGCCTCAAAATGACGATTGGTTTATTTTTTATGACTTTTATTATGTTTAATAAATATAATCAAGCATTTCCATACTCAATATAGAATCGATAAAGGCTTTTACAAAATTACCCAACAAACAATTTTGGTTGAAATCAAGTGTAAAAGAACATTTACTCGAGTCGTACTTTCAATTTTCACTTGAAATAAAGTAGATTTTTACATTTTCAACACACTTCAATTCAAGTCTTGAATTAGAGTAGAATTTTAGTTTAATTCCAGCCTTGAAGTAAAATCTACAGGAAGTATTGAAAAACAATGTTCTATAAGAAGTAGTCATAACTCATTTCAAGCATTATTTACAAATTATGTCTCACATGTTATAAAATCATCAGAAGACACTGGCAGTGATGGTATTTGCCAGGAGTGCGAGGTTTTAACATGCAAAAACACCCCTTTACAGTGACCCAAATGTTCCCAGTGGATCTACCACAAGGTTTTACGTCACGGGGTGAGATATGTCTTAGACCCGATCTGAACTATACTAATTCTTCTGCGAATCTTTTTTAGTCTTCTTTGAATAGATCCAATTTTACAAAATTCCATACAAACGTCAAGTTATATAAAGATTCCAACATGATTGGAACTATGTTGTACGGTCTAATACTACACCCTAAAACTTCTTCTAAATACGCCTACCAATATCAAAACGTGAACAGATGAAGAACACATGTTTGGCATCCTCCACGACATAACCATCACAACTCGGACAAAACAAGATGTCCGAAACGATACTTGTACGACCTAAAACAATCATGTCCACTCAAAAATTGTGTAATAGAGAAATTGAAGTCAAAATGTTTCCTTGATAACCACATCTTGATGTCAGGTATCAGTAAGTAAGTCCATCTTCTCTTATCAGTTGCTCTGCATCGTTCTTCCCATTTTCGTAGGCACAAGTCTGTCACATCGTCATTACTGTGCGATTCGGCCTCTAGCTCGATGGGTATCATGCAGGCAATGTATGTATGAATTTATGAATGGTTGTATGTTCAAATAATTTATTGGTGGGTAGTCCGAAAAACCACATCGGTTGGTTTCAAGCAAAATCACCTAATGGGAAATAATTATTTCAAACTTTAGAAATTTTTAAATTTACATAAATAATTAATATTTATACGTAATTGTTGAACTGTTTTAAGGTATTTTTTAAGGTATTGAAATGAAATTTTTTAAGGCTTGAATTCAAATCTGAGTTTACCCATATCTTCTTAATTTAAGAAATTATTTTTGGATAAATTCATTATTTTATTAAGAGAGTACTTTTTATTTGAAACAATTTATTCATCAGACTAGCAGAACGGATCAGTACTGATTTAGAGGTCGCTACACCATCTCATCAGGGTTGTTTTGTTTGATTTTACCACTTTTGACGGTGGATACTTTTTTTATAATAAAATTTATATTAGTAAAATTTGAATGAAACATAAAAAAATTAAAAAATTTTTCTCATGTTTTCAAAAGTTTGCAATAAAAATTGTTCAATAAAAAATTCTAGGGTTTTAAAAATGCCTACATTAATGATTTTTTTTCATATATTTTAGACTATTTAATGCTAATGCAAAATTAAAAATTAGTTCGAAATGGTATTTAATAAATAATAATTTAAAAATATAATTAAAATTATTGTTTAAATCTTCTGTAGTTGGCCAAAATCTCACTCGCCTGTGTAAATTTACAGAATTGGTAAAATACGAAAGGATATTAAAGAAATAAATTTGTTAGTGAAGCTCTTTGCTGATTTAATGCAAATAAGAATTATGCAATAAAAATCGTTTTTTCAAAATGTTTCACTTTTTGTGGGTTGGAAAGCTGATGAGTATCAAAAATTAAACAAAAACTAATTCATTTAACATTTAGCACAGTGTTAACAAAACCCATTGTAGCTACGAAATATTTAGGAAATATGTATTAGCAAAGTTAAACATAAACTGTTTGTACGCACTTCCTATAAACTAAATATTCATTGAAGCGAATTTCATTCCTGTTTTAATAATAAGTTTCCAATTTAAAATAAATTGTTGCCAAGACCTTGCTTAAAATAATACAAGTAAACTATTAAAAAAATAATTTTCAGTTTAACTGATTTCCTCAAAGTCAACAAAAAAGCCGCTCTAAAAGTATTTTCCTTGCCTTGTTTGTATTTTTCATTAACATTAAAATGTTTGTACAAACAAATTTCTTTGGTAAATCCTGATAATAACCAAAATGGCTTAAAGCATCAACAAATATGCCATTATATGATATGGGATTTTTTTGTTAAACTTTTTTTATCATTGAAATTACGTCTCTTTAAATGTTGTTGGACCAGCTCAAAACAGTTGTTTTTATAGTGTTTTTTTTAGATATTTTTTGTAAAGACAGCATTAGTGTGGAAACAACTTTTAAATAATTATTTGTAATGATAAGGCATGAAAAGCAGACAAGTTTTTAATATAGAAAAATTATATTATGGGAATTTAATATTATTCTTAAAAATCTGTAAAAGTTTTAAAGCGAAAAAAAGCAATTGCATAAGAAATTTCTCTTTATAGTATGTGCATGAATAAAATTGCTCGCTGCTAGAGGTTTAAAAGAAAGTACGCATTGAAATGAAAGGATATCAAGTTTGTGTTTTAAATCTTTTGAATCATTGGCTGGTTTTTTACACATTTTTATACCAACCAAAAGAGTGTGAGATGGATGAAAAGAGTTGAAAAAAAGACTGCCAGTGAAAAGGTTTGCTGCTTAACTCTTTTTGTTTTATTTTACTTTTTGTAGAAAAAGTTGAATGCCATTACATTGCTGGTGTTATTGTTTTAACCATTTATAGTTTAAATTTGCTTCACTTGTTTAGCAGAGCCAGCGTATGAGTTTCTGTTGTTTTTTTTATCTTATGAATGAATTGTAACAATAAATATTTAAAATTATTTAATTTCTTATTTACCAGACAACTACTGCTTTTTTCCACATTTTAAATTTATAATTTTCTTTCAGAGTAGATAAACAATTTCTCTCGCACCTTATTCGTCTGTAGGATTTTTTTTTCTTCTTTTCTTTATAAATATTAATTCAAATAGTGTACAATAGATTATGGGCTTGCAAAAAAAACAAGCAAAAAATCTTTAAAAAATTTATCAACTTAAATAAAATGCATAATAGAAAAAACCAGCCATAAAATACACCTTGTCTGCCATTGCCACTATTGTTGTATTTGTGGCTGCTGCAGCTATTATTGTTGCATCCACAAGCGAAATAAAAAGAAAATAGAAAACGTTCGTACATATGAAAAATAAATAAATAAAACAAACAATTTTTTCCTGCGAAAAAATTGTTGACGAAAAAAGAAAGTTTAATTCAATGTTGTTGTTGACTTCTCCACATTTTTGTTTGTTGTTGTTTTCATTTGTAAAAAAAATAAAAATGTTGCCGCTGTTGTGGCTGCTACTGGCTGGCTGTTTGCCTGACTGACTGGTAAACGCAATTAGGGAAATGTTGGCATTTATTTATTTATCTTTTTTTTACTTAAATTTTGCGAATACAATTGCAACAAGTGCAAGTACACGTTCACTTCTCCACAGTACAGTTTTAATAATACACAACTGTGTCTACAACCGACTTTATAACTATACACAATAGTAGCAATTGTTTTCTGCTTGATTTGATGCATTTTAAGATGATTTTAATGTTTTCTTTTTCATTTTTTCTTACATACTTTATTTTCTTCCACTAGTTTTCAACTTATTTTCTTAAATGTCATTTCTACCGAGCAGCGTTTTGATAGAGAAATCTGCAGAGATTTATTAAGGCGATAAAATAAACTACGTACGAGTATGAACATGTCGGAAAAGATATTGTGCCCAAATAAATAAATAAATATGTTTAATTCAAATTTTTAATTTTCATTTGAATCACTTTATGCCGTGCAAGGAAAAAGTTTGTGATCCTTTCAACTAGAGACATTTTAAGAAATGATAACTAAAATATATTCACAATATGGTTTTAATGTGTAAAGTGCTTTTACTGAATAAAATCTTATCAAATAAGAAAATAAAACAACATTAAATGCAAGTTTAATATAATGCCTTTCCTTTTTTTTAAGAATAGTTTCAATAAAAAATTCACATTTTACTTATTTTGTACAGGGTGTCCGTCGGGAAGGTATACTACTTTGTTTTGCCGCCATTTTGGTAAACATTAGTCTTGACAGTTCATATTTGGCAGTCGTAAAGTAGACATGTGGCAAATTTATTATGGAAAAATATTTGAGAAACCAACGAGTTTTATTCGTTAAAACATTTGATCAAAATTCATCATCGATTACTGTGACGATGAAAAAGTTACGTGAAATTTTTGGGAGAAATGATTTCGAAGAAAGAGGGTCTGTAGGTGATAGGCCCAAGCATGGACCACAGTGTACTGCAACATCGGCTGAAAACATTGCTGCTGCTCAAGAAAGTGTTCAAAACAACCCATGAACCTCAATTCGACGCCGTGCTCAGGAGCTTGGTCTTCAAAGAACAATTTTGCACAAGGATTTGCATTAGTTTCTATTTAAGATTCAGTTGACACAAGAGCTTCTTCCACAAGACCATTTACGCCGCCGTACAAATGCCAATAGGATGTTACAGCTCGGTTCTGGCCAATGGAAAATCATCAAATTATTCATCAGTCAGCTTTGCATAACTTAAAAGTGACAGTCTGGTGTGCAATTCGATCAGGAAGAATCATTGGACCTTCTTTGAAAATGAAAACGGAGTAACGGTAACTGTGAATGGGGAGCGATATAGTGATATGATTGAAAACTTTTTAACGCCACAACTGCATGCTTTGGGCTTGATTAACATGTGGTATCAAAAAGACGGTGCCACATCGCATACAGCCAGAATTACAATGGAATTATTGCGAGACCTCTTTCAAAAACAAGTTATTTCAAGAAATGGTGATGTTGGTTGGTCTCCATGGTCGCCTGATTTATACTGCTCCGGACTTCTTTTCGAGGGGATATCTATATCTGAAAAACAAGGTTTATGCAAACAAACCAGAAAAGCTTGAGCAACTCAAACAAAATATTCGTGATGAAATTAATGAAATACCGCGTGAAATGTATGAGAATGTAATGAAAAATGTGCTCAAATGTGATAACAGAGGCGGACATTTATCTGATATTGTATTCCATACATAATTGCCGACATTAAATAAAACAGTTATCAATATAAGATCCATTCTCTTTCATTTAATCAAAATTTATAAATAAACAAAGTATTATACCTTCCCGGAGGACACCTGTTAAAATGTTAAATTAGAAAAAAGTCCATTGCAAGCAAAATCTGAATTGTAATTCAATAACTTTCAAAAAATAACAATTATCTTTTAAAGAGAGTCCGAATGGAATATGCCAAAGTCTACATCAGGCAGAATGTATTAATTATACTATATATTTCCTTTAACTCCGGAAAGATCTGTAGTCGATTCTATTTTTGCATAATTTTATCAATTCACTCTAGGAGTTATTTGTCTGGTTTAGTTCAGCATGGGTGTTTCGTCGCCATGACCTTAGTTTCTGGATCCTTGCGGGTTCCACCACAATGCTTCACGGTATGGCCTATCCATCCCCATATTTTTCTTTTAATTTCAAGGTCGATTGGAATTTCTTTAGGTGCAGCAAGTAGTTGTTGGTTGAAGATTGTTTGAGGCCAAGATTTTCAAGATTTTCCGCAGACATCGGTTCGTAAAGGTTTAAAGTTTTCTAATTAAAGCTGATGTTAACGCCCAAGATTCACACCAATATAGCAGAACCTACTTTACATTTGAATTGTATATTCTGATTTTGTTTTTGATTGATATGCAGTTGGAAACCCAAAGTTTTTGGAGTTGGTAGAAGGTTCCGCTGCCCTTGTTTTTGCGGGAAGTAATATCCTCTGATGTGCCACCGCTTGGCGTTATCATACTTCCAAGGTAACTAAATTGGTTAGTTTGTTTTATGGGCTCATTATTGACGCTTGTGTTATTGTGTTTTCTCCGGCATTTTGATTTAAGCGCTTAAGTTTTATTTCTTTGTCCGATCTTTTTGTCGGCAGTAAGACGATGTCATATGCAGACGATAGTTCTTCTAGTTTTCCGAACAAGTCTCAGGATATACTGCGGCTGTCTACGAGTGACTTTCCTTTTGAGTATGTCGTCTAGTATAACTAAGAACAGGAGCGGAAACGTTAAACATCCTTATTTTATACCAGTCTTTGGTTCAATATCTGAAGACAGCATTTTGTTATGTAGTATACAGCATTTGAAACCGTTATAGTGTGCCTTAATAAGATTTATCAGTAAGAATATTCCTATTCAGTCCCAGATGGAATCAGTGTATATGCTATCGAAAGTGTTGGCAAAATCAAGGCTTTGCTGTCATTCATTTGTTTGTTCTAATATTATTCACAGAGCTACAGTATGATCCGTGCCGTATCTTTTTCATCGGAAGCCGGCTGAGCTTCAATGTAGATACCTTTTTATTCTCCGTTTTATTCTATTTAAGAGTATTCTGTATAAAATTTTGGAAGGGGCTGATAAGAGCATTATACCTCTGTAGTTTTTATATAAAAACATATCTCCTTTTCTTTGGTACTATAGTAAGTATTCCTTGTAGCCATTCATCGGACAATTTCTTTTCTGGCCAAATTACATTGAAAAGAGGATAGAGGGCCAAAGCAGATGTATAAGGATTGGGTTTTAATGCATCTGCATGTTATCGATACCCATGGCTTTACCATTTTTTATTGTTTAATAGCTAATAAATCAATCAGCTACGAATTTATATCTTAAACGATTTGATATATTTAAATAAGCTTATGTACTTGTTCGTTTTGAAAAGCAGCCTGAAACGAATTCTTAAAACTCAAAATCTTTGCCGTCCAACACCGACAATATGTATTCGGAAAACTCGATATATATTCCACACATTCGAAAATGCTTCAAAAGTGCTTTGAACCACTAGAAAAACATAAAACTACTAAATAAATAGAAAACCACAACTAAAGTTATGTTTAAAATAAAAAAAAGTAAAAATAAGTTGGCTGCTAGAGCCATACTCTAATATTGTTGTCCCAACCATGTCCAACAATACCTTTGCTCAATTCGTATAAGCTCGTTGCAGAGGTCTTGCCTGTTACATTCGAAGTGATAAAATTCGAAAGAACTTCCGTAGGCAGCGCTTCCTCTAGTCGCCTTCCCATAAGCACTTTTTCCTTATTTTTTACACGATGCACGATGCATGTAGTTGTCATCTCCTCGGTCAACAAAGCAAAACTAACTAAAAATTAAAAAAAAATATTTGTTTTTCCAAAAACCATTTAAGTAATAAAAAAAATTGTTCAATAGTTCACAAAAAAATACTTTTTCCTAAAAATAGTTTTGTATGAAACATTTTTTCGCACATTTTTTTAATCACAACTTATTGAAAGAATTTGTGTCAAAGGAAAATCGGTGCTCAATTTTATATTATATTCAGATCATGACTGCTTTATGTCGAATTCTCAGTATAAGCATTCCGCGCAAGTGTTTTTATTAATTTTTACTACATATTTACTTTAGACATAATCTTATGATCTGCTAGCATAATCTAGATAAATATATCATATGAAAATAAATCTTGACTTTCTCACAAAGATTATTCTAACAGCTAATTGCTTGAGTTACAACAATGGCAGCCAGCAGGAACAAATAACATTAAGAATATCTATGTATGTTTTTAATCTTCAATATATTACCAACAATGCCAACTGACACTTCAAATGCCTTTGTGATACCATTGTGTTAAAAATGAAGAATAGAAAAAATAGAAGAAAGAAAAAACTTTATAATCATCTTCTCTGGGCGCAAAAAATAAAAGTTATTTTTTATTCTTAACGTAACTTGCCACATTTAATTGTTTACAATGTTGCAGAGTAGTTTTTTTTTCTTTTGTTTTTTTTTTTAATTTTTTTAAAGTAGCTTTCTTCAATTAGTAGCATGCAGTAGAACAAGGACACTAAACGTAAAGTGAATAGGGAAATTCGAATTATTGCAATTTATGTGTTTGATTTTTGCTTCATGTCATGAATCAGAGTTTGTTTGCAGTCTGCTGTCAGACGTCGTCAAGAAGAGTAGAGTTCGAGAGCGCAAAAATCCCAGACAGCCAAATTAATGAGTTATTGCTGACTGAGGCTATTAAAGATCTGTATCTCTATCGAATTCAAAGTAGTGATTGTGCTGTGGGACTTCCAGAAGTCATTTTGATGAGCAACGATCAGAAACTGCTCTTACAACGACAACAACATTAGAGCTTCCAAAGCCTTTCATAAAGTTGATAGCAGGGAAGTTGAGCTTGCAAGATTTCAAAGTTGAGATCACTCCAGTCCTAATAACAATTAACAAGTTTTTAAACGTAAATTAACTTTGTATCTCTGTAATGAGGGAGCACTTTATGCCTGTGGCTTAAAACCAAAGCACAAGGAGAGAAATCAGGGCGCCCCGTAGACTAGTGAATAGTGTCTTAGATTATTAGCCTGAAGATCACAGATTCTATTCCTGCCAAGACCTTGGGTTTTCCTACAGATGAGCGAAAAAAAACTCAAGGAGTTTGTGCATGTTTCTTTTCTATTTTCTCATGATGCTGTTTCTAATCAGGCAAGCTGCCGTTGTTAGCTGCCGACTCTGCATCAAGGTGTTTGAGTATGCCGCATGTACAAGAAATGCCACCTGTGTAGGAATTTGGCATGCAGAAGTGATAGTGAACGTATTATATATGACCAAGATGGGACTATGACACTAAAAGAGGCAGGTAACCACGATATCTTGTCCGTGCATGATGATTAATTGAATAAATCTTTTTCACGCCAAATTTAATACAATTAATGCTGACTAGTTTTTGCCGGTACCATCCTAATAATCCTAATATAAATAATATACATACATACAACTTCTAAGAATCTATGTGCTGTCTTACCATAATGTAACTTTTTAATTTTTTGCCTGCAGTCAAAGTCTTTGTTTAATTCAGTTGTTGTTAGTTCTTATTTTTATTTTTATTTTTTTCATTATTTTCAAAACTTTTGTTCTCAGATTTCTAATATGAACACTAGCTCGTACTAACACATTTCGGAAGCCAGCTACAACTCCAAGTAATTGGAAAAAAAATTCTTCACATCTTTTCTTTGCTATTATTTTTTTTCTAAGAAAATGATCAAGTCAAGCATGCATTCTTTGTGCAAGAATCACACACTTGCACCAAAAATAATAAAAATAAGTTTAAGATTAAAACGAATCTTATGTACTCGTATTATAATAATTTTTTAATAATCTTTAATTTCTTTTTAACGATTAAAGAACAACGTGTATGCACATTTTTTTAAGAATACAAAAATATCAAATAAAGTAATTTTCTACATTTTCCGCTTATCAAATTTTCTAACAATAAAAATTACATTTTTATATAAATATTAATGCAACAATTATAAATGCATTAGAAAAAAAAACACTTAAATATGAAATAAAAATTCTTTCTTCAATTTAAAATTTAAAAGGTGAATAGAAAATTATATACATTTCTTTTGTTCATTTGAAGACTTATTAAAAGTTAATTGCAATAGAAAATTGCACACTGGCATTTTCAATTGTGGTACATTTTTGAGTTAAGTGACGATTTAAGTGGCTGGAATTTTTTTTAAGTTTATTGCGATACGATTGCAATGCAATATGTATAAGAATTTTCACACGAGACATGAACTTTTTAAGTTAAGTTATATGAAAAAACTTCGATGGCAAACTTATCAGTTAAAGGATAAAACATATTTTCAATACTCTGGCGTTTTAGCTGACATGGCATGACGATGTCATTGTAAGTAAATACTTGCCACCTGGGATTACAAATAATGACGAATAAATTTCATTGGATACTCCAAACACAATAAAATTGAAATTGAGCTCGTGCCTCTGAAGGAATTGTTGTGCTTGAAATCATGCGATTTAATCGCAAATTGCGTCGCGAGTAGTTTGAACTGCTGATCATCGGCATGATAAGAGAATACTTTACTTGCTTATTTACTAGTAAGTAGTTTTATAACTACTGTTAAGTAATGCAGACGGAAGGTATTACAATGGACTCCGAGAGCAACCATCGAAATATGCTCAATTTGAAAAAAAAAATTGATAGAGCGTTTCTATATTAAGGCGCTACATATTGAATTTCAAATATACAATTTTAAAGTTGAAGATTTATTTTGTGATACGTTGATTAAATATCGAAAATTCTTCGTGTAAATGTTGACTTAGCATTTTTAATACATTTTTATTTGTGTGTTTCTAGTTCCACCAGAACATAATGCACGCTCATGAGCATTTCAGAATTTTACAATCAAGCTATAAACACATTCACGACAGCAGGCTACATGGCTTCATGACTACAAATGTTGCTGGCTACAAATTACGGCTTGTTGCCAGCGAGTTAATTATTTTGAAAAAAACAGCTATATAGTAAGGAGCTAATTTATTTATATTTCAGAGGTCCCACTTTAGTTTTTTTGCTTTTTTAAAGTTACTATTTTTCAAAAAGTACAACTCAATGCAGCAATAAAATGACAAAAAACCACTTATGTATATCGCAAAAATAGCTAAAGACGGCGAAAAGTTAAAAATATTGAAAATGTAATAAAACTTGCTAAATGGAGGTAAGAACTTAAGAAATGTGATATACATTCACATTCCTTACATTTTTATGTCTTTTTAGAAGATTTTACGATGTTTTCAAAACTGCGAATTTTGCGTTTTTTGCAATGTGGGTGACTTTTTTATTTTTTATTGTTTCATGAACTCTTAAATGATATTAAACATTTTTGTTTTCCCAATGATTGGAAGTTATTGCGAATTTTCATCAATTTTGTAGTTTTTTCCGAGTTTTTCGCATACCTTGCACTTGCAGTTCGTTTCAGAAGAGTTTACGGCATTTACTAAATATTGAAAAATTTCGCGCATTTTCGCGACTATCACTATATAATTGACTCAGTGACCTTTTTATTGCTTCATTGAAATGTTAAGATTTTATAAAAAGATGAACACAGAGTATTGATCCAATATGCAAGAATTTCAATGCTCTTATTTTTATGCAAAAATTATTTTTACACAAAGAGTTAATACCAGAAAAAGAAATTTTATTTTGTTTTACATTAAAAAAATATTTCTTGGAAATAATTTGTTTTACATATTTTGTTATACTCGTATTGTCAACTCTTTTTTTGTTTCGCAGCCAACAAAAATAGAAATTAGTTTAATTTGACTACACGACAAAAGTAGCATGGACAACAACCTGCAGTCGTGAAAATAATCATTTTCATATAAACACATGTATTCTATTTTTGACAGGTTGTAGTCGGTAGCCTGCTGTAGTGAATGTGTTTATAGCTTCACGCCAAAGTTCTTTTTTTTGTAGGCTCGAGCTCGAATTCCTTGAATAATGAAAATTTTTTAATTGCTTTTTTTTAATATTTTTTTTTTATTAAGAACTGCTGGAAAAGTAAAGTCGATTGCTGGATGGAGAATGTACGAGTTATATGGCTAAAGTTGAATGATAATATGATTGAATTACATGCTTAAAGTCACATCATATTTATCATCAAATCAATGCTGCTGTATGAATTATATTGTTGTATAAGTCAACAATAATATATTTCCATTAAAATTTGTATAAATAAATATTAACATAATATAGTAATGAGTAATCAAAATATGGTTCAAATAAGGACCATATCATAATGATCTCAAGAGGCCAGTGCCTTGTAAAAATCGATGAGCGAATATAGATAAGTCTGAAATACTTATGCTTATTTTAATAGTAACCACTTTCATGGTTTGTAGTCATAATTTGAGTGAAAAAAAGAAATAAAATTAATTTTGTTTAATAATAAAACTTTGAATGCAGTCCAGCCATGACTTATATGTTAAAATGTAAACCTGAACTTGTTTATCACAAATATAGTTATATTTAAAATATAAAAAGTATCAACAAAGAGTTTGCTACAACCATACGGTGCTTGCTTCCCGCAACCATAATATTGCTGATCTAACCATGTTTAGCCATATATTTTGCTTAGGTGTCAAATATAATTAATCCTCTGTGCGTCACATGACCAAGTACAATCTCTGTACAAGGACTACCCTCTAAACGTTACCTATTTTTATTGATTTCAGTTAATTAACAATTTAACAAAAAATGTAATCATGATCCCACAAAATAATGTTTTTAAATGCATTGATTTTAACTAAAAGCCAGTTCAATGATCTACCATTAATTATTCATATTAAAAAAATTCTTAAGGTTAAATTGCTGTAGCTTCCCATGAAAGACATGATAAAAACTTGTTAAACCTTCATCACTTTCTTTTTGTCTTAATTATATCTGCGGAAAAGGTAATTATTTCTGCAATCAATATAAACTCATAAAACATTTATAAAAATACAATTGGTGGTGCAGTCCTTTGGAAATGTATACAACCTTTGGCATCCATTTCAATGTTTTGCCAACTATTTGCTTGGTTAAATACTATCGACATTTTTGAATTGAGCTTTTAAGTTTTGTACACAACAAAAAAGCGAAAAATCACACACAGTTGGGTCACTACTGCTAGTGGCTAAGATTTCAAATGGAACTGTGTTAAATTGAAGGTTATTGAATTAAAATTTTGAGTTAGATAAACATCGGTAATTTACGCATGTGTAGCATTGAATCATTTAAAAAAATATTTTGTTTTTAATTAATTTTTATATACATAATTTGTATACATTTTTGACCACCAACTACACAACAAGTACTCGAACATTATGATGATTAACATCTTCAGTTACAAGTGCCTCTTCTTAGTTTATATTTTAAATGTAATTTTTATATATAATTTTTTATTTTTGTTGCTTAACCCATAATCATTTTGATGTGATTAAAAAGGTAATATTATTTAATGCTGAAGAGATTAGATAAAACAATTGGTAATAAAAAAGTTTGTAATTAAAAACTTTGTTGATTTGATCATTATTCGTAGAAAGTGGCACACGTTTGAAATTGTTAATCATGTCAAGGTGTTCATATGTTTCATATGTGTAAAATTTAAATATATTTTTTTTTGCTTTTTAATTTTTTATTTCATATTTTTGTTTCTACTTACTTGCTAATAAGTGGCTATCACGAAATTTTAAGTTTCACATGTTACCTGCTGAGTTGTCTTTGCATCCATCTGAGTTATCATCTGATCGCAAATTTTAAACTGAAATACCATATCTGATATACTCTTTTGACTATAAATTAAAACCTTATTTATATTATTCCAATACACGCAAAAAAATGCGTGATTAGGGAGTGTTTGCGACCGCAAGCAATATTTTGTTTCCTGCAACAATTTATAATTGTGTAAAACAAACTATTATTGTTTAAAAGTACTGTGAACATTAATTAGGTTACAATGTAATCCTTACTAGTGCTGGCAAATTTTACTACTTTTCATTACTCAATATTCAATACTTTTCATTTGGGTACTCAATACTACTCGATACTTTTAACGGATTCTTTGAATTTGTAACGCATAGTTTTTATCTGCAAATTGAAGTTGTTTCTTCAAAAATTAAAAATAGATCTTCAACTATTATTGGTTTTGTATGTCTTTTATTATTAAATAAAAAATGTATGTCTGTAAATGCAAAGCTAATTTTTAATTTAACGTTAACAACAACTTAAGAAATAATTTAATTGTTCTCAAAAAAAAATTAAGTAGTTTTGAGTTGATTACAGAATATTACAACCAGTTGTCTTTTTATACAGTGATGTATTTTTATGCCCTATTTTAGCCACTCAACTTGCTTAAAAATACAACTCTAAAAGTATCGAGTAACTACTTTTGAGTATTGAGTAACCAAAAAAAGGAAATACCCGATACTCGGTACCCACTACTCAATACTTTGCCAGCACTAATCCTTACGTTTTAAGCTTAAGGTGTAAAACAATATGAATAAAATTTTTGCGAAACATGTTAAACCTCTAATGCGTCGCTGTATAGCTCTTTTCCCCCCTTAAGCCCAGTATTCTGTTCAAATTTACGAAAAATGCTGAGCAATATTGATTATTTTGTTTGAAAATTTTGCCAATTAGCCAGTGATGACAACTCTACGATTTAGAAGAAAGTTATCGGATTTATTGCCTTGAAGTAAGCAACATTGTTTTTCTTATGTAAACAAAATCGATTTTTGAAAACAAAGGGACAACAAAATAATTTTAGGAGCTTGTGCTGCAACGTATCAATTAATGCAAATTGGAGCTGCTGCGTTGGAGCTTTTTGAAGACATACGTTCTGCAAAAAGCCCTTACCTTCATTTTATATGATATTTGCAACATTTTCCATTATTTTAATTATTTTTGGGCAGCAAACTTAATGCCAAGTAAAACCTGAAAAGCTGTTGTTTACAATTCCGTACGAAATAAATGATGCTTATACAGGGTGTCCGCTGGGAAGGTATACTACTTTGTTTGTTTATAATTTTTTAATAAATGAAAGAGAATGGATCTTATATTGATAAATGTTTTATTTAAAGTAGGCAACTATGTATTGAATACAATATCAGATAAATGTCCGCCTCTGTTAGCCTCACATATGCGAGCCCTTTTGAGCACATTTTCCATTACATTCTCATACATTTCACGCTGTATTTCATAAATTTGTTCAGATTTCCCCACAAAAAAAGTCCGGAGTAGTAAAATCAGGCGACCGGAGTTAATGAGTTAAACTTTTCTACAAAAATATTCTTCGTAGCGTTTTACATTAATTTTCTGAACACATTTTATAAGGATTACACGATATCCAATGGGGATTCACTATAACAACGTGCAAAGATAAAGATCCTCTAATTATGATAAGATTCAGGAGTAAACTTACAAGGGCCAGTGCATTACGTATATATTTTTTTGTCCTCTCTACCAGAGTTAGTAGTTAGAAGCTTGTTATTTTGAAAATATTTTGTTTTGTTTGTATAGTGTAATTAAATATGATTAGCATCAAACAACATGATAGTTATGTGACATAACCCACCAAAAAAGGATATGCGAACAAAGGAGTTAAAACGTGGGTTGTACTCATATAGCACTGATTCGGATTCGGGTGAAAATCATTTGATTTTAGCATTAGAGTGTCATTAATTGGATGCTTTCAGATTTAGATAAACTGCTCGTCTTTCAAATGAACACTTATGACCAATACTTTATTTTTTCATGTTAATATAAATAAAAACTTAAAAACGGTTACTTCACCTGACATAGCAGCACGCGCTCTTCGGGTCTTTAGACATGCTCTCTACTCTACTCCTGAAAAACAATTCTAAATGACGTTTTCTCCTTTTTTGCGTAACTTTTTCCACCGGATACTTAATGCGATGTTTATCTAGCAAAGTTGCATTTGCTCATGCATTCAATGCATTATTAATGCATTCGAAGAAACAAATGTTTAAGAAATCATGAAAACACTATTTCATTTTGAGCTCATTCATTAGTTTGTTGCTGTAGTTATTATTACTAAGCAATAGCTTTTTTATAATTATTTGTATAATTTTAGTACAACCATATAATTCAATCATAATATGTTGCTCTTAGATAAATGTTTACTCAACCATATTTTTATTTTGAGTGTATATTGAAGTTCACAGGTGACTTGAAAAAGCTCCAACTTTCTATAACTAATGCCGTTTTCATGTCTAAAAAAATTTAATATTTTTTTTCTTTTTATCCAAAAAAATTCCTATTCAAAGTTTTCTTAAGTTATGCCTTGTAAGTGAGGATACAATCAGTTTTAATAAACTTACTATTTGGAAAAATCATTATATTGCAAATTTTCAATAAAAACGGGCAAAAAATGTTGCACTTTTTTTAGAAAAGAAAACGGTATAACTTTAGTATTTATTTTAATTAATAAAATGAATCTAATTTATGTCGAGCTATAGGTCAATTTCGTAAACTCTTTTTATAAAAAATTGACCTATAGCTCGGAATAAGTTAGATTCATTTTAAAAAACAAAAGGTCGAAAAATATATAAGAATATTTTAATTAATCTTTGATGTCCCTTGATTTTATCTAATGTCCTGACCCTTGTTTCTTATTCTACTCATGTCTAATTCTTTCTCAATAAAATGTTACAAACTTTAAACGAATATAAATCACTTTGGATTAAAATATAGTTTTTCAACTAATTTTTATTATAACTTTTTTGTCTTTTGCGCATCACATGTCCCATTTGTAGAGTAAATATAACCGTAAATTTTCTATAGAAATTCAAATCTTTCAACATTTTATGGAAATGGTTATAGTGTTCCAAGAAAATAATATGTTAAATCAAAGCGCAACGTAACTCAAGCAAAACGTGTGATTTATTTAACCTGTAAACTCTTGTCGTACACAGAAGAACAGACTGCAAGCTCACAAAAAGATTTCTCACATAAACCACAACCAGAATGTGTCCTTTTTCCAAACATAATCGTACAAAACAAATGACGGAAAGCATATGTCAAACGCCACCTTCATGTAAATCGCATATGCCATTCAGTCCGAAGTCAGCCAGCCTGCCTGCATGTCTTATTCTTCTCCTTTCAAGGCACACTAAGAGCTTTTTAGCATTAAAATAGTAAGCGCGCAACTTTTTACCACACACATATTTACATATAAAAAAAAAACAAAAAAAAAAACAAAAAGGTTGGTACTCGTACTTGTATTATAACGATATCGATTGAAGTGAAGAAAATCTGTTTGATTTAACAATTTGTCAATTGAATTTTCATCACAAACCATTTGCTGGTTGTTGGATGTGAACTGAATGTAAATGTGCTTAATGCGCTTGTACCTTTTTTCCCCAATAACCACTTGTATTCAGCATCTTCAGTATTGATGTGACGAAAAATAAAAGGCAAACGTTTGAAAAGAAGTCACAGAAATAAAATAACATCATGACTATTACGGTCTTTAACTTAAAGGCAATCAATTTAATGTCACTTTAACAGTTTATAGCCAAATGTATGTTGAAAATGTGTTTAATGTTGCAGTGCATGGCTGTGGAAACGCTGTGGTAGTGTTGACAATTATTTGGTGTTTAGTTACGATTCATTTAAAGATTCGTTTTACTGTAAAAAGAAAAAAAGAAATACCAGCTACTAGAAAAAGTAAAAACTAAAACACAGACCATCTTTATTCATATTTTCCTAAGCTGTTATCTGTTGTATGTTAAGCTTTCTTAAGCTTTTTAATGACCTAGAAAGTTGATATTGTCCACATTCGTGCATAATGCCGATAATGTTCTTTGCGGTAACAGAAACTGATTGTTTTTATTGTGGAGCAAATTTTTTATTAATTTTATTTTCTTCTGTCAGGTATTTTAATTCCACTGTGTTACAGTCTTTAAAATAAAAATTCCTTATATTTTCATAAAATTTGGTTAATTTTAGACGCTATTAAATTCGCTTTTAATGTAAATAAAGTTATGGCTTCAAGCAAAGTTTTACAAAAAAAATTTTCGGAATCAAATTTGCTTTCAGTTTAAGCTTCGTTATATTTAAAACAATCGAGAAAAAATTAATTGATTGGATGTTTGTATTAAAATTTCTATAAACATAAAATTGTTTACAATTATCCAGAAAGCTTAAGTTCTCTTCTATTGAAAAGTTTTTAAATATTAAAAACCAGTGAAAAAATGAGTTGGTTCAAAATTTGTATCCCGCGAAGCCGTTGAGACCTAAGAATTACAAAGTTATCTACTGAACTAAGCCAATCGCACGGATGAGGTGACAGGATGTTTTCATATAATTCTTATTACTTTCTTATTTTTCTTTATATTTAAAGAAATTGTTTGGCTTGAGTTCACCGATTTCCTTATTTTAATTTTGGCAATTTTTTGATAAATTTATTATTTTATTAAGAAAGTAATATTGAAATAATTTATTCAGCAGACTAGCAGAATGGATCAGTACTGATTTCGAGGTCGCTACCCCATCTCATTAGCGTTCCTTTTCCGATTTTACCACTTTTGACGGTGGATACTGGTGATTAGGAATATCAACTATTTATTTTTCGTCAAATTTGATCGATCGAACCAAAATGAAATCTCTTAATTCAAAACGCCACATTATATTATACATAAATAGCCAAAAGATAACAACGAACGTAAATAAGTTTCAATTAAATAAAAAATTGTTTGAATGTAATAGAATATTAAAAATGATTTGCAGTTAAATAAGTCCTATTGACCTATTCTTAAAATTAGGATAAGAATACGAAAAAAAGTTTAAGCTCATCAATAAGTAAACTCCAGGAATGTTGAATTCTTTTTACAAAAAAGTGATCAGAAATTGAAAGATGCCCAAGATGAACACAAATTTTAACGTTAAGTGTGGAGTTGGTAAAAGAAAATTCACATACAAGCCACAATGGTCTTCCGGATGTCATAATTTTGTAAAAATACAATACTACAAGTAGTCTTACGTAGTCTCTCAAATTACATTTCATAAATAGAGTTATTAGCTCATAGGTGCGACAATGTTCCTGAGTTCTAATATTAAATACATAGCGAATAATCTTTTTAATAGTTGCTTTAATAAAATTAAAAAATCTTCAAGTCAATAGTTAATGTGGGAAATGATTACAAAAGTTTATTATTTTGTAGTCATAATTTGTTTACATGTAAATTGATAATAATATATTTTTGTAGATATTACAATATTTTTGAATAGTAATCAAACTTTGGTTGTAGTCGGAATTTTTAACAAAATGATATTGTGAAATGTAGTCTTGTTTTAATTTTTATGAATTTTTTTAATATAATGATTAAGTGAATATATTGCTTTAGTTTTTGTAGTCCGATTAATACTTTCAAAACAATAATATCTTGTTTTCCACAACTATACACTGTATTACACTGCAGTAAACAAGAATTGCTCTCGCAACCATTCGCCAACCGTGTGTTGGTTTGTTTAGTTTTATTATCTGCTCGCGCCTATAAGAAAGCCTTAGGCAAGCCGACATGTATGCTCATACATTTGCAATACATTATTCGAATAATCGTGTGAGCAAACGTTTCAAATGCACGAGTATGTTCGATTAAGTTTAGATGAAGATGAGCGTGCTTTATATTTACTAAGAAAATATTTTAACAATCAAAAACCATACATTTACATTCATAAATTTCTTTACAAATTAAAAAAAGAAAATAATAAAAATTTCAACAAACAAAAATGTGTAAGTTAAAAAGAAACTAAACAAACGACATGACCATCAATTGCACCATCGATCAAAATCGCTTTATAATGAAATAAAATAAAAATCCTGCATAGTCAACATCAACGTTGTGGTCGTCTCGTCGTCATCACCAGCATCAACAACGAATTCATCCTGATTTCCAAGCTATTTGGTTGGCTTAAGCATCCAGCAGTCGTCGTATCAAAAATTTTCAACATACAATAGAAATAATATGAGTTTGTTTGTAAGTTGATCTAAACTATCTACACTTCAGAGAGTCATACCAAAGTAAAATTGTTCCTTCGTATGCTTTTCCTTGTTCGCTTAAGTTATTTCATTTATGTTTTAAATATGGCAAGGAAATCAAAATCAAATTGCTTAGGAACTTGACAAATTACCTATTTGGTTAAACAAATTTTATTCCTTTTGGCAAAGATTTCCGCATTGTTGCAAATATGCATACATACATATATAAATACATACATTCATACATCGTATATTGAAAGTTTTCTTTTCTTCTTTTGCCATTTAAGCAGTTGTTGGTTTGCCTCATAATTTTGTTGCAAAGGAAATGTTTTTTTTTTGTTTTTATAAAAATATATGGTTATTACTTAATACAATAGATACATAAATACAATTAGAAAATAATAACACTTGGGTTTCCTGGAAATTAAAATTAGCTTGGTTGTTTTTAAGGGGGAAAAATATGCCGGCACTTATGACTGAGTGGTTACAATATAATGAGCTACGTCTTTTGAAGTGGCCTGCCAGCCGTCAGATTTTAATCTCATAGAAAAAATCATTAAATTGCAATTTTGTAAATTGCAGATTGTAAAATATGACCCTGAAATTGTACCAAGACGGAAGATTTGTCAGATGCAATTATAAGCGCGAAAAAATATCAAAACAAACGATTGAAACTTTAATAGGATGTGATGCAATGATCGAAAACAAAGGATATCCCACAAAACTTTGCTTTACTATAAGCGAGATATTTTTTTTTGTTAAAGTGCAACACAATTAATTTTCAATTGTTAAAATCAAATTTGAAGGTTTTTCTTTTTTGTTTTTCTATATAATTTGTAATTAATTTTAATCAAGCTATCATTTTCTATTGACACAAGTACATAAAAATGCGAATTAATGAAATAGTAACAAACATTTTATTTTTGTTTAAGAAATAATAATAACTAGTGTATCCAGCGGTCAACTCAATCGACCGCATTCTAGAAATTAATATTAAACATATACATAAATACATACGATAAAATACAGAAACAAAAAACATTCTAAATAAACAACTTAAAACTCTGTCTCATTTCTATGTAAAAGCAAATTAGACAAACACACATGCATGATTTGTTTATTTTTTCAGGATGAAGCCGATACATACAAGTGTAATAAGTATGCATGTGTTTGTAGCAACTTTAAACGCTTATAGCTTTCTAAATATCGAACTGATTGAAAAAAAATTAAGATTGTGCATATCTATGTAAAACCCCGTTTAAAAACATATACAGTCAATCCTGTTTTACACGGTACATACGTTCTAGCGACCACCGTGTAAAAAAATAGTGCAAAAAAGTTATATATGATTATTTCAAACTTGTAGGTGGTCAAAAGGTTTAATATTTCTAAAATTTTACTTCTTGTTCTTCATACAGTGTTGCTTTAATTTAATTTTATGATTTTTAAAACATAAAAGCAAGGAAATAATTGACAAGCTATCTTAAAATATTTTTTTAAATAAAGAAACACATTTTAAGGAATTAAATAACTATGTGCTCGTATAAATAACCTTTTGAAAAACTGAAAATAAAAAACAAAAAAATTCAAAACATAATTTTTCGACCTTTTTTTAAATATTTATATTATTCTTTAAATTAATTTTGAGGTCACTTTTTTTTTTGTTTATAAAAATCATCCAAATTTATTTTATATTATTTTGTTATTTAAATTACTTATTGATTTTTTCCTCCTGAAAAAGTTACCCAAAAGGTAACGAAATATCGAGATGAAATAAATTTCTATGATTTTTATATAAAAAAAAGTGATAATATAAATAATAAAATCAAAATGTTTTAATCGGTGTTAGTGTCTGATAGTGAGCACGTTCTTTCGCGTCACTCTGGTTCAATATCAGCTTCGTCCGAAGATATGCTTAGTTCGTCTGCATTTTCAGATTCCAGCGGTTGAATTATTTTAACAGCGAAATCAGCTGTGGAACTTATCTATCCTACTTTGGAGATATCTATGTGTTATTCTGATTGTTAAACGATTTTTCATCCTTAGAAAACTATCAAAGGAGTAACGATATTATCGATATATAAATTTAGAAGGTTTTTTTTATATAAAAGTGGTCTCAAGCTTATTAATTAATTAGAAAATCAAAATCGAAAAATTTGTTATTAATAACAAACAAAATTATCATAATAAGTTTTTTAAGTATTAAGTGTTGTGTTTTTCTTCCGACGGGGTTTGATGCAATTTGGAATGAATTTCCGTCATCCCACGTCAAATTTGGTTGATAAACAGACCGGTTTCGGCTATGTGCCATCTTATGTGCCATAACTTATTGGGTTATTGGGAGAACACTGAAGATGGCACATAGCCGAAACCGGTCTGTTTATCAACCAAATTTGACGTGGGATGACGGAAATTCATTCCAAATTTTTTAAGTATGTTTAACCAAGTTATGAAAGTTATCAAAAGTATATGGCAGCTCTTGTTTGCATATGTTTGCCCTACCTAAACTGAAAATTCGCCAAAAATAATTTTACTCGTGTAAAAAAAGACGTGTAAAAACATGATTGGGTGTAAATCTTTCCAAAATCGGTTCAGTATTACGGCCATAAATAATCGCGTTTTTTGCCTTTTAATAATATAGATAATAATCCTGGCTCTAAAATAATTTTAGAGCTACTTCATTGTGGGCATAGGCTCTAAATTTGTCTTAGTTCTATCAACTTAACTATCTTTCTATCATTAAAATCAGGCAGCTTGTTAATTTCATTTAATTTTGAGCGTCCCCAAAAATTGTTCAGCCTTCCACATCCTCTTGCAGCCCGGGGGTTATATGTTAACGCTCTTTGGAATATGTTGTCATCTTCTCATCTAAGTGTGTGCCTTATCCAGCCAAGTTTATGTCTTCGGATTTCACAGTTTATGTCACTCATATTTATTATGGCGAGCAGTTGAGCATTTGTAATTGTATTAGGACAATAGCTTCCAACTATTATGTGGAGGCATCTGTTGGTAAAAACTTGCATGTTACGCTTAAGTACTTGAGTTACAAGCCATGTTTAGCATCTATACATATAATAAGACAGGCAGCACACATGCTGAAAATATGTTTATCTTTGTTTTTTGCTGTATTCATTTAACCTCTAATGTTTTGTTAATATGGCAAAAGCACCTCTTGCTTTTGCTATTCTTGTCGTGATATCGGGAAGGGCACCCCCATTTGTATCTATCGTACTGCCTAGGTATTGAAACTTGCTTACACTTTCTATTAAGTCATTACGGATGGTAAATATTGACTCTGCGATAACACGTATTTCTTTTGTTATTATTGATATTAACTTTTAACCCACCTTTCTCTGGTTAGATCATTAATTTTTGCTTGTATAGCGGCTGACATTGAACATCTGCGTAGTCCAGCGACTCCAATCGAATCTGCGAGTTTAAGAGATCCCATATAATTCTCCACGGTCTATTTTTAGTTGAGCGTTTAACAACAACATTAAATACAACTAGGAACAGAAGCGGTGATAGTAAAAACCTTCGTCTAGCCCCATATGTTGTTTTAAATGGGTTAGACATTTCATTACTATGTAACATTATGCATTCAAATGTATTGTAACGCGTTCGTACCATTCGTACTTGTATTATTTCATCCGCTACGGCAAAGTTTACGGCCCAATTACAGTTTTTATTTATTGAGTCAAATGCTTTTTATAATCAACAAACAGCATTTATAGGGGTGATTGGATGATTGCATATCTAGAGATTGTTCTATAATTATTCATTTTAGGTTTAACATTCTAACTAACCAGAAAAATATGTAAATTAGTTTAAAATAATTACTAATTCCAAATAAGAAGTCCTGCCGAAATTGTATTGCTACTTTCGAGAACCTTTCGCGAATTTATAAATTAGAAAATGGAATGAAAACACTTTTAAATTGATTTTAAATTACTTGTTTGTTTAATTAAATTTTATGATTTATTTTAATTTTTCTCTTTAATTTGACATCACATCATAATTTCCATTGAAAACAAAAAAAACTGAAAATTATCTTATCTCTACTTAATACATTTTATTAAAACTGTATCGGTATTCGACACGCAATTTCATAATTGTAATTCTATTATGCAAATCATTGCTAAGCATCTTTTACATGCAATAAAGAAAATTGATGCATTTGAAATGAAAACTTACTCATCTTTCAGCAACTCAAAGCGTATTTCAATTATTTGATGATCTTTTGATGTCAATTCAAAGAGTTTTTCCAATTCAAGCTTCAACAAAAATAGGCAGCAACATCATCATCATCATAAAAAATAAAACTAGTCGTATTGAAATTTCAAATGTAAAAGAAAAATCGAAATGAGTGTAAGTAAGTTTTTTGCAAATCGAGTAGGCAAATATAATGATTGAAAGTGTTCAGTGTACAGTGTTGAATGAGCGCTATTTATTAAGCACGTTAACTTTTTTTTTACAAAAAATCGTAATATTAAGATGAATTGTTTTGAAAAGTGCAAAAGTGTAATATTTCTTTTAAAATTTCAAACTGAATCTTCTCTAATGATGCTGCTGTTGATTAGAGCTTAAATAAATATTGTAACTTGCCAAGCAAATTGTTAAGCAAATATATAAAAGAAAGTGAAATTTTCTTATTACAATACAAAATTTAAATGGCAATGAAAGTCACAAAAAGGTTAATTATTTACGAGTAGTTCGTTTTTAAAAAATGCAAGTTATGAAAGGAAAACTGATCTTGCAAGTTCTTTTTATGTTGAATGCAATTAAACAGGATATGATGCTGTTTTAAGTGCTCTGTTGAGCAATGTTGGAGTCATTATTAAATAAAAAAAATAAAAAAAAAATAAAAAAAATATGGTCCATAAAATGTAACTAATAAAATTTTTGCATGTTTATTGTAAATAGTACGATTATTTTTGTTATTTTTCTTACATATATGCATGTTGGCAATATAATTTAAGAAAAAATAATAAAGAATTATTGTAATAAACCTTTTCCTTAGAGAAATCATTAGAATCATTATTAGAAAATAAATTTAGTTTGAAGACAAGTTTGAAATGCTGGTTTTATAGTTGAGATCATGTACTTGAAACAATAAATTCTTTTACTGACGAGTAATTTTATACTAGTGCATCCAGTGGTCGACTCAATCGACTGCATTCCAGAAATCAATATTAAACATTTACATAAATACATACGATAAAATACAGAAACAAAAAACATTCTAACAACTTAAAACTCTGTCTCATTTCTATGTAAATCAAATTGGCCAAACAAACATGCATGATTTGTTTATTTTTCAAATTGAAGCTGCTGATACATGCATGTGTAATAAGTGTGCATGGGTTAATAGCAACTTCAAACGCATATACCATTCTAAATATCGAACCGATTTGAATAAAATTAAGATTGTGCACATCTATGTACAACCCCGTTCAAAATCATATAAATCTTTCAAAAATCGGTTCAGTATTACGGTCGTAAAAGGGATATAAAAAACGTGTTTGCCTATTAATAATATGTATGTATTTTTTTTAATTTATTAATCGAGATTGCCTCGATATCTTCTTTCAAAGATTTTCAAAAATTTTTTTTGTTGAGGGTTTTTTTAGCTCAAAATATGGTTTAAGGTCTACTGATGATTTTTTTTCATTAGCACCAATGAAATGCATGTATATAGACTTTTTTTGAATATGTATGTATTTTATATAATAATTTTATATCTATATAATTGATAGGCAAATATGTTTTTTGTATCCCTTTTACCCTCGTATTATACTGGCGATTTAGACAAAACTTCATTTTGAAGATATTCATTCAGAAATGGGCACAATCCATATTTGGTTTAAATCGATTTAGTATTTTGGAAGCTATAAGCGTTTAAAGTTTCTACTAATCCATGCAAACTATTGCACATGCATGTATCAGCTTCAAGTTGAAAAATAAACAAACCATACATGGGTGTTGGTTCAATTTGTTTTTGCAAAGATATGAGATAAAGTATTTTCTATGCATGATTAAAACTTGAAACGCTCGCTGCTCGAGAATTTTATGATATTGTTCATATATTGATCATAATTTGTAGCCATATTGTGAATAGTCATTGCTGCATTATATTTATATTTAACCATAATATTTTTATATAGAAAACTATTATTATTGACAAAAATAACATTGTTTTAATATAGCATGATTAAACTTTAACCATATAATTCAATCATATTACGATTCAATTACAACTATATAATTCAATCATAATATGTTGTTCTTTGATTATGGTTACCTCAACCATACATTCTCTTTGCGTGTGTAATCTACTTTTAAAAGCTTTTAAAGCAAAGCAGATTTTGTTTAAAAATTTTCAGCAAAGCGTGTGAAAAAATTATTAAAAATTAGTAATAAAATTTACAGTTCTTTTGCTGAAAACTTTCAGGGAAATTTCTTTCGTGAATAGATTTTTTCCATATAAATCTTCTCTACAAAAATATATTTTTTCCTTATTTTGAAAGAACTTTCAGAAAATTTTTTCATAAACAAGTATATTTTTTCAAAAGAAAAAAGCATTTTTAAAACTTTTTGTATGATAAAGCAATTTTTACTATTTTTGCAAGGGACGTAGGACGGACAGGTAAGAAAAAAATGTTTTGTTAAAAGCCTTGCAAGCTATTTGAATACTTCACTCCTTTAAGTTTAAAGCTCTTGGCAAACAATCATTTTTGCCATAAACTGTTTATATATTCTAATGAAAATTGTTAGAATACATGATCCTTAAATAAACATTAATGTTTTCAAAGCCACCAAAACAACACAAAGGCAAAATATATTCGAAAAGACGAAACAAAAACCTGAATGTCTATTTGCCTGCCTGCCTGTTTGTCTGCCTGTCAGCTATCATTTGCTAACATTTATTATTATGAGAAGCAATTAAGGTACATTACTTGGCCAAGTTTCGACTCCAATAATGCCGCCTTTATACGAACACAAAACATGATTCCAATTTGTGCATGTAAAATGCTCAGACCAACAACAACAAGTCGCAGCAACTGAAATGGCCACATTTGACCAAACATTTTTGAGCCCTTAATTAACGTTATACAATTTTAACTGCTAAAGCAAAAAAAACACATTTTGCAAATACTCAAATATACCAGAGAGATAGAAAGAGAGAGAGAGACAGAGTGAAAGCGAGAGGTTCAAAGGAAATAAAATAAAATCCAGCTTAGAAGTTAAAGAAAACGGCCTTTTATGGCCATAATGGTAATGATGCAATACAACCATCTAATATTATGTGGACAGCATTCTTAGAAAACAATTTTTAAAGCTGCCAATTGAGTTGTTCACTTAACATCAGATTGTTATATTAAATGCAATTCGCTAAAACACTTACGAATGTTAAATGCTTACAGAAGTGCTTGGAATAATAGCAAATAATGGCTCTTTTCGGATATATGGTTCTAACGATCGACGCAGCAGTTCATTTCTATTCGCATAATTTATGGTTTTCGTTTATACAATCGATCGATTAATTAGTTCTAGGATATTAAAATTGAAATAATTTTGAAATAAACATGTAAGTATATAAATAGAACAATCGTTAGAAAAAAAATACTAATACTACTTGTTTTTTTAATTCGTGGCTCATCTCACATCATATTTTTAGTAAGAACGCAGTTTTACTTACTTTAACAAAGCTTTTATTAATGAACATTGCTTTAGCTTCCGTTTCGGTTGGTGATCACGAACAAATTATTTATTTCTTTCACCACTTTTCCCAGTTTACATTACTTTAAGTGTAATCAAACGGAGTAGAATGTTTTTCTAAATAATGAAAGATTCAAAAATCATTTTCAACCCTGCTATTTTTGCACATACGACTGCATCATTTATGTTTATTAAGTCGTTCTCACAATCATAATTTCGCCTTGATGAGACGTTAGTGATGATATTTCCCTTTACACTTCTTTGAAGTGCGTGAGGTCTTTTATTGTAATCTGTTTTTTCTTTAACGCAATTTATTTATCAACATAACGAAGTTATGAAGTTTAATTAAAGAAAAAAACAAAAACAATTCATTGCATCATAGTATGATGATCATAACCAAGCAATATGACTAAGTACTCTCTACCCATTATGGTCCCTTATAAAAGCCCTCTCTTTGGAGAAGTGTTGCTCAGTGCCATGACATTTGGTTGTGAAGCAACCAGTTTTACTTTTTCTTTTTTTTTTCATTTATGAACTAATTACACAATTGCTGACATGACATCAATGATGATTATTATCAATGATTGCGGATGATTGAAAGTGAAAAGTTTGTTTTACAAAATCCAATTCTATAGCGCTATTTTTTAATAATGAATCGCCTTTTATAATTAAAACTAAAAAAATTAAAATATATTATCTATAAGTAAGCATTTCATGAGGAATAAAAATTATTGAAAATAAATCAGCAGAATATCTCGAATTATTTAAAACATTTTATTGAAATTTTTTAAAAAAAGTTATTGTTTTATTTTTTATGTAAATCTGTAAATGTAAATTTGAAGGCGATAATGAAAATATTTCTATTATTATTTGCTTAAAAGTGTGTGTTCAGCTCTTCATATTATTCATAGTAATTTTAGAAGAAGTAAAAAACTACCCAAGAAATGGTGTAAATTCGTACCAGTTAGAATGATAATGTTCTAAGACAAGATCCATATGATTTTCGCTACTTGTTTATAATTTTTCTCGTTTTAAGAAACCGATTTCATTTACTAAAAAAAGCTCGATTTTACACAAAAAGGGACAACCATAAACCAAGAGCAACAAACTATGATTGAATTATGTAGTTGTGGTCAAATCATTCATTTTGTTGTATAATAATATCGTTCAAAAATATAGTCAAACAAAATAGAGAACATATCATAAAATTCTCGAGCATCCAGTGCAGCAAGCTTAAGTCTTGCAGAAATCGATTCTCCCCTACGGGTAAACCTGAAATATTTATATTATTTTTAATATTAATTAATCAAATGAAAATTATAGCATATATTTCTATACAAAACTTATATAATAAATAATATATTATATTTTGTATATATTATTATGTATTTTTTTAATTTATTAATCAAGATTGCCTCGATATCTTCTTTCAAAGATTTTCAAAAACTTTTGTTTGTTGAGGTTTTTTTAGCTAGTCTATATACATAAATTTTATATGGTTTAAGGTCTACTGATGATTTGGCATTAGCACCAATGAAATGCATGTATGTATATAGACTAGCTAAAAACCCTCAACAAACAAAAGTTTTTGAAAATTGTTTATATATTATTACTATACATATACATATGTATATCATACTTTGATTACAAATAGAGAAAATCATTTTTGCATATTAAATAAAATTTGGTTATAGTCAGTTCATCTATGTTTGTTGCAGCTGTTGTTAATGGTTATAAATACATGATAAAATACCAATAAAAATATGCTTATTATAACTACACTTACTTTTAAAATATAAGAAAGCAACAATATATTGTTGGCTACAACAATATGATGTTTGCCTCAGCCATAATATAGTTGTCACAACCATATCTAAACATATGTTTGCTCCCTTTCCTAGCTGTCACTCCATGCAAACAAAATATGTATATTTTCAATTTAAGATCTTATAAGTTTCTTAGATCACGCAAATGCTTTAAAGTAAAAGCGATTTCGCTGCCATATGACTGTCATTTTTACATTTGCAACATATATTCAACAAACCAAAAAAAATTATAATACAAGTATGTATTTTTAAAACTTGGTATACAAAATAAATAAAAAATATTGATAATGCTCCTCCCTGAACTAAGCGTCATTTTGGCCCCACCAAACCAAGTAACAGATCATGCGCATTATTTACATCGAATCATCCTTAAATACTACAACTAACGATAAACATTAAACTATCGATTCAAACTCTCAGCATTGATTATTTTTCTGAGCTGTAAAAACAATTACTCTACTGCATGACATATTTTTTATTTGATTATAACAACTATATTTTTCACCTCTACCAATTCTATATAATTATGTATAACATTTATCTGTTAATGCATTTTCGAATTCATGGCCAATAAAATTGAAATTCATTTAATTAAAAATAAAACTAACAAGAAAATTGTATATTTGTATATTTAGCAGGGAGACAAACACGTCACTCTGATTAATTTATTTTTTAACAAATTTTTTTATATCATTTGCTTTTGATTGTGCATTCATACGTACGTACATACCGGTAAAGTATGGTGCAGCAAACTATTAAAGTGTTTGCGCATATTAAATGTGTAGCAATCTTTGTTGCCATCACTTTCCATGCCTTTAAAATAAAACAGTGGCTTGTGTACAAGAGTATGTCTACTTATACTGGTCTCTCTATATGTCTCATAATGGCAAACTAGCCGCTTTATTCACTTTTTGATCTCCTTAATAATATTGGTAACAACTTTACAATGCTTGCAACAAAAAAAAAATGAATAAATAAAAATACCAGCCAAAATCGAAAGCTAATCAATGCGTCGTTTCGTTGTTGTCGTCATCATAAACAACTTGAAATGGTACACTTACTTACGTACACAAATACATCGAGAGATTTAGGTGTATGCAACATTTAGCAAATGAGAGCGAAAGCTGTCTGGGTAACAAGTATGCAAATAAAATATATGTAATCCAACAAAAACAACAATATTAAATACTTGTTACACTGTTACTAATATTATTATTCTATACAAAACAAAAAACAAAAACAAAATAAAAAAAAGTTCAAAACATGCACGTTTCCCATTGACAAATTATTCCTGCTGGCTTTTTATATGTATGAGACACCATAAATGAGATGGCGCTGATGACGATGGAGAAAAAAAAAGTTGCAAAATAATATCTTGATTGCTCTGGTGGTAGAAATATTTCTGCGAAGATAAAAATGTTGTAGAAATAATATTGAAAGTGCAAGTAAAAGTTAATAAGTGGAGCTGACGATGATGAAATATGTTTGATATTTTCAATTTTAATATTGTATAATTTATTATATGCTCCATTTTTTTTTTTCATTTTTTTAACTGTAATAAATGCTTCGCCTGAAACAAATTATAAAGATTTTTAGTAAGAGTATGAAAAAAATATATTTTTAAACATTTTCAAAAATATGTTAAATTTGAAAGCATTCGAAAGCAAAGTATAAGTTTCAGTTTCAAAGCATAATGTAACAGTTTAAAAAAATATACTCTATATTTGCAAAATCTTACCCAACAGACTGAATTGGAGCATTGTGCGCGAAGTGGACAAGAAAAAATATTGATATATACGGGTGTGATAGTATTTGACTGGAGATTTAATGGAAAAGCAAAAAAAATTTTTCAGTGAAAAAAAAATTTACAAATGTAATTAATAAAAACCCCAGCAAATCAATTTCTGTCAAAAAAATATTTTCAATATATAAAAAGCTTTTGTTTGTAATTTGATAAAACATAGAACTTGTCCATGAAAAGATGCAGAGGGAGACTAAAATTCGAATAACTAATTTAATTTTAATACATTTCAATAAAACTGATAATAGTCTATAAAATTGTAATCCAATTATTATTTTTATATTTAAAAACTAAACAAAGATATTGAAAATAAAGGAAATTAATTTTCGTATGGCATGGACCTTGCAAAAAGAGGTTTCATTATGATATGTAAGAATACGAGTATCTTTAAGCTAATTTTTCCATAAACAATTCGCACATATGCGGTTGTAATCCCTCGACAACCTCACGAATTTCATCTTTGAAGGCTAAGATCGGCTGTAGGCCACTAAAGTAGACCTTATCTTTCACGCAGCTCCAAAGAAAAAAACCTAAAGATGTTAAATCACAAGATCTCGGTGGTCAAATGAGTTCGCCTCTTTGAGAATTCACGTGGTCAAGAAAATTTTCACGCAAAAGAGCGATGGTACCGTTACTTGTGAGTCACGTTGCTCCATCTTAATGAAAACAAACACTGTCCGCATCAAGTCTTATGCAAAATACAATATAATATCGTTTGTGGAATGCACATTTCCAAAGATTGACTAAAAACGAACAAACGTGGTTTATCCTCACCACTAAGGGCTACAACGTCAATATTCTCTGTTGCTCTTAAGGAACGTGCACGAGTTCGATTCTTTAGATTACTAACTTGCCCCAAACAGCTCAAATTTTTACAGCAGTTTCTTAATTGCTGGTCGAGAAGGTGCTTCAAGTCGACCCCAAAAATGCTTCAGTTTGCGAACTTTGACAGTGAGATTTTCACCATTTTTATAGTGATTTTTAATAATTTTATTTATTCTATTTATTTATTCTTTTCTTACCAATTCAATACAACAAGAACAAGTCTTATATCATTGTATTGGGTACTAATTTGGTAACCAAGTTTAATTATAATTAATACTTTAAAAAATCAAGAAATAAGAAAGAAAAATAAAATTACAAATAAGTTTTTGTGCACCGATACGTACTCGTATATGAAAATAGTATAACAGTTTCAACTAAAGTACTCAAATATGGCAGATTTGAAATGACTTCTTGCACTGTTAATTACTTATTTGAGTGGGTAGTTGGCCAAATGGCATTAATGAAGAAGTGTTGCTCAGAGATTGCTTTGTCATATCTGATGCTGTTAATCTTGTTACCCCTATTCGACCTATCAAATAGGTATGATTCTATGATTCTATCAAATAGGTAGAACAGCTGTTGACTATATATAATCTTATGCAACAACAACAGAGTTCTCAAAATTGCACTGATTGACAAAAATGAACTTTTAATTTGTCACATGAACTTTTTCGGTCTTTTTTACTTTATCTTGACTTCCTAAGTTGGAAAACTGAGGTAGAAAAAATTTTAAACCCATAGTCTTTTTTTGGCAGAAATTTTATATTTCATAAAAAACACTGATACTTTACATACAATTATACTTGACAATATGTTGTTTAAAACTAAAAGCAATGATTTTTTGGAGTATTTGACCTGAGGCTGGTCTCTTGCAAGTGTCCAACAATAATCTGCCAATATCCGAAGACTCCATTTGTCCTGGTATTGTTTTTCCATGCTGGAAATATCCTAATGGAAGCTTTCGCCGTGTTCGTCGCTAATGGCTCCTAGAATCTCGGCAAAAAAATGAGGTGGGAGTGTAGAAAGTGTATTTTGAGAGACATATTACAATCAAATGCTTGATCGAAAGTAGTTCTCCTATCAGATCTTTGTAGTTACTTGCAAAAGTAACAATCAGATACGTGGTCTACAGCCTCTGTCCAAATCATATGTTTTCCAAAAGCCATATATCGCTTTCCTTTTGCCCAACCTGTAACACTCTTTACACTTATCGTACAGCATATATGAGGTGCCCAATTCTTATCTTGATGAGCCCCGGAGAAGCCAAAATAATCACGATAACACTGCCTTAACAGTTCAGTTAAATTTCGTCGCTGACTTTTGAAAGTTAATTCACCACATACGCACCAAAAAGAATTATGATGATTGATACACTCTTCCTTTGCATGTTGAAAAAATAGCAACGCTTCGCTTTTGTATTCTAAATTCAAAATATTACACGTTTTTAAATGAAAACTTGATGCAATTGAACCGTACTTACAGTGGTATTGACGGAAAAAAAATGGTAAAATCATATGTTGGTGTCACAACAAATCTGTGCGTGACAGAAACAAATTAGTTTTGCAATGAGGGTATATAGTAGAGTAATAATTAGCATACAGAATCCGTGTGGCAAGAACCTTGTTGATCAGTGTTATTCATTTATGAAACGTAACGTTATATATTTGTTTTGCATATTATCGGATGCTCCTGTTGCTTTTTATCTCAAATACATATTTAGCAATATTATTGAACGTTACGTTGCGCTTTCTCCTACTTACAGCATCGCAACTCTGAAACAGCTCGCAAATATACATCAGCGTAGGCAATAAATAGGTTTTGGCTAGTAGCACTTGAATATGTATCGGTGTATAATGTTGTGACATCCATAGATTTTTTAACATAGAAGAGATTTTTCCACAGATTTTTTTAACATGGTCGGACCAATTAAGATGTTTATTAAAATCTACACCAAGTTTCGACAAAATTAATAGTAATATTATTAATCTTTATTGGTGGAAAACACGTAGGTATATATTTTGATGGTCCAACAATCATAGCAACTGATCTTTTCGGGCTTAAGCCTTGTAGATGCTCAAAGATTAATATGATGGATATCTTGATTTATCAATGTATCCAATTTGCAGAATCTTATATTTTACAATGTTTCACTAGTAAAGGCAGATCATTAGAGTCTATAGAATACAATAGCCCATGTATAGAGCCCCGAGATAAGCCTCTAGACACTAAGCAGCATCCAGAAATATCTGCTTCATGGGTAAGGCTTTAACTGCAATGCGTTGTTGATGCGTATATCAAATCATTTTTATTAATGGCGTGGTTTTTATTTGTCATCTGTCAAGTGGTTACAGGTTCAGTCATGACAACTGTTAAAATGACGGGCTATTGAAAGAAAACGTCTCATTGGAGTACCATGTGTATTTGGAAACGGTGTTCAACTGTTCTCTTGCTTTGTTTGTCTGAGTTCACTTAATATATCTTAAAATATTAATTTTTGCTTAAAAATAATCTTTATTTTAATAAAACAATACATTTTTCATTAATTTTCAGTTGATAAATTAATCTAATTTAGAAAACTCATGTTTCCCGGGAATGCATTTTTTCAGTTCCCGTTTGCTGGGAAGTCAAAAAGTCCAAGAAGACCTTAACCCTAGTGTGTGCATAAAAAAACAATATAAATTATTAGTGCTTTTTTGGGAATCGCTAAAAATTTTGCTTATATTTATAATAGAAATTTTTACCAAAATTAATATTTTACATATTTTGCGATTATGATATCTCTAGTTATTCTAAAAAATATTTGGGTAGATCCTTCTGATTTGAAATGCATATTGAAACTAGCAATACCCCTCAATAAGCAATTTCAATGTGTGTTTAACAAAACAACTAAAATTTTAGTGAATTTGTAAATTTGAATTAAAAATTTAATTATAAATAATATTTATAAAAATATGATAAAGTTTTTAAGAACACAATTTTTTATAAGTCCTTGTTTAGTCCCAATATTAATCTTAAGTAGTGAATAAGTTGTGACAATTTAAACAGAAATATTAAATATTCTGATACACGAATAATTTTCAGAATTTTTAATTTCCAAAGTTTATGAGACTCACAGATATATCTTGACAAAACTGCTTAATTTTAGATGCAAATAATTTCTCTATTAGCATTTCTTTGTAAATTTCAGTCAATTTCTTTTAATTAATATTTTTAAAACATTTTATTTTTCTTCTACTCAAAAATTTAGAAACACTAAAATCAAAAGACTTAAGCAACACACTTATCTGAAGGGTTTCTATAGAAAATTTCTCTAACTGTTTTTATTCTGGTGTTTAGTTTTTAATTTTATCTACACGATTTTAGCTACAAATCAATTATTCAAAGTTTTTTTTTCTTTTAAGAATAAAACTTGGCCCAAATACGTCATACAATTTCTTTTATCTTGCAATTTGTTGTAACGTTTTTTTTCTTCTTTGTTATTTTTTTTTGCTGTTGTTATTATAAATATAATTGCATTTATGCTTTAGTTTAGTACATGTATGCATTTTACTTTCATAAGATTTTTATTAAATATGTCAACATTCACCTGAACAAATCATGTTCATGTTGTGGAGATGTGATGGGTTGGGATGTGATTTTATTTCTTTAACTTTCATCACTTGTCTGTCAGTCATTGAATATTGTGGTTGGTTGTTATTGTTATATTTATTTATTTGTTCATTGCAGTTGTTATTTTTTATTTTTTGGAAAACTTAATGATTTACTTACTTCTCGTTGCACTACGAAGCTTGAAGGTCTTAAAATGATATTAACCCAATTATTTTACCTTTTTTATAATATTTATTGCTTTGTGGCAGCAAATAAAAACCGGTTAATTCAAATTATTAATATAATTAAAAATATATGCAAATATTCTGTTATTGTACTTAAAAGATTTTATAAATAATTATATGATATTTAATATTTTCTCACACCGACCAAGGGGCAAATCACGGCATTCGATATCGAGTAAAATCCCATACCAATTTCTTTTAATTTGTATGGAAATTTCGCTCGATATCGAATGCCGTGATTTGCCCCCAGTCCTTATTCCTTAACATCTTAATGCAAGAGAGCATTAAACCCTTTGAGGTCTTAAAGTCTAAGGAAACCTTTGCTATAAACCAAAATAAATAAATCACTTGACCTCTTCTACCCAAATGCATATAAGAGCTTCTTTTTTTATAACAAAAATTCATTAATTAAAAAATAATATAATGCTGTATTATTCTTGAAAATTAAAGTTTATTCGTTTTTTCCTTTTACATTAAAATAATTTAATTAACTTTAATTATGTCTGACGATATTTTAGTTGAAGAAATCTAATATGTTTTTTAACTTTAGACTTTTATCTTTGTGTGATGCATTCTTTTATAAATTACCTTGTAATATATTTAACTGAAAATGCAACTCTGATATTATTGAGTAACTACTTTTTAATGCCGAGTCCACAAAAAAACAACCAGCATTGAACACTCAATATCCAAATACTAAATACTATCACAACTCTAGTTAAAGGTCTACTGTTGATTTGGCATTAGCACAAATAAAATGTTGACAGACTAGCTCTACCCACAATAATTAAAATATAATAAATAAACTTAGAAAAGGCGTATATAACTTTGAAACAAATATCCAGAAGGAGAAACCATCTAAATAAAAAATTTTAGAAGGATCTTATTATTATTATTTATTGTTTGTGGATTCCAGTCAAGCGCAGTTCGAGTGATGTTGTAGGGACTTCTTCAACGTTTGCCCAATTCAATTCCATTTAAATCGTCGAATTTTGGTTTTTATTGGTAGTTGACATGTTGTTGCCCACAATGCGGAAGATTCGCCATAGACACCGGCTTATAATTACTTGTAGAGCATTATTTTCCTAGTGGCAGCATGTCATGTTTCGTACCCGTACAAAACAACGGATTTTACACAGACATCAAAGAGTTTGAGTTTGGTGCGCTTAGAGATGAATGCTGATCACCAGACTTTATTCTGCACTGTTCTACTATGTGATGCTGGATCTGATATCGTCACTTGCTCCTACAGGTAGCAGACCAGGTTGTCGACCCAACTTCGATCGGTTTCCCGTCGAAAAATAGAGGTTGAGTCGGTATTAATGCACATTAGCTTGGTTTTTGAAATATTAATCCTAAGGCCTGCGTTAGCTGCATATTCGCTCAGGTGCTGAGGTTTTGTCACAATATGGGAGCGTTTGTGTGCCAGAATACATATATAATCTGCATAATCTAGGTCTCTAAGTGTACCTTGGAGGTCCTATGTTATACCGGTGTTGCTGTTTGTCACCCGGTTCATTATTGTATCAAGCGTGCATCTTGGAAAATCGAGTAACTTAATTGAAGATGTGGTATCTAAGCCGCATGAGAAATTAGGTCGGGACTGGAAAGAGAGAGAGTTCCAACTGGGTAATTTCGTCATACACAAACTAATGGCCGGTTGGAATACGGAATTTTTTCTGCCCGATAAATAGTTCTGGTATTACAACTCAAATTTTTTATTTTTATTCTTATTAATACTAATAATATTCGATGGATAAAAATATAATAAATGAAGTTTTCATAATGCAGCCATTTATCGATCCGACAAAATCCAGCATTTAACTAAAGGTAAGTTGTAATAATGGCCTTTATAGTTCTAAAACTTTATATAAGGTTTTTCTTTTATTTTTTATATATTTATATATGTATATAGTATCAATTGAGGTCCTATGCTCTTATAGGAACGACGGGATTATATACATATATTTATAGTATCAATTGAAATGTGTGCTATAAATTAAAATTAAAATTGATAAATAGATATTTCTGAACGAGAGTGAAATTAATCCACAATTCACTGTGACCCTGGTAGACATCATGAAAAAAATATTATTAGCTGGAATTTGAAGATTCAAAGAGCTTATGAACCAGCCTTTTTGCTGAATTAACTATTTTTATTTTATGCTCTTTTGTGAATTCTAAGTTAATTGATATGATATTTTTCCTATGTTTTCATAAAATCATTTTATTTCTTAATAGAATTTTAAATATAACACTGTTTAGTATGGTCGGTATTCCGGTCTATTCGGGAATGGAAACATACATATTTTTTACTTATTTTTAAGACTGTAACTAAGTCAATTTTGATTAATTTGGGCTATAAATGGACCTTGAACTGAACTGAACAAATAAACTAAGCAGATTATTAATCCTACATCTGAAAAACAACAAATTGAAATTAAAAACTCAAATATTAGCTAAACAAATCACATCAATATACTGCGAAAAATATATAATTTATAGTTAACCACTCGCAAAATAGGATGATTATACGAAAACAAGATAATTGATTTGTACATTCAAAGATAAAATTAAAGCAAACAAAATTGAGCGTTTAAATAAATAAAAATTATATAAACAAAAATTTTATTAATTTTTTTACTATGGTAGATTTCATTAAATAACAACCTCTGATAGCTTCATTAAGCAAGTTAGTAAATTTCACCAGATTTTATATAAATATTATACTTTATTTTAAAATGAATTGTTCAAATAATGGTTGCTGCAAATATTTAATTTGAATTTATCAATACTGTTTGGTTATAAACAAAATTAATATAAAAAAAAAATATTGAAAATTTTAGAATATTATTTACGCTCCATGAGAGATTTTTATATTATTTGAACAGCAACCATTAAGTGGCGTTTCTCAATTGTGTTTGTAATGTTAAACTGATGTTAAGACATAATGTGGGGACTTAAATACTCAAGATTTTAAATAGTACTCGTAGAGCTGTTACATGGAAGAACGCAGTAGGATCTTTGAAAAGTCCAGTTTTTTATATATCTATCGGTGAAAATAGATTTGGATAAACTCTCATTCGAATCAGAATCTTTCCAAGACAGCCGTAATTTTGAGTCTTCTTAAGCGTCCAACATTCATGGGTTAAATAAAATAACAATAAAAATTTTGTCATTATCAAAATTTTAATCTTTCAGCCACTATCAACTACTTTAAATACAGGAAATTAAAAATATATTTAAAAATTAAAGTACATTAAAAATAAACACAAATATTCCCACCATCATTTATTTAAACCCAAAAGTGTATATCTTCGACTCAAAGTTAAAAAAATAATTGACCTTAAGCTTGAATAATATTTTACTTGCTGAAATAAAGAAAGGTCGACTAAACAAAATTATTTAAGTTGAAAAACAATTTTATGATAAAAGATAATACAGTGAACTCGCGAAAATGTGAACTAATTAAAATCAATCGGGTTCATATTTGCAGGATTGTTCATATTTGCATAATCATCTCCTATTCTGTCTCAATTTGACAGTTAATGACATTTTAAATATGTAATAAATGCAAATAACTCAGGTTGAAGTTAGTTCATATTTTAAAGCGTTCCACAAAGTTTGTTTTTTAGAGCAGCCAGTGGTAGAGAAAAAGTGTTCATATCTTAGGATGTTCAAATATCAGCATGTTCATACTTTTGCGAGTGCACTGTAATTCTTTTTTGCATCAAATAAATAAACAGATGTAATTATTTTTAACTTTTTTTACGGCAAGAAAAACACATTCTCTTCTACGTAATATAAATTTATAGCGATTTGTTTTTGTAAAAAAAAATTAAACGAATTAAATCAAATAATGTTTGAAAAATAATAATAAAGAATTTGTCATGGTTTGCCTTTAAAAGGTAAACGAGCAAGTCATGTTAAATGTCCATTTAGCTTTTCATTCTTTCAACATGTCAGCGTCAACACCCGACCGACATCATTTATCTCTCAAAGAGACATAGCGACAATTTGGCAACCGAAACTCTGCCTTAAATGGCCAACAAAGCATTTTTCTTTTTGGAAGTTAGTGAAAAAACAAACAAACAAACTATAAAATAAGTAAAGTAAATGAACATTAAAAATTAACAGCCGATAAATAGATTTTTATACAAATCAAATCATAGTTATTTTGGCGCAGTCTTCTGATGAAAAACATTGTAAAAAAATATTCAATTTAACGTTTTTGTAAAGGTGAGCATTTGAACATTTTTAATGAAAAAAGCAGAAGTTTTTCACAAATCTTACGCTATGATATCCTTGCTTCACACATTTTAAAAATATGATTAAGAAATGAAGCACAATATTGAATGCATATACATAATTAAAACTTAAATAAAGTAGAAGTTCTATTTATAAAACTATGATAACTAAATAGAAGCATCGCTACGGGATAGAAAACTCAATCCACGGAAAGCTTGCCGAAATTTATAAACTTACAACACCAAAACAAGCAAAAAAGTAGTAAATAAATTATATGTTTGTCACACACTTTGAATTCTCTACAATATTATACAAGAAGTTTCTATACAAAATCAGTTTTATAAATATTTTATAAGTCAACAATATTTATTATAAGCAATACCTTATATGTATTGTTACGAAATTCAAATACAGATTTAAACTTAACGTATAAGATAATACAGATATGTTTAAGTATGGTAGAATCACCCTGTATACAGTACTGCCAGCACTTATTAGATAAACAACAACCTGAAACAACTACAGAATCAGATGTTGCCAGTGTCTTCGAGAATGCTTAATGACAAGTATAAAACGCCGGTGGCATTGTGGGTTGGGAATAGTATAGTACCATGAATATAAAATAATAGATTACGCTTTGCGCATGTCCGTTATTTTGTTTACATCAATCAGCTGTTTCTGTGACGTAGAAAAGTTTCTTTGTATTTTTTTGTAATAGCAAAAGCTAATAAGACTGTAAGCAAAATTGCAAAATTATTAAAGAAATAAATTAAAATGACTTGTGCAGTAAAAAATTGCAAGAATAATAAAAAAAACAAGCGCAAAATAAGTTTTTTCACATTTCCAACTGATCATAAATTATTAAAGCAGTGGGTGAAGTTTTGTTGCAATAAAAATATAAATACAAAAAATGGTCGCGTTTGTATGGAACATTTTAAGGAAGATGATTTTGAAAATAAATTGCAATATGGAACTGGTAAGTTATGAGTTATTTTGTAAAGTACAGAACTATTATTTCATTTCACAATTAGGCTTTGCGACAAAACTTTATTTGAAGCGCGGTGCAGCTCCTACTGTACGAAAAATATGTGATGAGAAGGATGATCGTCATAAGAAGCGTGAGCAGCGAGCTCAAAAGAGAGAAAATAAAAAAATTGTTGAACAGCTTATTAAGGAACACAATGCACCATCTGCTTTGCTTAATGGTAAAATGTTAAAAATGGTAAAATGTTCAAAGTTCAACATTCATTTTGCAATTACTTTCAGAAGAGGAAACTGCTAATTTAGTACATCCTAAAGAAAGTGAAGTTCTCGTCCAAAGGCAGATTTATGAACAGGAGTCCGATAAAGAAAAAGTTGCAAACAGTGTTGACTTGAAAAATGAAATGTACGTATGTCATAGGCCTCCCAGTTTTATTTTACGCCATATCCCAAATTTGCACTTTTTCATTCCCCAAATTCCCCAAAATAGGTAATTTCTTATCCTTAAAAATCCCCACAGATCTGTAACAAGAGTTTTTCAAGCTTATAAATTGACAAATTACAAATTCAATATTTCTTAATCACAATAAATAGATTCTTCTGGAATATTTAATATTTATTTGTAAAAATTCTTTAAACAATATAAAATTTTTTTTCTTAACAAAATTTGCAAAATATTGAAAATAATCAAGTTTTTTGTTATCTGTTAATTTATAAATTGGAACTTACTGAAAAGGTCGAAATAATTATAATAATCATATCCTTTCTTAAAAATAAAATAATATGTCAAATGAAACGTATGCATATATTTATTTACTTAATCAAATATTATTAGAATTAATTTGTACTTTGAGCTCTAAATATTTACATTAAATTGTATATATATATATGTATATTGTATATAAAAATAGCAATAATAAATGCACAAAAAAACAACTATGTATCAATGCTTATTTATCATTTCAAAAACTTCAGAATCAAAATCTTCTAATTCATCAGACAATGCGATTTTGTTGCACATGATGCTTATATTAAAAAGTGTTAGAATTTTAGAAGATGGAGTAAATTCGGCACAGCAAACTGAATTATTTTTAAAGTGTATAATTTTTTCTAAGAAGAGCTTCTAATAAGTCATACTGTATTCTGTTGCGAATTTTTTCAATGTTACCATCATCAAGCAAAGAAATATTAATTGTCAATATGTACATGAATTTGAATACAAAAAAGAAAAACTAAATAACAAGATTTATAATAATATATTATCCCAAAAAATCCCGAGCGAAAAAAGAGCTTTTCGATAAAAAAAAATTCCCCGGGGATATTTCCGAAATTTTTATCCCCAATCACAAAAAAATCCCCTATTTGGGGACAAATCCCCAAAACGTACACTTTAATTAATTGCAGCAACAGTTAGAAAAAGAAAATTTCTGAACTGAAATGTTTAGAGGAGAAAAGTCTAAGAAGTGCAAAATTTTCGAGTAAAAAACTAATTTCGAATTAAGAAATCTCGAAGAGAAACATTTAGGTATTTTTACCAAAGGGCAAATAGCAAAAGTAAAAGCAGGAATCAAGCGCACAAATTGAACAGAAGAAGTTATATGTAACCCAATGCATTACTTTATACTCAAATTTTATAATCTTTACAGGCGTGGGCTCAAAAAGTTCACATCATTCCCGGCTTATTACAACAGTAAATAAATTATTTAATTCTTTTTCAAATTATTCAAGTGTTTCACAAGAAATCGAAAACATTTCTTGATGTAAACAAATAGTTGCGGTCCCTTGTTACGTCAACTGTGTGTTTTTATTTTATTGTTGATCTATTAAAAGAACCTGAATAAGCAAACTTTTAAGAAAAGATCGACCCAAATTTTCGAGCTGTTAGAACTTATCTGAAGCTTTATGGCATTGAAAATCAGTGCACGCAGAGAAAATATATAATTAGACATGACTGGGACAACAATATTATGGTTACGGCAAACTCCACATGGTTGTAGAAAACAATCTGTTTTTGTTCTGTTTATATTTTAAAAATAACTATAGTTGTGGTAAACGAGTTCTTGTAACATGTATGTATTACAACAAGAATTTTATTAATATGCAATGACTTTTTAAATACTTCTACGAATTTGAAGTGTTTATGCACATTTTGCTTTTGAAACATATTTTGCAAACCACAATTTCGCCATCTTTTTCATATCACACAACTACACACCCGATTTCGATTGTCCCATTTTCTTAGTTTTCACACATTTTTAAATATTCCAAAAGTACTTGGTATCGACGGAGAAGGATTGAGTATGTATCGTTTCACCACTAGACTATATTTATGTACGAACTTCTTGTATTTTCTACGTCAAAATCCACATAAAACAATTAGATTTTAGATGTTAAAAAGAGTTATTGCGCTCACCTCATAAAGTAAATTTAACCTTGATATGGTCCATATTTTAAGTTTAAGCCAAATTATCATTACTCAGTACCATGTTATGTTCATATATAATTACAGTATTGTTATATGGGAAAATATTATTATTGTATGATTAATATAACATTCATTTGGTTTGGTTGCCTCAAATATGTAGTATGTTCTTTTTTCGCGTGAGCGAACATTCCTCAATAACCGAGAAATTTAAACAACACATTTTTTAAGATATCTTATGTTTTTCTCGTTTTTACGACCCTCAGTAACGACCCTAAGTAACTTATTCATCTGCAAAGATAGTTGTGAGAAAGTACTACAACGAACCAAACTAAGTTTAATTTGTATAATTAAAATATAAAAAATAATATACAAAATTATACAAAAATTATAAACTTCACAAAAACTGGAGATAAAATAAAAAAGTTTTAACTAAAATGCGTCATCAAAACTCTATTTAAATATCCTTTCAAAAACTTGGAATTCAAAAACATGTCGAAATTCTTCTAACCTCAAGAATAAATAAAATATTTAAAATTCGCTAAAAACTGAAAATTAATAAAAAATATAAAAAAAAAATCATCAAAACAACATAACTACGAATCAACCAAAGTTTCGAATACGATTTAAAAAGAGACTTTGAAAATTCACAAGGACTTGCAAGTTCACAAAATTTACTTTGTAAACTTTAGTGGAAGCTTGAAGCCGTATTTAAAATGCTGTAGGGAGAGAGAGAGAGAGAGAGAGTCATTGCGACTTAAATTTATTAATGACCGACGGATTCATTGTTTATAATGAATGCCCGGTGCAAGCAATTTTAAACAAAAATAAAAAAAGGAAAAACATTGAAATTTCTGCAAACTTACAAAGCATCATTATTAATTATAATGCGTAATGCGATGCTGTAAATAATAAGCGGAATGGCACATTAAATGCTTTGGTATTCCATATAACATCTCTTCTTTACTCTGATTGCGTGAATTTCCCGAAAAAAAACCTGCAATTATTATTTATTTTCATTGCTTGTTTTTGATTAATTAACTAATTATTTTTTCTATATTGTTATTCCAAAGAGCTCTTTAAAATATTTAGCTTTGAAATTTAAGAGAAACTAACAAAAGCTTTTTTTAAACAGTTTTTGTGTGCTTATTTTTTTGCTTTTCAATATGTATTGCCAGAAACTTTTAATAAAACATCATTATTTTACCGAAATACTTTCCCGGTTTTTAGTTTTGAAATTATTGATTCCACTGCATGATAGCGGCGCAATATCCAAATACGCGTTTCATCAACCCAATTTTTCATTTTTACTAAATTTATATAACGTTCTAAAATTAAAAAAAAAAAATTAGCTAGAAACTTACTTTGAAGAAAGTTGTTATATATTATTTTGATAGCGCGCTTCATTAGCCACCCTGTATAAATTTACTTCTTTCTTCTTCAAATTTTTTGTACAAGGCATTAAATTTTAAAAAAGCAGACTAAGAAATCATCAATAAATGTTTAACACAAAAAACTCTATGAATAACATGTCGAAGCGTTTTTTGGAAGAAAAATATCGTCCTAATATTTTTTTCCGACCCTCTATATCTGAAAGGTTTATATATATATCAAACGTACCAAAACCAGAAACAATTACTGAAACATTGATTACATTTTTGTTAGCTACACTTAAAGTTAATAAAAGCTTGATTATAATAACAGTGAAAGATAAGGCAGAGCAACAAGGTACTAGCGATAGCACAGCTGATTAACCTGATAATATATACTCATAACAACATGACTGATTTTAAACTGCCAAACGCCTTATACGTGTTCAGTTTCATATGATGTTTGACATTTCTTAGTGAGTGCTTAGTGCTGACAGTGCCATCCGATTTTGTATATGTTTTGACAGCTAGTCAGGTGAGTGAAAGATAAAAAGATGAGAAAAGCGGCTGGGAGAAAGCCAGGCAGTGAGAATTTTCATCAAAACTAAATTCACAAAAAGCTTTTAGAAAATCATGAATTCGATTAACTAATTAAGACAATTAAACATTGAAAATGTAACTAAATAACAAATAATACGCGGTTCTGGGGAAAATTACAAAAAACCTCACAACAGATTAAGATTCACTCACACATATGTATGTATGTATAATTTGTAAATTAAAAACTGTTTTATCTGCAAGTGTATCATTTTTTTATGAATTCACTTTATAGTTTAATTGCACTAAAATATTTAATCTAAATAACCAGTTACTAACAAACTTGGTAACAACTGACGCAGATCATCTAAATATCTTGGATTATTGTAAGCAGTAGCTGCAACATTTGAATTTTCCATAAATTCAGATATATTTATTTCTTTCAATTCTTCCTCGGTGACACCTTGAATGGCATGACCAAGAGGCAAAAAAGTTGCAAGCAAAAATAAAGCTGAAATATAAAATTTTTAATTTTTTTAAAATCTACATATTTTATAAAAATTTTAGTTTAAAATACGTACAAAAATGTCTATATTTAAGATTAGCTATCTGAAAGTCCGAATAACGTGGCAGCTCTCCTTGATAATTGATTTTCTTCAAAATCCTTATAAATTCAGTAAAATAATACTGCATAAATTCGTTTCTTCTCAAACGAAATTCCGGTTGCAACATCATGTACTGTGAATAAATCAAATCAACACTCAACGGAGCAAAACAACAAACCTGATAGTCCACCATAATTAAGTCTTCTGCTTGATTTTCCGTATTAAATTTGAACATTAAATTTTTCATATGAAAATCGCCGTGATTTAAAACGAAAATTTCATTTGGGTTCGGCTTCAGTTTGTAAGCATTATACATGGTTTTACATATTTTAAATATCTCTGGTTGCATGGCTTTCACCTTTTCCAAATATACTTTAAACTCTTCATGTTGAGACAGTAAATCGATGAAATTTGGAATGCCACCAGACATAAAATCCATAGACAATACAACAGAACTAGAGAATATACCCTCATCGTATTTTGTAACATATTTATGATCTTCACTCTGACCCAATATGAAGCTGACAGCATGCAACTTTGCAACCTTGCGATAAATCATATGAAGTTCATCTTCAGTTAAATGACGTGAACGCAATGTATCGTAGCCTGATAGGCAAAGATCTTCAAGTATAAGTACTTTGTGTGGTTGTAAGCTATGATAAATAATTCTACAAATAGGCAATTATGTGATTTAAAGTTTTAAACTATTTTCTTAAAAAAAATTTACTCAGCAGCCAGTTTGGTGGGTTCGCCACATTCTGCTAAAATTGTCTCAATTTTCGGCAATGTTTCTGTATACATGCTGATTTCAGTTTCGAATACTTTTGATTCCTGCAACAGTTCAGCTTTCATGCCTTCATCTGGCATTGTTTTAAGCACAAAAGATTTTTGTTTAGACTGCAACGAATCATCTATATTATAATTCAATTCGCATCTAAACATAATACTGGCATAATGATCACCCTTCATACTGGCAGGGCTAATAACAAGTTCATTTAGCTAAAAAAGTAATTTTTAATAATATTTTCTGTTCGAAAAAAAATGTTGCAACTCACTTTAACTTTTTCAGTTTTTTCGTATTTTCTTAGAACCTTTTCAAAAAATTGCTGATTAATCCATGACGGTGCAATTAATTCGTCTTCATTATACAAACTCATTTTACAGCGCTGAATGCTTTGTCGCCTGCACTTTATAGTTTAAACTAAATAAATTTGTTAGACAATCAATTTGCTTTGGCAAAAGCTTTTGGCAAAAATATTATCTTTCAACAAGTGTGATTCTAATTTTATAAATATTTCACCAGTCGATTGTTGTTAGATAACTCTAATTATGAACTCATTCATTTCAAGCAGCCAAATTGCTTCAATCACATTTATTCGAATTTATTTCAATAAAAAAATTAATTGGTATTATTTTTAAAAGAAATAAATCAGGTGCGAGGCTTATTGTGATTTTATGATATTGCTGTTGAAAACTTCTGTAAAGAATTTCTAATCTATACGTAATTTCTTTGAGCCGCCTAAGATTTAAGGTTTAAGTTGAAAAGTAGTTGTTTTGTCTCGAGTACAAATTCAAAAATTTATTTATTTTTATTAACGCTTAATTACTCGCACTAAGAAATTACACAATTGCTCACATGGGGTCTCAGCAGACCCCAAACTGTACGATCAATTTTTAATATACAGTAAAAAAATAAAAAAACAAAACTATTTTATTGTTATTATATTTCAAACATAATATTTAAAAGATAAAAATTAAAATATTTATATACTTATGGTGAGGCCAAAATGCAAATCTTAAACTTTATCGAAATTTCCGAACATTGTCACCATACTGTTGATAATATATCTTTTAGTAGCCACTTTTACACGACCACTTATTGTATTACCCACGTTTTGCTGTGAAGAGCAATGCCTCTCTCAGCACCCGTGAATTGTTCACTGCTAAAATACAATCTTTTTCCTAAGCTGGGAAGCTATTAGTGCCCGGAAATTTTCGGATCATTTCAAACATTTTTTTTAATCCTAAAGTGCTTTGACCCCATGAAAGTCATTAAGTATTTTTTCATTAAGAATTTTTACGAATTTTTATAATTATGATTTTTTAGAATTTGTTATTAAATAATAAAATAGAAACAAAAAATGCAACAATCACTATCGCCAATGATTTGACGCTGTCATTTAATGAAATATGCAGATTGTCTAAGTTTGAAACAATAAGAAATTTACTAAACAGTCGCTGAGAATCTTTTGTTAAAAAGAATCTTACTAGCGTCTGTTTTATCAAATTTCATTATAACATTTTCAAAGTTTGTAAGAGGTTTTTGTGACAAATTTTCCTCAAGACGGTATTATTAATAGTTTCCTTATTCAATTATTAGATTTAATTGTTGCAGTATGCTTAAGTAAAATCTCATAACGTTGTACCTTATTTAGCTTATAAGATTCGTGAATAAAACATTCTAATAAAATATAAAAAAAATATAAAAAACTATATATTATGATATTGTTATTCCCACCATGTCTAACTATATATTTTCTTTGCGTGTATAAGGAATAAGGTGATTTTTAGAGGCGAAAATAATGCTACAGCTCCCAGTGTTAAAATGATAAGAACACCCTCTCAGATGCACGGTTTGGTGTGGAATTATGGCGGATAGAGTTATCGGTCCATATATTTTTTAAATAATGCTGCGGAACCAGAAACCGTTTCCGAGGGTGTATAACGGACCATGTTGGAAAATTGTAGTAGTTCTTAATAGTTGCCAAGTTTGATTAACATTGAAAATTTAATTGTGACCAATTTAGTTTTAAACAGTTGATAAGAAACCGTATTCAAACAATTTAAAGAGAATAAAACCACAAAAAGGTAACAAAAACCAAAAAAGTGTATAAAGCTTGGAGTGTAACGAACATGCAGGTTTTAAAGTGCCGCGTTTAAGGTCTACTAATGACTCGTCATAAGCACCAGCTCAAACCACAAGAAATAAAAACTGTTTGAAAATACCTATAATATATTTTATTGTATAATAAATAATATAAATTTTCAATTGCACTCTTTAATCCAAATAGCCATCAATTAACATAATCGGTAATAAACGGCGCATTTCATCTACAAACTCAGGACGCTGATATACTGTTGCAGCCATGTCGGGGTTTTCAACATATTTAGATATATCTTGTTCTTGAACTTCATCAAATTTTTTTACGAAAATGGCTAGCACCATGGGTAAAAAGGTTGACAGCAAAAATAATGCTGTAATAAATAAAAATTATTAAAATAAAAAATTTAGACGAAAGTATTAATAATTAAACTTACAAAAATGTCTATATTTAAGACCGGCTATCTGGAAATCCGAGTAACGTGGCATTTCTCCCTAGAAGTTTAATTTCTTTAACATTCCTATGAATGTTTCAAAATAATAATGCATCAGCTCGTTCCTTTTCAAACGTAATTCTGGACTTAATAACAAGTATTGCGAATAAGTCAAATCAATGCTTGAAGGAGCATAACAGCTTATTTGATAATCAACCATAATCACATCCTCAACTTGCTTGTTAGGACTAAATTTAAACATAAGATTTTTCATATGAAAATCACCATGATTTAACACGAATATATCAGTCTGATCATGATTTAACTTGTAGGCATCAAAGAGTTTTTTACAATTTTGTGTAATTTCAGGTTGCATTGCTTGCACCTTGTCCAAATATATTTTGAATTCTTTATGTTGCTTTAACATGTTCATAAAATTAAAAATTCCATTGGACATTACATCCATGGACATCAATGCAGAGTTACAAAATAAACCCTTTCCGTATTGAGTAACATATTCATGCTTTTCGCTGTGGCCCAAGAAAAAACTGGCTGCATGTAGCTTGGCAAGCTTACAATAAACAATTTTAATCTCATCTTCGTTTAGGTAACGATCACGCATTGTATTATAGCCCCTTTCGCATAGATCTTCGAAAACAATTAACTTGTGTGGTTCTAAAGAATAATAAATTATTCTGAGACAGGTAGAAAAGAAAACATTAGTAATGTATACTTAAAGTAGAGAGCACAAGGAAAAGTTTTTCAAAACACTTTCTTCAATAATTTCATCATTTACTAAGAAAATTCATGTAAAATCTCTTGTACAAAATTTTTAAATTTCATATCTCTGCCATTCATACTTACTCTGCAGCTAATTTAGTAGTTTCTCCACAATCAGCTAAAATTTTCTCAATTTTTGGTAAAGCTTCGGTGTACATGCTAATTTCCGTTTCAAATAAATTTGATTCCTTTAACATGTCCCGTTTGTGGCCATCTTCGGATGGCATGGTTTTAATAATTAGCGACAGCCTCTTAGAGTCCAATGAATTGTTGATATTGTAGAAAACTTTGCACCTAAACATAATACTGGCATAATGATCACCCTTCATACTGGCAGGACTTATGTTAATATCGCTTATCTGAAAATAAACAAGGTGATGCACTAATTAGATGAATTACATTGTGCTTGAATCTGATTTCTTTCAACAATCTGGGCACCCTACTAATAAAGTTAATTCGAGCACTCTAAATTCAATGGCGTTTATCGTTTTTCGAAGTTAGCGCTCACTTTCTGTAATATTCGCAATTTTAGATTTTTATCCTAAAGACGATATTTTTATAATGTTGGAATAATTCTTTAATTTAAATCCATTCAAAAGGGTTCAACAAACACACCATTAAATGAAGGAATAAATAAGAAATAATCTGGTCGAAGGACCAGCGTTGCAACACCTAATGGATCTTCGTTGACATAGACCACTAATCCATTTCAAGCTTTGCTTGAGCCTCCTAATAAAAGTCAGTACAGAGGCTGGAGAAGTCCCCTAAAACCATCCGCCTTCTTACGCAAGAGGATAAATACATAGAGAATGCTTCCCGCTTTTTCATCCCTTCTCATGCATAAACGACACAAAGGTGAAAGTACCAAGTTACTTCACCAGTGAAATTACCAAAATACTTAAGGATACCGTTATACGAAAATGGTTTAAAACTGCCTTATGCCAGCAGAAGCTATCAAAATTGCTTTGCCCGTTCGCCAATTGACACTACAGAAGGCTCTAGGCCTATAAGGGGTTAATTTACCTGCTACCTCGTTTCCCTAATATCCCTTATGACCACCATATATCCAAAAAATAGAAATATTGTTTCCTCTTAATTGCTTCTGTAGTGAGTCAAAGCACTCCAAAATAACATCGGATTTAAATTATCACGAAAGGTTCCAAATATTCCTGCGCCAAGGCGATATACAGCGGTATGCATTTGGATTCCAGAGGAATCCATGTAGGAGTAAGCGGAAAGTGACCGATTCTCAGTTCAGAATTAAACCTCTCACTCAATATCTCCAACAATTTTCTACTCAGGATCGATGCTAACACAATGCACAGAGTTATAAAGACCCATCCTGTAAGCAGCCGTTGTTGCAGAGGATCTTATAATGATTTTAAACAGCACAGCATTAATTATATCACACTGTAATTTTTTTCGGAAAAGATTTCATTTTTTGACATTTAGTTTAATGCGAATTTCAGAATCGTTTTAATCACGCAATTACAATATCGCAAAAAACATATTTTTGAAAATTTTAAAAATTTAAATAAATTTTTTGTGGTATCTACTTTAACAGCAAAATTTGATATCGCGAATACCAGCAAAACCTTGAAGTCAACGTACGCGAATTAGCTTTTAAAAATTGTTGATGAACGAAAATGTTATGAAATAACAATATCGAACAGTGTGACCTGTGGGCCCTGATCATAGTTTTAGTCACATGCACTCACTTGTATATATTCACTTTTTTCATATTGCTTTAGAACTTGTTCAAAAAATTCTTGATTGATCCATGACGGATGTACCAGTTCATCTTCATTATAAATGCTCATTTTGCTGTCGTATGCTACTGTTCTATTTGAAATGTGTATAACTTTTAAACAATAATTCTAATTCAACTAGAGCTTTTATACAAATTGATAGTCAATTTATTTAAATTACGTGGATTGTTGAAATAGAGAGAGAGAGAGGGAAGTCATAGAATAAAGAGAATATAAAATTTTAATTGTTAAGCTTTTTTGTATAGTACGTACTTGTAAAAGTAAAGTACTTGTCTTCTGATAAGATTTTTTGTCAATATTTTTCTCCCGTTTTTTTTTTCCTTTACGCAATATTATTAAATAATTTCAGCAATTAATTGAAAACAATTGTACGAAAAGCTCTTGTTAAACAATATAAATTCAATGGTTGACAAGAGTATACTTTTATAATTTATTTAATATTCAAACAGAACAATTGCAGAACAACAAACTACTTTCATAAATAATGAGCATATTTAATGAAGACGAATTAATACCACCCTCTTGGATTAATCAAGAATTTTTGCAACATGTATTGACTCAATATGAAGAAAATGAACACGTAAAAGTGGGCTAAGTCTGTAAATACTATGTAAATGGATTTGATTTAATAAGTTTATTATTATTCAATTTTTAGTTGAATGATTTTGATATCAGCCCCGCCTGTTTAAAAGGAGATCATTATGGCAGCATAATGTTTAGATGCAAAGTATCTTACGAAGTCGATAAGTCATCGGTTGCAAGAACAAAATCTTTTATAATTAAAACTATGCCGGAAACAGATTGTTCTAAGCGTGACTTATTGGGAGATTCGGGAGTCTTTGAAACTGAAATTTCTATGTACAGTGAAACTCTGCCAAAAATTGAGCGAATTTTAAAAGAGTTTGGAGAGCCAGCAAAAATGGGCGCAGAGTGAGAAAATTTCTTTTAATGCACTTTATTACCGTCACTTGTAACAAATTTCTTAACGTCATTTCCAACCAATTTCAAGAAGTCCGATTAACTTTGAACTTTGCACACATATTCGGTTTCCGTGATAATACAGTATTTTTTTAACTCTTCTACTGGTCCGATTTTATAATTTCTGAAAGCTAAAAAAAACCCCATGACAAGAACAGTCAGCTGTATTACCAACTCCACCTGTAGAATTGATTAGCCTCGAAATAGCCTTTAGCTTTAATAAAATTAGTTTCCTTAATAAAATAAACTAAAACCTGAGTTCAAGTCTGATACAAAATTATATATTTAATAAAATGTTTTTATTTTAATATTTTCAGGCTCATTTATCATTCCTTAAAGCCCCGCGAAGTAATTGTAATGGAAGACCTTTGCGAGGCCGGTTATAGTACCATCCGTGGTCGATATTTAACCGAAGATGAAATGAAACTGGTCTATCAAAAAATTGCCAAATTCCATGCCGTCACGTATATGTTGGGCCAAAGTAAAGATCATGAAGTTGTAACAAAATATAAAGAAGGTTTATTTAACAAAACCGCCATTATGTCCACGGAACTAGTACGCAATGGCATAGAAAAGTTCAAGGAACTATTAAAAGAATATGAAGAATTCTCTATTTACCTTAACAAGGTAATATTAATGCAACCCCACATGATGAAGGGATGCATGGATCTTTTCAATGCATCTGCACTAAACGAAGGACACGGAGATATTTTCGTTTTAAATCATGGTGACTTTCATATGAAAAATTTAATGTTTAAATTCAACGAGAAATCACAACTTGTAGACGTAATTATGGTGGATTATCAAATGAATTGTTTTGGCCCCTCAACCATTGACACGACTTATTCACAATTTCATATTTTAAGTCCGCACTTGCGTTTAAGAAAGAATGAATTTATGCTTTATTATTTTGCGGAATTTACAAGAGTTTTAAAGAAACTGGATAATGAAATAAAATTGCCGCTCTACTCGAACTTTCAAATTGCCAGTTATAAATACAGATATTTGGGTGAGATTTCTTTCTTCTTAATTTGTTCATTTTTAATTTATTTTTTATATTTAAGCTTTATTTTTGCTGTCCACATTTGTACCTATATTTGCCGGCGTAATAATGTCGAAACCGGAAGATTTAAAGGATGTTGACTCTTCTAAGTTAATGGAGAATAGTGAAATGATAAGTTTGGTGTATAGATCTCCCAGTTATATAGATGACTTGCGTAATTATCTGCCGCTGTTGTTAAGAGAAGGATATTTGGACTAGTTTGTCATAGCTGCGTTAGTAAAACGTATATTTCATAAACATATTACATTACATGAACATATAATTAGTGTGCTTGAGGTTCGAATCCCATCACACTTTTCATCAGACTCCATCGAAAAACAACACACCTATCAGCATTCGAGTCATCCATTTGGGCGGACTCTTTCTAAACATCCCAACCATATAAATTAACATTAAAAAAATACAGAATACTCCACTTGCAAAAGTTCTGTTTTATCATCTTTCATATTTTGTTTGTTATGAACGAAATTTGTACACTCTATCAAACCTTCTTCCTCTACTCAGTCTGTCTTTGCCATTATCATTTTATCACATTAAAACATTTCTTATCGCCCAACCATCCATCGGTAATGTACGACACAAGAAACTGCAGTCTGATGTGATTCGAACTTAAAGCCCACCAATTTTATGTTCATGTGATTTTAATGTGAATTAAATTATTAAATTATATCCAATAATCAGGAGAATTCAAGCCAAAAATAGTTTAACAACTGGAAAATAAAAGTGAATACTAACAAAATGCAGGCCATTATATTTTCATATAATAAATCGCCTACGAAAATGGTGCCTAGCGGGGAAACGTTAGCCAAATCAAATATGATATTAAATATCTTGGTATCACTTAAAAACAAAAACTTAAGTTTAAACAACATGTCAATTACATCTGCGATAAATTTATAAAGTGCGGACGTGCTCTTTACTTTACCCCATGCTTAATAAAAGGTCGCAGCTCAGCCTTGAAAACAAGTTATTGGTGTATAATATCCCAGCAAAATTTACTGCTTCGCCGTAAGCAGGTTTGTAAGCCAATAGCAGCTGGACATTCCCTTACAAACCTGCTTACGGCGAAGCAGTAAATTTTGCATGATATGACATGATATTTTTTCGCGATGTCCCACTTTGGAAGATTTCGTGTTAACTGCTTATTTCAGTGCAATTAGGATGTAGTGAATTCATGGCATTTTAAAGCCTCTCCAGCTGCTGAAATATAAGATTATAGTAAAGAAGAAGCGGCAGAAGAATGCACGAAGTTCAGCATAGTTGTAATGCCTGAAAAAGCTTTCTTAATGAAGCACATATTAGATCCTGATAGCCTGGTTTCACAAAACTGTCAAAACACATACAAAAAAGCTTAGATACAAAAAGATAAGCGCGTTTGTCATTGATCTTACGATGTCATTTAAAAAAAAATGTAAATGGTCTAATATTGAAAAATAAGAAATTTACTTTTGTTAAAAAGAAACTTGCTAATGATTGCTTTAGCTAATTTCATTATAACATTTCAAAAGTTTATAAGAGGGTTCTGTGACAAATATTCGGTAGACACTGTTATTAATAGTTTCATTATTCAATTATTGGGCCTAATTGTTGTAGTACGTTTAAGTAAAATCTCAGAACATATTACATTATTTACGATTTTTCGGTTGAATGTTAATGTCATGTTCTGTTTCATCGTTTAAATTTACTTAAGGTGATTTTTATTTCGGACTACATACCGATAGCTGAAATGCAAAATCACATAACAAACAAACAAAATTCAAAATCACGCACACCAGACCGCTGTCTCTACAAAAACCTTATAACTTCTATCATAAAGAGCAGCCAAATCAAAAACGAAAATAAAAAGACGTCACTTAATTAATTGAACTATTTTATTTCGTTTTTCTTTCTCCTATAATGTTTAAATAAGATCAGGTTTGTGTTTTTGCATATCAGCTTACTAAATATTGGTTCTAAAACGAAAGTTATCTATTCTTTTTTCTAATGCAAAATGAGCTGGAGTTCAGAACCTTTTATTTACGAAGAATTGGAATATTAGGCAATATGAGCCAAGATGATAAGGAAATGTTAATTATTTCTAACTTACACAGGAGAACAAAACAACAACTTCGTTTTCGAAGACCTCAACACTCCTTCTTCAGTGTTCATGTATTTCACTACCTTTTATGGTGGAGCTGGCTGCAAGCAAATTAAAGCGGTATTTATAAGCAGAATACGAGAATTATTTTTATTCCAACATATACAAATTCCTAAATGACATCTTTTTATATTAGTCCATCATGGTACTGCAAAAAAAAAAATAGATCTTATCAATTTAACTGCAAAGTATATTCTTAGTCGAAGTATTTAGTAAATTTATTATTCGAGATATGCCTCGATATCTCATTTCAAAAAGTTTTGTTTGTTTGCTCAACCCTCAACAAACAAAACTTTTTTTTTCGTAGTCAAAGTGATTGGAAAAAATTATAAAAATATTTTATTAGATTTATACAGAAGTTTATTTTCAGTTGAAATTCAAACTAAACGGTTGTCAATTTTTTAGTTTTAGTACATCATGAGTATTTACAATCAGGACGAGTTAAATGCTCCTTCCTGGATAAATCAAAATTTCTTGGAAAAAGTTTTAGTAAAATACGAAAATAATGAGTTTGTGGAGGTAGAAATTTTTCATAAAATGTTTGAAAAAGTTATTTGAAAAGTATTTCATTTGTGAAGGTGATAAAATTTGATATGAGCCCAGCCAGCGTGAAAGGCGACCATTATGCAAGTATTATATTTAGATGCAAAGTATCGTATAGATTTGATAAATCTGGAAGTACTCTGGAAAAAGCATTAATTATTAAAACATTGCCAGTGGAGGAAGGACACAAACGGGAAATGTTATTGAAATCAACTGCATTCGAAACAGAAATTAATATGTATACAAAAACATTGCCGAAAATTGAAAAAATTCTAGCTGATTGTGGAGAATCTACCAAATTGGCAGCTGAGTAAGTTTCCAATAAATAAAGACTTACGCGTTTCCAAGGTGAATATAAAAAATGTTTAAATATTTTTTTTCAACTCGTAAGCGTTTAAAAATTTCATATCATTAATAGATAAAAATTTAGTTTTCGTAGAACATTATTTATTATGAAGCAGGAAATCAAAAATAGTATTTTTTTTCAACTCTAATGTTTCTGCTGGTGCTAGCTCATTCCCCAGCCTGGCTCAGATCACCAGAGAGGAAAATTATATTCCCCACCTACTCCGTTAAAATATCTCTTTTTTCGTTCTTTTTAATACACCTCCCAAAACCTTAACCTGACCCCACCATAAAATCTAAATGTATTACGGCGGGCATAAGTAATTCAAACAAATTACATTTTCTTTAAAATTTTAAATCCCAAATACGAATTTAAAAAATAGTTTATAGATTTTTTTTATTATTTTACTTTTATTAAATATTTTGGAGCAAAAATAAATATTGAAATTTAATCTAATACTCTTTAACAAAATTCGAAAATTTTATTATTTTTAAATTTTCTACAAAAAAAATATAATAATTATTTCCAATGAATATAAAAATGCATTTGATAGAAAAGTTGCCTTTTAAATATTTCAAATTTTATTATTTTAATTATATATGTATATATTTAATTATATATTTTTAATATATATTATTTTATTATTTGATTTTTAACAAGTAATTTTAACTGCAAAACTTTTTAGAATTTTTATTATTCGAAATGGTAAATTCCAAATTTTTAGTATTTCATTGTGTTTAGAAAACTTTAAAATTTTTAATAATTTTAAATCTGTTTGAAAAAACATACCAATATTTTGTTTTCTAAAATCTTTGAACATTTGAATCACTAAACTTCAAAAAGTTGGCATTTGTTGTGGGTTGAGCTTGTCTACGAGTATATAAATGCATTTCATTCGTGGTTATACAAATCATCAATTGAAATTAAATAGAGAGAATATCTCAAATATGAATATGAATTAATTTAAATTGTAGTCGTAATTGCAATCGTATTAATTCAAATTTTTAATAATTGTAATTAGAGTTCAATTACAATTGCAACTCAAATATTCTTCAATTACAATAATTCGAATCATATTTTACTTATATTTTCCTTCTTCTCCAGAATAATATATCATTCCTTAGAACCGCACAAAGTTATAATTCTGGAAGATCTTTGTGAAGGTGGCTACAACATCGTGCGCGGTCGTTACCTTAATGAGAATGAGGTCAAAGCTGTTTATCGTAAGATCGCCAAATTGCATGCGGCCAGCTATATGTTAGGCAAAAGTGAAGATCACAAAGAGGTTACACAATATAGTAGTGGGCCATTTAATATGTTTAGTGAAGCGATCGATGGTATGTTAACAAATGGTATTAATAACTTTATTGATATGCTGTCATGTCATCAAGAGTTCGAGACATACTTTGAAAAGATTAAAATAATGAAACCAAAAATAAGGGACGCCTGCAAAGAACTGTTTGATGCCTACAAACTCAATAATTGTCAAGGGGATATTTTCGTGTTAAATCATGGAGATTTTCATATGAAAAATCTCATGTTCAAATTTAGCAAAAAAAAAAAACAAATTTGGAAGATTTAATTATGGTGGATTACCAAATAAGTTTCTTTGGTCCCTCTAATATTGATATGATCTATTCACAGTTTATGATATTAGATTCGGAGTTACGTTTGAGACGTAACGAACTTATGTGCTATTATTTTATTGAGTTTACAAACATTTTGAAAAAGCTAAACTATAAAGGAGAAATGCCATTATTTTCAAATTTCCAAATGTCCAGCATTAAATATAGACACTACAGTAAGTTTTTAGAAATGATTTTGCGACATGCAACGAAATATGTACTTTCATATGTATAAAATATTATATTTTTAGCACTTTTCCTAATGTCTGCCATCTTACCGCTCGTGGTAGGATTTTTGGCGAAATCTATGAAGGAACTAAAAGATACGGACACTGGTGACCTGCTAACAAACCCAGAATTGATAAGCATGATGTACAGGGATCCTAAGTTCATTGATGAGGTTCGCTCGTTGCTACCAATTTTGTTAATAGAAGGCTATTTAGATTAAATTGCCTTGTTAAATAATAAAATTTATAAATGTGTATTTAGTTAATAGATAAGTGTTGATAGTTAAAAAGTTTCAATTAAATACGTAACTAAAGATATGATAGCGCAACTAATATATTAATAGCATACTTACGTAATTTTTTTTAGGCAAATAATATTGATTAATTGAAACAAGTGCCCACTTCAAATACAATGCAATATAATATCAATATTATATAATTTTCCTTAATTTTATCGTGTGCATACATATTAGAGATGGGCACCACTCACGTGATTAGCGTGAAGCATGTGTGATCACGCATGATCGTGATTAGTTTATTGTTTCAACCACGTGAACGTGCATAAACGTGAGTATAAAAAATTGTTTCGTGATTTTTTTATATATTAATATTAAAAAAAGTTATACATGCATACATATGTACATGAAAAATTTTAGTCACCTCAAAAATAGTCATTTTCAAAATTAGACGGTAATTTGGGACCCCTTTCTGGGTTATCTGAAATAGTATACCATACTACCAGAAACAAAATATATGCATATAAATAATAGAAAAAAATAAAATTTAAATTAATTTACATTACGTCCATATTTATATGCAATCAAGTAATCCTAATATTTCTAATATGGGGAGAGCTTCCAAATAATACTTTGTGAAATAATGGGGTTTATAAGAAAGTATTGACTAAACGAATTTTGAAAAAAAAATAGAAAGCACGGTTTCAGAATCGATTAGTATGGCTGGCATATACGCACCTGAATATTTTCATTAAATATATTCAATAATTTTGCCAAATCTCCCAAAATAAATATAAAAAAATTGGTAGTTTTTTTTAATAATTTATTTGTATGCATGTGAGTGAGTATAAAACTATGAAAAATACATTGTTTATTAAGTACGATAGTTTTAAATAAATATATAATAAGTTTAAAAAATTTAACGCTTTTCGAAAGCGAATAATGTTTTTATTAAAACGTCATGAAAATAATTATTTTAATAGTCAATTGCACAAAAATGTAATAAAAGTGTAATAATTAAAAAAAACACATAAAACTAAAGTCAAATTATGCTTCATTATTCTCTGATTTAGCTACTATAAGTTTATAATTTTCTGCTGCTTTAAGGCACTGTTTGGCTACTTCCCTAGCTTTGGCACGAGTATCATCGGGCAACTGGGACAAGCCACTTAACAATTCCATTATATCAGTTTCAAATAAACGTTTGGCATATTCTTCGCCAGCATTAATTAAATTCAATATTAAGGCCACACCACGATGCTGCACCTCAGGGCTTGGATTGGCAATAAGCACATGCAAAATTTCTAGCCAAGATTGTACTTTAAAGATCTTGTCACAGCATTTTTTTGACACTGATGACACTATTGCCAGGGCCCCAGCACAAGCTTTGGCCGTTTCTTCATCTTCCTCTTCACACAAAAGTGCTATAAATTTAACACGATCATTTTCGCCTTCAAACATTTTCACCACATCTTCTGACATAAGCAAGTTACACAAACACTGGGCAGATGCTCTCGTTAGAAGTTGATGATCTTCCATTAAATAGAATTCTATTTTAGAGACGCCTTGCTCTTTAATAATTCGCTGGCGCACACTTTCATTCATGGCAGCCAAGTTCGTTAGCGCCATAAGGGATTCAAAGTTTTCCAAAGCGGTACATTCTTCGGCAAGTAAATTCAATAAAGGACGTATAACATCTAGACTTCTTTGCCCTGCAAAGGCCACCTCGGGATTCATGGTAATGCCTATACGTGCTAAAGCCTGGCAAGCGTGCCTTTTGCCCTTTTCGGTGCCTTCTAAAGCCAATTTCAAAAGACATTTCACTCCTCCATCCTGTACCACTTTGCCACGCAACTCTTGCAAGCCGCACACGGCATTTAAGACTCTAGCAATTAATTCCTTTGAATTATCACTTTCCGTTTTAGACAGGGCTACCAAAGCTGTTGTGATGCCCTCATTTACTAACAATACTATACGCTTCTGCACAAAATCAGGATCATCCAATTCGTGATCTTCAGGTATATGAACTTTAGCAAATTTAGCTAACTCTACCATTTCGGGAACTATATCTTGTTTTTCATAAGCATTGCATAAATTCACAAATGTTGTTACTACGCCATATAGACATGATTGATCACCTGCACGAGCCAAATCAATGAGAGCTTTTATGGCAGCTTTATCATCAATTAACTTCTCTTTTACTTCAGCATCCAATGTCAGATAAGCCAAACCATCAGCTGCCCACTTGCGTATGTCTTTGTCTTTGCCTGGTTTTATTAGGAAACGGCGACAGGCTTCGGCTAATTTTAAAGTTGCACCATCAGCAAACGGTCTTATCGCTGCATCTTGACCACCATAGCTGCCCAATTTGCACAGGCCAACCAAAGCACGTACACGTATGCCATCATCCTTTGAATGATAGAGCTTTTTGAGAATGTCTACACCGCCAGCACACAAAGCTTTGGCTTTATCTGTCTTCGATGAGGCGGCATAAATGCATTCGCAAGCTACTTTTTGCTGTAGTACGTCATCAGAGCAAGCCATGGCTAATATCATTTGTAAAATACCTGGAACCATTTAAAGAGTGAAATTTTAATTGCAAAGCGTGAACAGAGGCTAAACGAACATTTTAATGATTTCAAATAAATTTAAAATATTTGTAAATTATTCAACTGTTTTATGTCTCTACAACTAAGAAAGCCAATTTAACAATTCGGGTTGTTATTGAACTGTACCACTAAACTTGACTTTATATAATAATTTACTTCGTTAAAAAACATAAACATTCACTCGATGAAAAGCAGTTACTTACCTTCTCTTGCTATAATTTGATTGCCAACATCAAGAGGTCCCAATAACAAAGATGTTATGGCCACTGTCACTCTTACTTTAGACTCAAAATCGGGCGAGAGCAATTTATCCTTTATGTACTCGTCAATTTGATCCTGAAAACGTTCCTTTGCCTTGTCGTAGTACATGTTCTCATAAATACGAGCCAAACATACAGAAGCAATAGTACGTGACGATGATGTTACGTCCATGGCACTTTCGTATTTATATTCCTCCATTTCAGAGCAAACGTCCAGCAGACGACAAAGACCACGTAGTTCCACTAAACGTTCAGCCCATTCGAGAGCAGTATAATGAACATTTCTAGTTAATAGTTCCATAACAGCATCACGAGCTGGACCGGATATTGTACGATCTGTTATGCTGTACAGCAAACAGGACAATAAAGTATCGATTTCTTTATAATTTTGTTTACATAAATCCTTATTTGGTTTGCTGTCGGGTTTATTTTCCATACCCGAGAGAGCATTAATAATTGTTTGCAAGCAATATTGGGCGACAGTAACGCGTTCCTCATGTCGATGATCCAAAACATGCAGAAACCATGGAACACCCAACTCTGTGAGAACAACCTTAGTACGTGTGACCGATTGATTGCATAATTCAGCCACAACTCGCACTAAGTTAACATAGATCTCACTATCTTTTTCGATTTTGGTAATAGATGCTATCTTGGTTATACAGCCCGATTTAAACAACAGATCTGCTCCTATTTCATCTTTAGCCAAAACTAGCAAGTTATTTGAAGCTGACCGTCTTTTATCAGTAGGTGTTGCTATATCAAAACATAATTCCATCATTTGTTTGACTTTTGTAGTAGTCTGTGCATTCTTCGTAGCTCTTTCCTGCACAATTAAATGCAAGCGTTTTAACATTGGCAGAACAGCTTGATTTGTGGGATCCTCCTTAAACAAATCTGTAGCATCTTTATACGCTTCTTCGTGTTTCTTTAAAGCTTCATAAGCCTGTGCACGTCGGAATAGGGCCTTAGGATCTCTAGCTGTCAACTTTAGTGACTCATTACAGTCGTTCAAGGCCGCAGTAAAATCTTCCAACTTCAAATAAGCTGCAGCTCGATTTTTATAAAATATTGATAATTCCTTGTGATTACTTCCTTTTTTAATGGCCAATGTATATAAATCAATAGCCTCTTGCCAATCGCCCTGCTTAAAAGCTTGGTTACCTTTATCTTTATATGCTACGGCCTCCGCCCCGGTATCATCTGTTCCATTTGTCGTAGTCATTTCTAATTTCTGAAAATTATCAAATACTTTTCTTAAATAAGTCTGTTGTGAATATACCAATTCAAATTCTTAGCGAAAATTGTTTATTAATACTCACGTATTTGTTTAGTTAACAAATTTCTTACAAAAAGAAATGTATTTATTTCTTCGCCTTGATAGAATTTTCTAGATCACACACTACTAGAACTTTTAAGTATTATGAAATGAAAATTAATTTTCCTTGCACTACACTTTTTGGTTTTGTTCCGCAATTTGTTCTTGCAATGTGGGTTGAAAGAAAAGTTTCTCGCGTTAGCGGTAAAAAAACTCAAATAAATTCTATTTTTAAACAATTTAGTATGAGTAAACTAATTTATTCATGATTTTGTTTTGCTCGTAGTTTTCCATTTTTTCTAAGATTTGACAGTAATATTGTGATGATAACCGGGTGTTTAATAAAATTTATATATGCAATATTAGTCGTTCACGGTAATACTTCCAGGCAGAAGAAGTGGTGGTTCACACACTTCAAGTTAACCTGATCAGGTGCGTTTGCGATCATATATGCGAAAAGGCCGTTTCAAGTATTTGCGTTTTTTTTTGCTTCAAAATTAACGTTGTATACAACTGCGGATAACAAACAAAAAGGAAAAGCAAAACTTGACTGGTACGGTCAAGGCTGTACACCTTTCCAATGCAACATGGTTGCATCTTCTGTGCTATAAAGAATTGTTTCTTTTCCTTTTCTTATTTGCATATGAAACAAATGTTAAAGTGTGCTTTTTTGGTAGTGTGGGTGTGTGTTAGTAATACATATACAAATTTTGACAGACCCGAGCCCAAAAAAAGTCCGTTAACACTTCGACACTACCTGTATTATTTTACCTGATTAGCTGTCAAAAAAATAAAGCAGAAATAAGTGGCACTGTCAGCACAGATGCATTTAAAAAAATGTCAAACATGATATGACGCCGGCAGAGCAACGGTATTAATATTTCTATATTTTTGTATGTGGCGAAAACGTGCAGTTGTCCTTTTTCTGCCTGCTCATATAATTTTCAGGTTCTGCAGTATTCACACATTTTTTTCGCTGTCTCTTTTACTCTCCTTTAAAAATTACATTTGATGTCGAAGATATCGGACATCGCTTTCAGAGCATGGATGAAACATAGACACTAGCTGTCTACATTTTACGATATTCGACATGATGTTCATACCAAGCTGATGGCTAATGGAAACATATAGTGTGAAGCAAGTCGGTCGATTTTAATCCGACGTTTGTTATTGAATGAGAAATAAGGTGTCCAGCGAGTTATCAAAGACAAAAGAGAGTTGAAAAGAGTTTTATAAATAAATAACGTTTAATTTCAGGCAAACTCTTGACTAATTATTTATGCTATAGCTGGCAGCTTTAATCCCGTTTAGGATAATCTGGCTACTTCAACTAATTTTTTCTAATCTCTTCCTCGTATTTATTCTCTCAACGTCTGATAAACGTCAAAAATAAGAAATCCCACGAAAATTTATTTTTTATTGAAAAATTATTAATTTTCTTGAAGACTCAACAAAAATGTTAAATTTATAAAACAAAACATTTTCTACATAGGAAATTAAACCTCGTTGGCATAAAGTCTTAAATAAAATTGCCAAAACTCGACCTAATTTAAAAAAAACATAAAATTCGGTTGCTACTACATTCAAGAAAAGGGTAAGACGGCAAAAAACTCAAGTATAAACACCACGTAGGCAGATAAAACCATGGATGAAATTAATTTCTAAGTTATGTATTTAAATTTCAGCTAAAAATAAATAAAAATGTTACCGCTTTCACATCGAGACCGCAGCAATTGCTTATACCGCATAAAAGATACCTTAAATAGTTGGAGAAGATTAATATTTTCGGATAAAAATTCCAGAAATTTATTCTTATTTCTCTTACTTAACTTAAGTTTTGCATTTGTAGAACTTTTCTATGGTATATGGACGAATAGTTTGGGTAAGTGAATTAGTGTTTTCGAACATTGATAAGATAAGCAAACTTAGGTTGTCAAAAAAAAAATTATTTGATTTCTTTAACAAGCATTTCAGATATTTTTATTGCCGTTTGTTTTTGTATATTTTTTCATCTTTAGGTCTCATATCAGACTCATTCCATATGTTTTTTGATTGCACCGGCCTCTTAGCTGGTTTGGCGGCTTCAGTCATCACAAAATGGAAAGCCAACGAGCGTTTCTCGTATGGTTATGTGAGAGCAGAGGTATTGGCAGGCTTTGTTAATAGCCTATTCCTAATATTTGTAGCCTTCTTCATCTTGTCGGAGGGTGTCGAACGTTTAATAGAACCGCCAGAGGTGAAACACGAAAGGCTATTTGTTGTCTCAGTATTGGGCTTGTTAGTCAATTTAGTTGGTATTTACGCCTTTAATCATGGTGGTCATGGTCATTCACATGGCGGTGGTGGACATGGACATTCCCACGGTGGCGGCGGTGGACATGGCCATTCCCATGGTAGTGGAGGCCATTCGCATGCCAATAATCATTTAGATTCAAATAACCATCAGACCATTTTATTAGATGATGGTAAGTGCAAACCTCTTTTCAATTTGTATTAGATATGTACTTATTTATTTTAAAAGTTACGCCGTCAGCTGAAATAGATTTTTGTTCTTCATTGTGCATTATGTGACTTAAAAATATAATTAGCTTATATTGCTTAGGAACAAGTACCAGGGGGCATTCAAAATTAAAAAAAAAATTATGGGATTTCGTTCGATATCGAATGCTGTAATTTGCCCCCAAATTATAGACCAGATTTTTTTAGGCTAATTGAAAACACAATAGCGAACTTGTCTTTCAGGGTAATTAATTACTACTATTAAAAAGAATCGCAAAACTAGTATGTAGGTATTTGACATTTTGTGAGTGCAAACAAACTGTTTTCATTATATTTAAATACGACAAGAAATTCTAGCTTCTAAATACTGAAAATGATTGAACATTTTAATTAATTTTAATTGCCAAGTCGTTAAGACATCCTCAATGACGGCTGTACGTTAATTCCAGGACGGCAACATCATGAGCGACAATATGGTCAACTGGGAATTTTAGAAACACCGAGCTTTAGTAAAACTGATGATATATTCCTGTTATGCACATGGAAAATATTAGCTAAAAGATCGTTTTTTTATTGTTGGAGGAATACGATTTCGTAGTTAATGCGCCCTGTTTAAAATTGTATTTCAGAAATTTTCATTAAAATGAATTATAAAATTCTGGAATATAACTGAAAAGTTCTAAAATATAATTTAAAACTTCTCAACCACAAATATTCTATTTTATTGCACTATTGTAAAACTCTGAAACGTTTTTAAAAAGGTTTGAAAATTCTGATACAAGATGTTACGGTGCAAATATCAAGGTCTATTAATACACAGCTGATATATTTTATTTTCGTCTAATTAATTTAATTACAGGTTCTTAGGTCGAAAGTTTTTTATACTTTCAAATAATTTTTTACATAAAAACCAACCAACTATATATAGCAACAATAAAATTTTATAGCAATGGTAACGATAAAGCAATTATTTTATTTGATATTCAAGTAAACTTAAAAGTTTTCGTTATTTGCTTGATCGTAATCTTGTTTAATGTTTTATTACACTTAACAAGATTGTGATATATTTTCAAATATGATGGCTTAAGTTAGGTTAATTGGGCCGCCACCATTCAAGCGGTGCCTCACTTGGGTCCGTCAGTTCGGTCTTGTTGTGATTATATATATAAACGAAAATATTTACAAAGAAGCTAAAAAAATATTATTTCTTAGACACAGTCCAGATAACGAAAGTCTGTCTAATGTATATGTACTACTATCTTAAAAAAATGCATTAGTTTAGTATTTGGAATAAAAATAAAATTTTTAACAGTATTTTTTTTATTTATTTTTATTTTAGGTCATGACCATTCACATTCCCATGGCGGTCACTCACATATTGATGATGTTGGTGGCAGTAATTCACAAATCATGCGCGGTGTCTTCCTTCACATTTTGGCTGATACTTTGGGTTCAGTCGGTGTAATTGTTTCTGCTGTTCTAATGCATTTATTCGGCTGGATGATAGCCGATCCAATTTGCTCCATTTTCATATCTTTGTTAATAGTTCTTTCGGTCTTGAGTCTTATTAAAGAATCAATTTATGTATTAATGCAAAGGCAACCCGTGAGCTTAGATCGTTTACTACCGCCGTGTTATCAAAAGGTTACCGGTTTGGCTGGCGTTTACGCTGTTCAGGAGCCACACTTTTGGACTTTATGTTCAGACATTTTTGTAGGTGCTATTAAACTCGAAGTATCACGAAATATTGATCCCAAATATGTTGTCTCACATACACGTATGATTTTCGAATCAATAGGTGTCAAACAAATATTTATACAATTAGATTACGTGTGATAATTTTTTATTTATATGTATAAACTATATTTTAAATAGTATATTTTAAAGAAAGCATTTTTTTCAACAGATTTGCATAAACACTTTCTTACTTTTACTGTTCAAAATGGGAAAACACTTATTGTTTAATTTCCGTTTTATAAAAAAGTTGTACAATTAAGAACTAAGTTCTTCAGTTATTTTGCAATGTTGATTTATATTAATTATTATTAGACTGTTCGTTTAAGATGCTATTTTATATAAAAATACGATCAAATAAGATACAATTTAAATGCAAACAATGAAATAATCGAACAGCATTATTTTACTTGTTTTTTAATCATTCCAACAGCATTTCTAATTACAAAAACATTAAATAACGATTTATAAAGAAATATCAATTCAAAGGACTGTCCAATTTATAGGTATAAAGAAATAACTGAAATAAACAGTAGAAATATATAAAACTAAACCCAAGGGCATAGACAGTTTTCATAAAATCTATCAAGAAAATAGTTAACAGAAACAAGCTTAAAATGTAAATAAATGAGTTTTTTTAATAAAAAAAAAACAAAGTAAATCAACTATGGTGGTTAATTTAATCGGAAGTGCGTCTTGCTTACACTATCGGATATATAATTGAATTTTAGAGCAATTTAAAAAAATTATGTATTTTCCTTCCGGCAGTTTAATTTTTAAAAGAAAAACGTTCATAAGTTGTTGCAACTAATTTTGTACTAAATTTTCATGATAATTCAAATACAAATGTTCAAAATCTCGATATAAATATTCTAATTTTTTTTTAAAAAGGTGATTTTAACTTTTATATTCACCCCTATCATGAATAACAAGGGGAATTTTTGTTCCCATGAAAACTCTGCGGAAAAAATATTTACGATGTTTATTAACTCACCTTCAAGAGTTGCATTTTATAACTCATTTTTCTTTATAGCAACTCTGTATTAATTTAAGTTTGTTTACGTATGAGTGTGTGCAGCGTAATGCAAAAAGAACAATAAAAACCGCCCATGCGGTTGCTTTTATATCAATTTTAAGCAGATTTGCAACAAGTTCATGTGTATGCAATAATTAGGGAATGGCATAATTAACTGTTAGTAAGGAAAATGATTACCTATTGTAAACAAAGTTTTACTTCCTAAGGCCACACACAATATACATATGTAGATATATAGGCCGCGATATTTACGAAACGTTTAACACTCATCCATTTCCGAATCGCGATCCAAATATCTCACGTAGCAGTGTCCTAAAAATAGGTTTCTCCAGTACACTTCATATCAAACTATTCATGATTGAGGTTATGCTGTCTATTCTACAAATTTGGTAGTGGTAGAAAAGAAATTGCAAGTACACAAAGAAAATGCATGAAAAGATAAACAAAATAAATAGGTTAAACACTACCCAGCCTTAACCTATTTAGAAAGAAAAAATGCATAAGAAAATGGGATGTGAGAATGTATGAAAACGCAAAAGTTCAAAGAACTAATTTAAGATACGTAAACCACACTAACATTGTTGTTAGCGAAAGAAAATGAAACATTTACATGCATCTATGTATGTACATAATAACGCTTATGACTCATCAATAAAGAGGTTTTCTAAGTAATTTAAGACACCAAGTTTTTTCATCAAGATTTCCTTTATTTTTCCGTAATGTATGCAATATGATGGACATTAATTTATAAACTGTTTTAGCGAAATAAAATGCGTATACTTAAATCTTTTCTTTAGGTGTTTGAAAAGGAAATTTTTAGTTTTGCAAACTGCTGTTACAAGTTAATTGAGTATATTACGGCTTATTTGCTGCAGTTTCTTCATTAATCTTTCTGGTATATTTTAAGGCATTTACAAGATTTGCTTTTTAAATAGACATATAACTACTATTGTTTTTTTTTATTTTAATGTTTTACATATTTCTTTGTAAAGTTGAGTCTTGTTAGCAAATATAAATTACTGTAAAATTTTAAATAAGGAAACGAAAAATAATTACAAGAATTTCGTCCAAAAGTAGTAAGTATATATTGTAACTTAAGATAAAAATTGAAACTAAATAATGGGATTATTAAAAAAACTAATGATGATAACGCTGAATTAGCACTTCTCTTCTTCCAAGCCGTGTCTGAAGAACATTAGGACGGGCACACTTTGACCATCAATGTCACGATACTCACACATGGCAACCATACCGTCACAGTCCATGGATTCACCAGTAAAGAATTGCAAATCCTTGAAACGACCCAAAATTTCTTTCATTACCTTGTTCATGTTGTTCTTGAAGACATCAATTTGATCGGGGGATCTCTTTTCCAATTCAGCCAAAACTTTCTTCATATAGTCCTTCAAATACAAGGTGTAACCTTTCTTGTCTCCGAAAGCGAAGCATTCTTGCAAACGATGATTCATAACAACATCAACACCGGTCTCGACCGTTGAGTCGGTACCTTCATCAGCTTCTTCGGCTGAGGGATTGAAACCTTCAATTTTAATGTCACCTTCGCTGCGGCTAACTACTTTGCCGTAAACCTCGTAAATTACATCATCGACCAATTTCATTTTGTAGGTATCAGCGAACATTTCATCGCCAGTAATAATATCCTTGTAGATTTTCATGTTGTCGAAGTTGTTTCGTTTTTACGGTATAAAAATAAGTTTCAGTCACACAACGAGAGGACACAAATTGCGGGAACACAGACACGACGTTTGCCACGCGCTCGATTCAACAGCGAAAAGAAGGAATGCAAATACGTAAAAGAAAATCATAATGGCGATGTCAAACAGTGTTGCCTATAGTAAAATTTTCAAAAAGTAGTAGATTAACCATATGATATTTCTGAAAAATACATCCTTAGTAGATTCAAGCAACCTATTATATGTAAGAATATAGTATGATTTATTAAATTACGTTCTTTGAAATGTTTATGTACTCTTATTTTAGATATTATAAAGTAAAATAAAAATAGTGCTGCGACTTACATGCAACTGTGCTTGACGCACTGCGCTGGCAGCATAATAATGTAATAGAACCGCTGATAAAGTTGATTGTTGCTGAATCACAGTGTTGTATTTTACTTTGCTGACAGTCGTGGCAATATTTTAAAATGGAACATATATTTAAACTGATAAGATGATATATTTGAATCTCAATGGGCCCTATTTGATTAGGCTGCACGCATTATTGTTTTTCAAAATGGCATCTTCAAGAAAATAAAATGCTTACTCTAAAAAAGAAGCCCTTATACTGCAAAAATTTTTATTGTACATACCCACAATAATTGATAAGCATACTAATGTCTAATATTAATGGCATTATATCAAAACATTACAGATTTAAGGGCCAATAATTGACTTCGCATTTAAATGCCATTTAGCTAATTGCCACTTAAATTTAAGTTGCATTTAAATACAGTTTGAGTTTTTCAGTGTGAAATTATTGTTTGTATTAATTACGATAAAAATATGGCAGCCTCACGAAATTCTCTCAATTTTCTTAGAGAAACAGCTGTTGAACAAAATTAAAGAAAAATTTCTAATGCGGATTTTCAGGCTGAAAATAACAACAATGATAGGTTGCTGTAATGTTTTAAAAGTTTAAAACAATTTTAAAAACCATAAAAAAGAATAATATCATTAAAAGAAGTCCAAATTTCACTCCAAAAGATGTTGATTTTTCAATGGCCGCAAATTTTTTGTTTACTTTGTTGTGCGAAACACCAACACGCAAGCAAAAACATATGTTTGCGTATGTATGTGTGCAAAACTTAAATTTAAGTTTCATTTAAATGTCACATAATTTTGTACTGAAAAAATGAAATTGGTACTTAAGTGGAATTTAAAGATAAATAAATGAATAGTCAATTATTGGGCCTAAGTTTACTTTGTAATACTCTTGCTAATTATTTACTTTGTAAATAAGACTAGTGTGAGCTAAGCCTCACCCTCACCCAGAGCCCAATAAGGTCCACTGTGCCTTACTTTTTCTACAGATAATTTCACATAACTTGAATATATTTCTACACGAAAAATAATTATGCAGACTTCTGTAGAATTAATTATCTTGTTACATTTTTCCACATTGCATGTTTTTCTTAAGATTCAACTTGTACAAAAATAAAAAATAATTAAAAAGGAAAAACCCCATACGCTCAAATTAAAAAAAATATCACTTCATAAATATTGCACAATTGTAGTTTTATATACAAATTTTAGAGGCCCATAACTCTTAAAATATGGGTCGGTGCCTATTTTTTAATATTTTGTTCTTTTTTTCAATTTTCTATAAATTTTTTTCCGTTTTAAGCAGCTGTCTTAATCTTAGATTTAATTTTTGCTTCAGCTTACTGTTTAAAGATCCCCAAAATCCACATTAAATGTAAAAATTTCGTGTGCGGTCCTTTTGAAGTCCATACTAGCAAACGGAAATTGATAAATTTACCACCCTGAATTTTATACACAGTTTTTATGGGAATGCAAAAAAAATTTACCAGGCAAAATCTTTAGACCAGATATCAACTGTTTGATGGCTAATTGAGACGCTCAGACGCGAATTGTGAGAAGTTGGTTTACATTTGTGTGCGCGCCATATAAAACTGAAAATCGAACAATAAGGGCTTAACAGAATACAATGAAATTTGTCTTGGTACCCCCCTTTTAATTTGTAATTGTAATAGAATAATAGTACTGCCATATTATTGATTACACAGAATAAAGTATTACCCAAGGTGTATTTTACACCTTGGTAATACCATTATTTGTCAAACTATGTTTGACATTTACAAATAAGAACAAGCAGAGGTATTGGAATTTTTTTTTAATAAATTAAGATTTTTGTGGAAAAGAAAAATGTAAGTTTTTATGTAATTAAAGAAGTATTAAGTAATTAAATATTTGTAATTTTCTTTTCAAGGAATGCTATAACTTGCTCACTGATTCGCTCATCAGCGTTGCGCCAAGGCTTGCAGATGATTCAAGCCCAAAGGCATTTAACAATAAAAGTCGTACCTGCTGCAAGCACCATCAAAGAAACATATGCTGACAAAAATGTCCGATTGGGTCGTGAAATGTCTCCACATTTAACCATTTATAAACCTCAATTGACCTCTTTGTTGTCAGTAACACATCGTGCCACTGGAATAGTTTTGGGTACAGCCGTTTGGGGTCTGGGCTTGGCTGCTTTGAGTTCACCACAAGACATTGCAAACTATGCCACGGTTATTGAAGGCTTGCACTTAAGCACCGGGACATTGACTGCTCTGAAATTTTTGGTGGCATATCCCTTGGCTTACCACACAGCCAACGGCATTCGTCACTTGTTGTGGGATACCGGTCGTTTTTTGAAAATTAAAGAAGTGTATTCAACTGGTTATGCAATGCTTGGTATCTCTTTTATATTGGCTGGTATTTTGGCAGCCTTGTAAGAATTTAGAGTAAGCAAATTATAGAACCAATTGCTGTGTTCTTTAATTGGGCCACCAATACGACTAAGATTTATGATAACGCTATAAAGTTCTTTCCATTCTAAAAAAGTTTTTCTTTTCTTTAACATCGCTTTGCTTCGTTATGCAATCATGTATGTACATATGTATGTAGAGCTAATTCTCTAAGTACTCATATTTTGGGTGTATGCAAATAATATATAATAAAATTTAGTTTATTGTTGCAAGAAGAGTTTTTTCTTAAATAACAGTAAATACACCATTTCAAACAGAAAACATAGAAAAAATTTATAATTTTAAATAGTAATTCGAATTTTGAATAAATTTATATTTTGAATAAATTTATATTTTGAATATATGAAACCTTTTTTCATGATTTTCTTTGTTGTTTGAATAAACGAATAATTTTGAAATTTTGTTCGAATAATTCGAAAGAACAAAGATAAAAATTTTTATTCGAATAATCTAACAAAATAAGTAGAAAATTGCACACATTTTTATTCATAAACAAAAAACACAGAAGAATCCATTATACAAGAAAAACATTTTTAATAACAAAGTTAATATTGAAAACGAAATGAAATTCATTGAAAATATTAGTACGTACATATTTATTTATATATCTACACAAAAAAGACGTTTTAAAATCAGGAAAAAACATATTTAAAATACAACTAAGTTTGCTTATTTGTTGTTTTAATGTTTCTTTTCACATTAAGCATTTAATGCTGTTGTCTTTTCTAAAAAAAATGTAAAAGTTTTTTTTTATCAAAAAAATTGCTATCCAAAGTTTTCTTAAGACAAAAATTTTGTTTCGTAAGTGATGATATAATAATTTCGAATAAACTCACCATTTCAAAAAATCATAAAAAGGGAAAATGCCATAAAACAAATGTTAAAATTTTTTTAATTTATTAATCGAGATTGTCTCGATATCTTTTTTCATTGAGTCTTTAAAAGTTTTACGTATAAGATAAGAGGTTTGAAACTTTTCAAGAATTTGGTTTAAGGTCTAATATACAAAAATTTAAAAACAGCAGATAGTCCAGATTTTTAGCTTCTGGACTGTTCTTTGTTTTATTTTTAATAAAAGAACAAGTAGGAAAATTTCTCACAAATTGTTGATGTTGGTGATACGGTTAAAAAAGCATGTCAAGCGTGTGTGTTCTTTTCTTTGTTTTTTCTAAATAGTTCAGATCATCATCAATACTATTAACGGTTTTTGCGTTAGTACAATTTACTCCGTTAGCAGTACAAATTACTGCGTTAGTACATAGTACTCCTTTGTTTCGCTTCTTCTGGCATATTTTTTATGCGAAATTCAGTTCAGAGTTCAGTAATAATATTACTTATTTAACGATTTTATACGTTGTTCATTAATTCTGTTATTAAGGCATTTGATTAAATCCCTAGAAAAGCAATAGCTATTTTCTCTAACTCCATCAGAAATTGTATGGCATCCTCCAATTCCATTAAAGAGGAACTATTTTTACATTTATAGTTAAGAAAATTATTCGAATGTTTGATTATTCGACAAAAATTTTAATAATTCTTTATTCGAAATTGAAAAATGTTTGTTCGTTGGAACAAAAATGGAAAAAATTATTCGAATAACTTTTATTTGAACTACAACCGCAATCTTTAGTAACATTTTGCTCAGAACCATGCGCGCTCATGACTATGTAATGGTAAGTCATACACGACATTCGCCTAAATTATATATTCGTAATTTCATTTGAAGAAAATTTTTCGATTATTTTCTTAATAAAAATAACTTACTGCCAGTCCCAGTCAATTTAATCAAAGTGATTTTAAAAGTGAAATTAAAAAGTAGAAAAAAGTTACATATTCGAAACTGATATCAATTATGGTTTATGTCAATTACCGGAATTTTAAAAAAACCGGGGTTCGAATTTGTCGAAAAATAACTTTATTACAAACCCGGTTTCTAATACGGTTGTGTGCAAGAAACCGGTTAACCTGCTTTTATAAAAAGTACGCCGAAGAAGCTTGGTAATAAGGACCATTAACTTTTCAACAACGTAGTCTCATATCTCAAAAAAGAAACTCCTCCGTAAGAAAACGAGTTTAAGGTTTTTAATTTACACAAACATCAATAGAAAAATAAAAAAAGTATTCTCCCCTCAAGAAGTGAGTAAACAAGATATTTGGCTAAATTTTTTTACAACAAAATAAAGAGGTATACAACGAATATATTCTGCATTCTTAGCTCAAAAATTCACGTTTTTCGAGATATGATTACGTTACAATAAAGGAGCGATTGTACCATCTACAGTATTTTATAGCAGTTACTCAATTAGTTACTATTAAATCTATATAATTAGTGGACAAAACCATTTTTTATGATGCAGTTTATGTTTTAAACCGCCGCTTTGACAAAACTTATATCAGTTTGAAGATATTTATTTACAGATATGATCACAGTATTTTGGGAGCTATTAGGCGTTTAGAAAAAGCCTATTGATTTTTTTCCCGAAAACATTTTTTTCGAAAAAAGTCGAGAAAATCTTTTCTATATTTAGCCAACGATAAGTACGTTTTTTTATTTTTAACATATTGAAATGTACTTTTTTGCAATAAACTATTTTTATTTGTTAAACAATAATGTTTTTACTTTTAAATGACACCAAATTTTATTTTAATTCCATGTTGGTCTTCTTTTTACTGAGCTTTAAAAGGCAAAAATGCACTGCACGAAATAAGCTGTGAGCCACTGCATGTATGCATCTACTTGTAAAAAATAATATACATATGTATGTACATAAATTCATTTTATTAAAAATATCTGTTCATTGGAACAAATGAAACTTATTCATTAAAAGTTACAAGATGACATGTCGATGGTCAAATGTTTTCAGATAAAGAAATATCATTTCTCTAAAATTTTTACCAACAGTTAAATAAAAAATCCGACAAATAATTAATAAGTTTTTTTCTTTTCGATGCTTTGAAAACCCTTTGCTTTGAAAGTGTTGTCAAAATATAACATTCGTTATCAGCCCAATTACGAATAAAAATTCTCTGGGAGATTTCTCCCTTTTCCCAAAAAGCGGCTGTTCACATATACGTTCACACATTAATTGTTCGCATATTATATGTGAACAGCCCCTTTTTGGGAAAAGGGAGAAATCTCCCGGGGAATTTTTTATATATAATTGGGCTGTATGTATTTAATTTAAATACATACTGTAAAGTACATTCTTTTCATTTTATTTTAGTTTATCTATGTACTATATCATTTCTGTCATTTAAATGTGCATTCAATAAGGGTTGTTTATGTTCATACCTACATACATAGGTCTGTTCAGGCATTAAATTAATAAGGGAAACTACCAAAGACCTTCAATTAGGTCTGCTTAAATTGATATGTTGAAGGCATTTAAAAAGATGGGAATTTGTATATTCTTCGTAAGGCATCGCAGAAATAAAACAAATAGGCTCTTATGTAGATGAACTCAACTTAACGAAAATTACTTGTTTTCTATGTGTTTTCAATAAAAAATTATGCATTTTCAATTATGTAGGTATAATGAAAGAAATAATACATGAACTGATAGTACAATAATAGGCATTTTATAAATGTTGTCTGCAGAATTTTGCCCCAAATACGTACATATGTATGCATGTACATACATACTTGTCCGGACTAAAAAAAGCCAATTCAATTGTAGCATGTAATTGTCAATATGAAATTCTTGTGTCCAGTAAACCAAAAATTGTTTTTAAGACAGACTAACTACCTATATACATACATATGTATGTATGCATGTATGTGAATACAATCATACATACAGATTTAGGTTCATGTGCATATGCATGCATATATTAGCATTTTACTTATACGTACATTAGGTTGGCCCCATTTATGATGAGAAAAGAAATTGTTTGAATCTGCGAATAGTCTATAAGCTCTAAACTTTTTTTATCATTCTAAATGTTCTAAATATGATGCACTTATAAACATATGTATATGTGTATATTAATAATAATTTTTCCATATAGTGTGGCCAATAATTCGAAGAATTTTTGTTTAGAAGGCCACCCTAATGCATATGTCGCTCCTTTAATGCAACATAGTTATATCTCAAAAACGCATACTTTTAATTTGAGAATGCAGTATTATTTGTCGTATCGTTTATCATATCTTGTTTATTCATCTCCTGAGCGCGGACAATTTTTTCATTTATCCATTGGGATATGAGTACATTAAAAACTTCTGACTCGTATTCTGCAAAATGATTTCTTTTCGAGATATAACTACGTTACAATAAAGCAGTGATATGTAGCTACGTCTATCAAATACCTGTTATACAGGTATACACACACACATACATACAGATGAAGTGCGTCCTTATGTTTGCATAGTTTTGTATAGTTCATACAAACATTAATATCATAGACAATAGATTTGTATTTTATAATGTTAAGAATTTTCATTCAATTGTTTATTGAATTTTCATTTTAATAGAATTTTTAATGGCAAAGAAATCTTGTAAATTGAATATCACACTTACACTTACGTAAATTACAGTGTTTCCATAAAAATTATTATTAAAAATTTTTCATGATTTAGAGTTACTATTATAACTTGGCGTTAGTTAGAGGTACATACAATTTTATCAGACGGATAAATAGTATTTCAGTATTATAACTTAACTTTAAACTAAAAGTGAGCGATAACTTCGAATAAAGTTTATCCTAACTAAGTAGAACATATTGAATAGGAACTTGACTTATTATCACATTTACATATGTTTTTGTGGGGACTTAAAAAATTTACACTTCCATTTTCCCACCATGCCATAAATTAAGTTTCAATTTGAAGTAACATTTCTTAAAACTTTCCATTATTGATTGATTGTAAAAATAGATAAATACTTTTATTTAGAGCAGAAGGCATCGTGTAGAACGAAGATGAGAGTGACCATAAAAAAAGGTACGAGCAGAAAATAAAAAATCTAGAAATCTCTCTTTTGCTGTTTTTGTTGTTGTTGTTATTGCTTTATGCAACGTTTCAACTTCCGTTCAATACTTTTTAAGTTCACAACTTCTTTTGTTTAGAATAAAGACATAAAGTTTGAGTTATATTGTTATTGCACTTAAATATCAATTGTTTTCTTCATTTTTCATATTTAAGATGGCAAGTTTTCTAAGGGGTGCTTTCACATACACACTCATTCTCAAACTAAAATGTAAACTAATTAATGGCGTTTTCTTTTTTAGCAAAAATTGCAACATTTTGTGCTCTTTTTATTGAAAATTTGCAATATAATATGATTTGTTGTAATAGTGAGTTTATTAGAAATTATTGTATTGTATTTGTGTTGAACAAATTTTGAATAGCAATAGATGTATGTATGTACATACATATGTACAAATTATACAAATCAGAGCACTAAAAATAATTTTTTTCTAATGATTTGGCCTTCTTGAAGGCTTTCTTTTTAATGTTTTCCATTCTTTAATTTCCTTAAAATATAGAACTGCCTTTTTCAAGTTATTAACAACAAATAAAGAATTCTGAAGATTTCTTCTGAAATTGGGAAATTAAAAAAAATTAAAAAAGAAAATTTCAAAAAGTCTCGTTTGTTGAGGATGCTTATGGCAAAACAAACAAAACTTTTTGAAATTAAATTGGGATCAAGGCAGATCCACAACAGGTAGTCTCATCCGAATTCGCCTTGAAAATTAGAACAGATACATACATACATATGTCAAAAGCGGTAGACAAATTTAAGAAAAAATAAAATATTCGAAAAAAGAAACAAGTAAAAAATTTATAAAGTAAATAATAATTCTTGCAAAAATCAAATGACCCCCAAATCAGGGGGGCTGACAGACACACGGAAATTCAGTACCAAATAAGAAGTCAAAACAACGCAATGAGTCTGAAAGTAAGTCCAAAGTAATAGCAAAAATTTCCAAATCGGTCCATAAATGAGGGTTAAATATCGTTTGAATGGTGAGTTTTTGTTTTAGGTTGCGTCCGCACGAGCGTTTTAAAATCGCCCCATTGCACCGGATCTCGTAAACATTCAGAAAGAAGGAAATGAAGAACGAATCAAATCGGTTAGCAAACAGATGCGAAAATATTTTTGAACTGTTTTACCTTTGCATATTTATATACATATGTATGTGTATGTACACCAAATTCTGTTATTACGCGATTTTTTTTAGCGAATTTTATTTAACGTGATTCCAATTAAATATTTCACTCTGTTTTTACGCGATTTGATTTAATGCTGTATCGAACATGCTGGATTAGCGATATCAGAATTGAATGAATCATCATTAAGCGGATGTTGGAGAGCTGTTTGGCTCCGTGAGTTCGGCCAGATTGCGTTAAAAATAGCAGCGAAGTACCTTCTGACACGGTTGAGTATTCCAACATCATAGCAATTGATGTTGGAAGAGAAGGCTTCGTCGATTTATCGTGTGCAGATAGCGATGATTTATTCATTTCTTACAAAATTCCATCTCTGATAATTAATTATTTCAAATATTCCATACTCTCTCGTATTCTTGTACTTCTAATTTGTTAAATAATACGGTGAAATAGTTGATATTCCTAGTCACTAGTATCCACCGTCAAAAGTGGTAAAATCGAACACAAAACGCTGATGAGATGGTGTAGCGACCTCGGAATCAGTACTGATCTGTTCTGCTGGTCTGATGAATAAATTGTTTCAAATAAAAGTACTCTCTTAATAAAATAATGAATTTATCCAAAAACAATTCCTTAATAATTAAGAAGAAATGGGTAAACTCAGATTTGAACTCAAGCCAAAAATTTTCATTTCAATATAAACCTTAAACAGTTCAACAATTACGTATAAATATTAATAAGTTTTATGATTTTTGTGATATATTTTTCTGAATGAGCTGTTTTTTCTATTGTTTTTTTTTTAATAAATGATGTATGTATGATGATGAATTTTAATTATATATTTATCTTCTAATAAAATAACAAACTTTTGTTTGTTGAGGGTTTTTAGCTAGTCTATATACATGCATTTCATTTTCATTGTAATTTTTATAACTCTCATTGAGTTTTTAAAAGTTCTTGTATAAGTAAAGAGGTTTGAAACATTTAAAAATTAGGTTTAAGGTCTACTGATGATTTGGCTTTAGCTTTTTGTGGGGAATTTATTGGAAAATTTCAAGCGAAGGGAAATGAGGACAGATTTTTCATTTTGAGGAAAATGTAGGGAATTTTTAATACTTTTCTTTTTTCCTTTTGATTACGGTGTAATTGCGTAAAACACCACACAAAAGTGTAAATATTATACATATAAAAATTTAAATTTCAAATTTTGTTACAGAAAATATCTTTCGGTAAATAATAACTGTAGACAATGAGAGGCAAAAAAATGTCAGATTTTCCTGGGAATAGATTTTGTTTGAAAACAAAAACAAATTTGATTTTTTATGTTTAATATATAAAGTAAGACTTTTTAAAATTATATATTAAGCTTTTTTAATTATTCAAATGCGTTCTTCGACAAAAAAACTCCCTTGCTTAGTTCTATCTTTCCGGGCTACACATTTTTTTAGCGTGGTCAAAATTTTATTAAGCATTCGGAATTAATATTTGATTAGCCTTGTGAGAACTACGCATCCTTATTTTAAAATTAAATTTTGTACCTGGCGATATAAATGTACAAAATTTTAAAAATGCAAATAAAATGTTCGTTTTTTTTAATCAATGAATTTTTAAAGTAGGGAAATATGTAGGGAACTTTTTTTGTGTGTGTAGGGAAAACGAGGGAATTTTTTCGAGACATGTAGGGATTTTGTTAAATTTCTGATGGCATCACTGATGTATATAGACTAGCTAAAAACCCTCAACATACAAAAGTTTTTTAAATCTTTGAAAAAAGATATCGAGGCAATCTCGATTAATATAAATTTAATAATTACCTAATAAAATAACATAATTTTATTTTTAGTATTTGTTGTTAAAGCAGACGGACAGAAATATTAGCGTTTTCACACTTTGTGTACGAAACAATAATTAAATTCAATTTGTTGACTCTGACGACTTCCTCAGTAAAATACCATTTCAATGTCAAAGTTTGTTCTATAAAGTCTGGTATATAAATTAATATAAGTTTCATAAAAATTATTAATTATTAATTATTATTTCTATATTTTTTCTTAAACACTGAGCAATGTGCTAATTTACTACTCAATATTGTATTATAATTTTTTTTAGCTTTTTCTCTTTATTTTCCTTTCTTCCTTTTTTTATTTTTGCCCATATTCCAACAGACAATAAGAACAATTTTAATTAGTAGTCTAAATGAGTACATAGTGGGCGGATGTGGCACATTATTATTGTTGCTGTTATGTTGTTATGTTGTTTTCAGTGTTGCTGCTGTCGATGATGTTGCTGTTAGTGTTGCTTGTTGCTGTTGTTTTTATAGTTATTGTGTTATTGCTTGCTGATATTAAGCCTTTTGTTTCTTTTTTGTTTTTTTTTTTTCTTAATGTACTTAAAGATATGATGGGTTTTTGCTCTTGAACCGAGTGCGACTATAAAATACCAACGAAATGGTCTCAAGGAACAAAATAAAAGCAAAACTTGTATGGCATGTTTATAATGAAACAAACGCAGTAAAAGTATTACATAAAAAACCCCAGTTGAACAATGCAACAGTTTGTTCTTGTTGTATTTTGTTTCAGTTGGTTACAAGGAAAAATAACAATGAGTATGAGTTAAACAAAAAACAAGCAAGAATACAGCTGAACAACCATTATTTGGCCCTTTAAAAATCTGTTAAATATTTAGTATCGAGTTGTAATTTCATAAAAATTTTCTTTGAAATACATATTAAAATTACGAAAATGGGATGTTCTTTTGAATGGTAATGAAACTTGACTTCTGCATAAAGTTGTGCATTAAAGAAAAATGTTCTATTATAACTATTTAATGGTTTATGTGTTGGTGGTATTTTATGATAGTTTATGAATGTTTTTCTTAAATATTTTGCATAATACATTTTTTTTTGCAAACATTTAGTTTTCTACCCAGCATTTATTTAATTATTATATCTACACTTACATACTCGTATTTATGAGCATTTAGTCATGAAACTAAAACTTTTTGTTTAAAAAAGATTCTAAAAAACTTAAACTTCAAACCAAACATCTATCTTAACTTTAAAGAAATTATTAAAAATATTTTCAAAAATATTTGCATTGCTCATTAAGAAGGTTTTCATAAAGGCAATTTCTTTCATTTACTTTCGTACTTTTTTTCATAGAAATTATACCAAATTCTATAAAGTTTTCGAATTTGGTTAACCCATGAGTTTTTTCTTTTGTTGTTTTCTAAAAAAAACACTAACAATCTTCAAACAACGTATAGTATAAAAAAGAATACCACACCTTTTCCAGTTTATTTCTAGAGTGGAGTGTAAGAAGGAGACTCTATTGTTTTTACTAAGATGTCTGGCAGTCTGTTCGGCTGTCACAGGCTTCTATCTCCTGGACCATAATAAAATGTGTGTATTGCTATGGCTGCTGTAACAAAAAATGCTAAATATAACAGAATAAGTTTTTTTGATATGCGGGGAGTCCCCGTAGACTAATAGGTAGCGTACTAGACTATTAGTCCGGGGATCGCGGGTTCAATTCCTGCCCAGACCCTGGGTGTTTCTGCAGACAAGTCAAAATGGCTTCGCGGCTTGTGTTTGTTCTTTAAAAAAAAATTTAATTAAATATGTTGATAGTGCGTAAATAATTAAATATTGTAGTAGTTTTCAACAAAATAAATCTAAAATTCTTCCGCCAAGCGGGTAGTAGTGGCACTTACAAATGAAACGTAATTATCTATATTATTAATTAGATTCCTTTTACGGCCATAACACCGAACCGATTTTGGAAAGATTTATTTGTTTTTAAGCGGGGTCTTACATAGATGTGCACAATCTTAATTTTATTTACATCGGTTCGATATTTAGGGATTCATAAGCGTTCAAGTTGCTACTAACACATGCACACTTATTACACATGCATATTGGACTACGTGGTCCATTATAGCTGAAACGTACTAGTTATAATATGGTCCGATGTAATGCAGTCATGGACAAGAACTTATTGCTATACGACAATTTTTCGTGCTTTCACGAACTTACTCGTGCCTAACAAACTTCTTGTGAGTGGTGCATTTTTAATGACATGGAGTAGTTGTTGAGTTAAACCGATGTAATGCAAACTTGGACCATATGGTCCAACCCTAGGACATCGCAATGTTAAATAGACCATGTTTTCTTCATACATTTGGGTAACTTTTGGACTAGTCCTAGTCCTTTATGGAGTATACTTTACATGCGTGTTTGGACTAGTCGCGTTATCTGCAGGGAAGTTGTTTATTTAGAATGTGATTTGCTTTTGTATTTTATCGTATGTATTTATGTAAATGTTTAACATTAATTTCTAGAATGCGGTCGATTGAGTCGACCGCTGGATAGACTAGTTTATAAATAAATAGGCACATGTAAAACAGTCCAAAAAGATTTTCTCATACGTTTGTTAACCGATTTGCTTCTTTCTTTGTTTGGTAGCTGTTGTCGAGATATCTTGGGAGTATTATATAAACGTTTCAAAGGAATATCACGCAGCCAGCATACAGAGTGCGTATTGTCGCTCTAATAAGAAATATGGAAAATATAATTCAGTTAAAAATTGTAGCGTGTCCGTTTCCTAATAACCCCGCATCCCTACACGCGCAAGTCCGACTCGCAATTGGCTGACTCTTACATTTCTCATATAAATTCAATAAGCAAAAAAAAAATGATTAAGAAAAATAGAAAAATTTTGAAGTTTGTGAAAGCGTTTTTGTTCGATTTTAGTGTTTTTGAAATAAAAAAATTGACAGACAACTCTGCGTAGCTTGCGGCAAAGGTAAAAGAGTGTCTCAGCAGCTACGTACTCGTATGTATATACATTTTTTTTGCATTGGTATAAATATTTAGCCAAAATCAATCAAAAATCCTTAAGGATTTCTAACTGTGTTCCGCTTCCTCAATCTTTTTTGTAACATCCTCTCACGTATCATCTGAATTTTCTTGTCAAAGTTTTTAGCCACAAAATACTTTTTTTTTATATTCGAAAAATTTAAAGTTTATGGCAAGAAAGTATTTTTAGCACAACTTTTGATTTTTTTTTATTTGTCGTAAAAGTAAAGTTAAACATTTTTAAGATTTTTTTTGTATCTAGTGTGGTATAAAACTTTTGATATATCAACTCATATTACAGAACTATATGAAAAAGATAAAGTCACATGTGACCAACGTGTTATTCTTATGACTTTGGAAAATCCGTACAGTACATACGGGAATCCTTGAGGTAGGGAAGTTTTGATTACGCGCTTAAATTTCAAAACGTTGATTATCCCATTTGCGTCCCCATGTAAAAAAGCAACGGCACGAAATCAACATACACATAAAAAGGGAGAATTACTCGATTCTATGGAAGAATGAATAAGTCATTCCTCAGAAATGATTTCCAATTCATTCAATGTTTACATATCGCACTTGTTTCTCTAGAGTCAACTCAAAAATTTAAATTTTTTTTTGAGTTGACTCTTTAGAGGAACAAGTGCGATATGTAAATATTTTAAAATTGACTTATCATCAGGAAACACGAGCAGGGGTGAAGATTCTATGCAAAAAAAATAAATTATAATAAAATTAATATTTTTATTTAAATTTTGCTTAAATTTTATTAAGATTATAAAAATCTTTCCAAATTTCCGTCCCCTTATAAATTTCGCACAGTAAAATAAAAAACGAACGTAAAAGTTTTGAAATAAAAAACGAAATGACGTCAAAACAGATATCTTGGGTCGGTTCTTAAAACTTGAAAAGATCGACTGTGCCAGGCTGTAGATCGTCGTGTAGCAAGATAATCAAGAACTTGGCTTTCTGAAAACTTACACAGAAAGAAAAACGCCGTACTAAATTCAAGTATCTTCTACTTACTTTTAGTACGAGTCGTACTCGAAATTTCGAGTACAAATAGCAATAAAATGTACTTTAATCAAGCCGAAAATGGGATTCCTTTAGATAACCAATCCTGGAGTTTCTTAAAATAATTACAAAATTCTTTAATCAAATGAAAAATCTTGAATCAACTAAAAAATTAAATTGAGCACTTAATAGTCCATACTTAAATCAATCTTTCTCTACTTGGTTTTAGTAAATCTGGGATTACCGTGCTTTTAACACCGCTTGGGATTGATTTAAGTACGGACGGATTGATTTTTCTTTTGCGTGTAGCTTCTCTACTATGACTTTAGTGTAAAATTTTTTGTAATTGGATGACAACTTATAAGGCATTATTTTTACGGTCGGCCAGAATGTGTGTTCATAGAGCATTTTACAGAATGTAGTTTCCAACACTTTGACTCCTGAAAGGATCCTCTTTCACGCAGGCATCCAATTTATACAAGCTGTGTAGGGCGTGTATAATGAAAGTCAGTACAAAAGAAAAATATATAAAAAGTATAAGCAACACAAAAGTGAACGAACTTCAGATTAGTTTTATATTTTATAAATTATATCACATCTTGTGCAAATCCTTGTAATATTAGTAAGGAAAGATTTAACTATTTATTATTGTTCTTATGTTTTTTTAAACAGATGGTCGGTCCCATTACGAAGCAATGTATTTTTATAAAATTTTCATATTAAATCTTTTAGAGAAATTTTATTGGTTTAACTTTCTTTCATGTTTTTCGTTATTAGAACATGTGTAATTTTTAGTTCTTATTTTGTGTAAATAGTTAAGCATTAAAGATTTAAAAGTTAAAATTTCATTTAAAACATTTTTCTTTAATTGAAAACAAGTAAATTTTTTTTTATGTCTAAAGTATTTTAAATTAAGAATTTATTTGAAGATTATTTTTTTTTCAAAAAGCTTTAAAAATTTTATTCAAAAGTCTTCTTGGCTTTTTGATACCTTTGTAAATTTATCGTTATTCTTATTTTAGTTCTTCGCTGTTATTTAGCATTGGTTTCCCTTTTCCTAAAATAATAAAAGCCAATAAACCAATTTTCTTAAATACAAAAGCTATTGTGTGCTTAAATGAAGGAAAGTATGTATTGACTTTTCCAAAGTAAGTCTTGTGACCGATGGCATAAGGCAATAGAAGCAATACAACAACAACAACAAAATATGTAGCTAAATTAGAACATTTCTATTGTTGCAAAAATAACAACAGAAGTAGCAAAACACGGCTGAACAGAAGCGAGTATAAAAGGGGGCAGCAACAGCTTAATGAAATGAAAGAACAACAATGAGACCTGTTAAAGTTTGTTAGTATTTTATTTTGGTTGTTTGTATTTACTCCTTGCTTCTGCTAGAGTTAAATACGTTTGAAGAAGAGTTCCTTTCAAAACCATTGTGACTTACATTCTTGCATTTGCTCTATTGTCTGACAAAATTGTACAAGTGCCCTTAAAATCAACTTAAATGATGTTAAGTTGCTGTTGCCATGTTTTAGTTACTTTAATTTACAACCTCTCATCTCTACCACCCCCGCAAATACCATCCTGTTTACTGTAAGTGTATGTAGAGAAATCCATTGAAAGTTTTTAAATATGAGGAGGTCAAATTTAAAAAGTTTTCTTAATTAAATAACTGCAAAATAAAAACACAAAAACACACAGAATTTGTTTGCTAGAAAGTTTTAGTAAACAATAGATAATTAAGAAAAGTACAAGTAAGGCAACTGGTGAAGTTTTTAGCTGTTATTTAAATTTATTAATACAATAAGATTTATACAAGAGTTTTTTTTTTTAAATAAGCTTGTTTAGCAACAATAACTCTTATACTCTCGATGAACATAAGGCTTCCATAAGGGTAGTGAAAATCATGTCAACTCTTAGTAACTAAAAGTGAAGTAAAGTAATAGGGGCACATCGTACAAGTACGCATTAGCTATCTAATTATAAGTTTCTGAACTTTTTAAGAATTTTGGCATCGGTTTTTTAGAACATATTTTTGTATATTTTGCTTTTAACAGCATATTTTTGCATATTTTGGTTTAAAGAGCATATTTTCTTTTAAGTATATTTTTGCACAACATATTTTTTTTAATTATATTTGATTTGATTTTTTTCTTAGTTTTTATATTGTTAAAACCTAAAAAAGAGCCACAACTACGAAAGTTGTTACTTTAGATGAAAAAGAAATTGTAAAAAAATAATAAAATTTTAAAAATCACAAGAATTTTGTTTTTGTAAAATCAAAGTACATTTTTTTTGTGTTTGTGTTTACAAAATAATATTTCTAAATTAAGTTGAAAATAAAAACATTCTGGAAAATTCAAGAAATTGTACGTAAATGTAAACTTTTAAAACGATAAAAAGTATTAAGAAGATAACAAATTTATTTTTGTGTAACTTAGGAACAACAGAAGCAAAATAAGATGTCTAATGGACGTGAATTAAGTGGCAAAGGATGTTCCGGCAAACAGAGAGACCAGCTGTTATTTTTAGTGTTGTAAATATTATGAGTACCTAGCTACTCGGCAATTTACACTAAGCAGGCAATTAGTTCAGATATACAGGGTGGCCCAAAATGAACGAAGGGGTTTGATTGCTTATAACTTTTTTATTTAAGACATAATTATAAAAATTTTATTTTAATACAGGATATAAATAGGGAATATTTTAAGTTTAGTTAAAAAATAATACCTCGCAAGTGGTGGCCACTTGATGCTTCGCATATTCGCGCTCTTTCCAACACATTTTCCATCACCTTTCGCAAAACTTCAGGTGTTATGTTGTTTATTTCGTCGCGTATATTGCTTTTTAATTGCTGGATGGTTCTGGGCTTATTAATGTAGATTTTTCCTTTCAAATAACCCCAAAGAAAACAGTCTGGAGCGGTTAAAACCGGTGAACGCGGAGGTCAATTAAAATCATTTGTACGCGAAATAATTCGTTCACCAAAGATGTCTCGTCAAAGAGCCATTGTGTCCCTTGCAGTGTGCGCTGTGGCTCCATCTTGTTGGAACCATACTTGCGGATGGTTTTCCACGGCTGGCCTTAAAAAATTTTCAAACATTGTCCGATATCTGACACCATTAACGGAAAAGGCGACCCCGTGTTCATTTACAAAAAAATAAGGACCAATTATCCTTTCCGATGAAACACCGCACCAAACCGTACACTTAGGTGGGTGTAATTCTCCCTGTTGAACTACTCTAGGATTTTCCGTAGCCCATATCCTGCAGTTTTGCTTATTAACGAACCCACTTAATTGGAAATGGGCTTCGTCGCTCATAATTAAATTATGAATAAAATTATGATTTTCTTCTGCTTTTTGCCGAAAAAAACTGCATAATCAACTCCTTGCTGGTAATCCATTTTAAATTCCCCAAGTCTTCTTTACAAAATACTAAAAAGAAAAGAAAAATAAAAATTATAATAAAAAAGTTATAATCAATTCAAGCCCCTTCGTGAATTTTGGGCCACCCTGTATATTTGCAAATAAATTTTAATTAACACATAATTTATTAAATTACTTTTTTTTACTGATTTTGGGGCTTAATGCTGGCAGCAACATGATATTTTATTTCGGAGAAAGCTTTTTTATTACAATGAAAATTGCTTAAATTTGTTTATTTAACCCGTTTTTCGCCGGCTGTTTACTATTTTAATTATTAAATCAATTAATTAGTTAATCACCCTTATCGTGTTTAGCGTATTTCGACTACCCCTAGTACTAGATTGAATAAAATTTCAAAACTTTTCATTATTCTATTACAAGCCGTACTCGAAAAACGCAAGTCATGACAATGCTGAATATAAATGACCACAATCACATTATTTTTATAATAATATACATATATGTATAATTTGTCCAAAAATATAGGGGTGGTTATTGAGTACTCATACATACCTATAAATTACAACACTTCTTTGACTTGCAAATTTTTGCTAGTAAACTGTTCATTTACTTTTTCACATTTTTGAGAGTAATTTTGGCAAATTTCTTGTTACTCTCTCGTTGCTAATTTTTACTAGTAAAGTAAATGAACACACAAATTTTGAGAGACAAAACAGATCAAAATGCAAGGAGCAAAAAATAAAATAAAATATTGAAAATTATTATTATTTAAAAAAAAAAAAAATTTAATGGTTGTTTTTTTAAATCCCTTGAAATATTTAACAAATATTATTTTGTTGAAGAAATTTGTTGTGTGGAAATGTTTTAAAGATCCCCTGATAAAATATTGGCTCCTGCCATCCGCAATGCCGTTCAACGTCGTTGTCAAACGGTGGTTGCATCACCAAAAAAAAATTTAAATGGATGTAAGTTCAGGCTTTGATGGCCTGTGCTATGGGTGCTGAATCGGAAATTAGTTTTATTTTGCACTGTAATTTAATTTAATAAATATCCTATGATTGAAATCTATTGTTAATAAATCTTATCACTGCACATTTATTAAATGTACATACATGTGAATTCAATCTTTTCAGTTTATTAAATTTCATAAAATGAGTATTTTTTATCGAATTAATTTTTATGCATTTAAAATTTTAAAAAGTTTTTTTTGTATTGTAAATTTAATATGTGCAACATATATAAATTACGGGTTTTCGGTTACAAGCAGCCTGCATTGACATTTGTATATCGAAAACGATATGCTCTTCTTTAGTCATATTCGCGAAATCTGGCAAATTATCAGCAGTCTGCAAAAATAATAATAGATACTATAGCTTTATAACATATAGATATGTATAATACCTGCTTTGTAGGCTTGGCCAAAGCGAGTTGCTTCTTCAGAATTTGGCTCATCAACCGTAGCTGCTACTGCAATGAACATTTACGCATTTTTCACTTTTTTTAACATTCTTTTTTATTTTTTTTATTTAAAATTTCGTTTAATTATTCTTTGTTTTCACAATAAAATTTTTTTAATTATAAAAATTTGCAAAAAAAGAAATAAATAAATTTTGACATCCAACTATAGTTCGCGTTGAATAAAACTAGAAAAAAGTTATCAGCTGCGCTATCAAGTCCACCTGTTATGAATTCGTCTTGGTTTTAATATAAAACTTTTCTATCTTATACTAACACGACAATGATCAGAATTTTATTTCGGTGGGCATAAAATATGTGCAATTTTTTTTACTAAATTCAAGAATTTTTCCAAACTTAATGATGCGCCAAGTTAAATTTTCTGTGAATATTTGGGAGTTAAAAGAGCAACTTTTTACAGGTATTCCAAAGCGATTGCTAAATAAAATTAATCCTAATTAACCCTAAAGTACATATTCATTAGTAATCAGTTAACAAAAGCAAACCACGAAATCTTTCCGTAAAAATTGTTACGAACGCTTTTTTTTATCTAAAAGACGAAAACTTATTTCACAAATCATTTCTATGTAACAACATTTTATATCCAGTTGCTCACTACATTATTTCCTTCTGTTTCCATTTTATTTATTGCTTTTTTATATCTGATTTATTTTTGTATTAAGCAAATTCTTAAATATGTTTTGCATCAAAATTATTTGAGTAAAGTAAAACAAATCAATATTGCAAATAAAATTTTGCATTTAATTTGAAAACAAAAAACAGCTGACAAAACATAAGCAACAACATAGTGTTGTCATAAATATTTTTATATGAAAAATATCAACAACATTTTTATGACAAACATAAAGTTTTAGCCAATATAACCTACGACAAATATGACGCAAAAGAATACTTTGTGAATTGGCTAACTATAAAGGACACCAGGTGAACCTTTCTTTTCTATGAAACGATAATTAAACAAAGACACCAAATTTTCACCAATAATCAAACTAAGAAGGGCGCTTCCGAAAGAGACCACCACTTTTCTGCGTATCTTTCGACCTGAATGGTTTTTCAGTGGTTGCTGGATATGTCAACCGGTAGGACGACCCATGGATAAGGTCTATAATTTAGTCTCTTGCCGTCGTCGGCGTTTGCTCCAGACTTTAGTGGTTATCAATATACTGTTGATGATGAACGACAAGGACATGCTACTCGCCCAATAGTTTCTAAAATTATTCATTAAACTTATTCTTAAATTACATGTTTTGTTATTGCCTAACAATATTATCTCAATAATGGGAAAATGTTTTACGTTTTAGTTTTTACTAGAACTATTTAAATACTGATATAATTCTAGAATTCATAAGCCAACTACATGTACATATTTCCCAACTCATAAAATCTTTCAAGAAACTTGTTTTTACTTGCTAGAAAAAATATTATTTTTACTGTTTTTCATTTTCATAATAATTTTTCATCTCTAGCAACATGTGCAGCCTACATTTATTTTGTAGACGCAGTTGCTGTTCTTAATGTTTTTACTTGCTGATATTTAATAAAAATTCGGAAAAAGAAAATCATCAATATTTTCTAATGCCAAATATAATTTGGAAGGAATACATAAAGTAAACTACGTACATACATATGTATATTACTAAAACAAAATAGAGGAAATATTAAAACAAGAATATAGATAAAAATACAGTATAAAATGTCTATGAATCTATCAGCATTTAGTTGTTTAACATAGATACTTTTATACACATGATAAAGGATACTCGATATACACATATTTAAGTTTTAAGGCATAAAATACATGCTCAGCTTGGAAAATGTATCTGCATGTAGAGTGGGTTAGAAATACAGAACCAAGTTAATATCCATATAAATTTATTCCTATGTTGAATATCCTATGAACAAATAATCCAGCCACTTAGTTTATTAGGATGCATTAGATAATGTGACCAACTTTAAAATTTATGACAGAATAGTGTTTTAAAATTTGCAACTTTTTTTAAAGGGAAGTAATATTCAGGCAAATAATGGCTAACAACCATCTACCGCCATTTTTGGGAAAGAGACAGTGAGAGAGCCCAGATAGTGAAATTAGAATGCTCAATTCTTTCACAACTCTGATATTGGATATTTTGGTAATTTAGTTGGTAATAGTTGCAGAGTTTTTGGAGTCAAGGAGGGTATTTAATTTATTTAAGCTGTGTGGCCATTTTATCTACACTGCCGATGAAGGAGGCCGCTGTGATGTACATTCGCATAGATCAGTACTAATCGCTGGCGGTACTATTAAGGAACCAGTGGCAATGCCTTCGTTACTTTAAAAAGTCCAACAACAATTAACACAAACCACACTAATTAATGTACATCAGAAAAATTAAAACTAATGATGTTGATAGCTTTCCTCAAACTGGTTAAAATAGGCATATAAAACCTTAATTTTAATACAGTATTAAGGAAGATAATTCGTTCAGAAAACAAACAGAAAGATAGATGTACAGATGGGCCTCAAATCACAAATAAAATAATGAGTCCAATTTGAACATAAATCTTTGGAAATGAAAAAGTAATTTTTTAAACAGAACAGACATCGTGCTGAAGTTCATACTCGACTGCGCGAAATGGGAAAACTGAGACTAAGCGGCTGAGTTTTGAGGCAACAAACATTAACTGCTTTGCCTACGATGCCGAACGAATTCTTTCTTTGGTACACTTACATTTAAAACAAAAGCAAAATTTTAAAATTTCGAAACAAAAAATTCGTTCGATATCGAAGGCCAGTTTGCAAAAAAATACACACGAATAGAAAACCGTCTATTATTTTATTATTTTTATGTATTTTATCGAATGCATTTCTGTAATTGTTCAATATTGATTTCTAGAATGCGGTCGATTGTATCGACAGCTGGATACAGTAGCTTAGATTAATAAACAATTTTTAAACAAGTTTAAATTAAGCTCAAAATTTATAAAGCCTTCAAAAAGGTTTCAAAAAGGAATCATCTAGATTCTACTTGAAGAAGGCAGCCACGTAAGCTTAGTATGATCGGTACAGTAAACGCAGTCAATTCCGTTAGGATCTTATGGTAGTGTTTTTTTTCGCCGGATAAAGCCAACAATGCAATTTGGAATGAATTTCCGTCATCCCACGTCTCTAGTTACTGAGAGAACACTGAAGATGGCACATAGCCGAAACCGGTCTGTTTATCAACCAAATTTGACGTGGGATGACGGAAATTCATTCCAAATTGCATCAAACCCCGTCGGAAGAAAAACACAACACCCAACAATGCAATTTACGATTGCAAACTCTTTTTATTAAAAAAAAGAAACTAAATAGTGAAAAAGTCACAAAATCAATACTTAAAAAAATAACACTATATTCAGCTGGTCGCATCAATCACACGATTTCTAATACAGAATAAAAATTAAATTTTCTAAAGTGTGTAGAAATCGTATTAAAAGTCCAACATATGGCGTTAAAGATGTGAACGTGTTAAGAATCCTTGAATTTAGTTTTTTTCACTTTGTTTTCTCATTTTCTCCTTAACATATTCGCATCTTTCACAGCCATTTTTCACATTTGCCAACAACTACACACAAAAGCAGCAACAACTGCCACTACTACGATGACTACTTTACATATTGCTCGCCTTTGTCTTATGGTTCGTTTATACGTTTGGAGTTTCTTTGTTTTTGTAGTTTCCAGTTTGCCTATTTACTGTCAAATTTATGCGTTTTGTTTATAAATTAAATACATTGTGTACTTTATTCCTTCAAACGAAAGCTTTTTGCTCTAGATTTTATGCATAAATGTTTGTAAGTTTATGATGAAAAATAGTAGTATGTGTGACTTTGTATGCAGAGAAAAAAAACTACTATTAAAACATTTTGGAAAGTGTGAACTTCTCATAGAACAATTTTAAAGCTTAAAGTACAATTTTTTTTTAATCTGCATCACATCAGCATGTATTTACAAATTTTTTCATGGGCATTGCATTTTCATTGGCATTATTTAAAATATAACTAGAATGAAAAAATTAAATGAGCCCCTCCGTCTATTTTTTTGTAGTGTTTTTTTTTGCAAGAGCTATTGTTTCAAAATATACAAATTTGTTCCAATAAGACGTTTCATTTTTAGCAGCTTTCATAATTCAATCTGTAACTACTTGACAGATAACAAGTAAAAAGTACGCCTTGAAGTTATTAAAATTCACCACAAAAACGGTGAAACTTACGCGGTCACAGTTCTCAAAACTAAAACATTTTGGGTGGTCGTGACGCATCTTTTCGGCTACGTTAATAAGCAGAATTATCGGAAAATCCAATAATTATTGTTGAAAAGCCTCTCAATTCTCAACGTGTGGTGAGGATTTTCGTCTGGCGGGGTCATTAGACCACACTTTTTCGAAAATGAGTCTATAGAATCTGTTACGGTGAATGGATTACGCAATCGATCGATGATTAATGATTTTGTGGGGCCAGAATCGGAAGATATTGCTGTGGACGATGTTTATTTTGAACGAGATGGCACTACGTGCTACACAAGTAACAATACCATCACTCTTTTGCGTGAAAACTTTCCTGACCGTCGGATTTCTCGAAGAGATATCTTGTGGCTTAACACTTTTACATTTTTTTCTTTGGGGACACGTAAAAGATAAGGTCTATGCCAATGGCCCACAACCGATTAAAATTCTCAAATGGGATTCGTGAAGTTAGCGAGGATATACAAATCAGAATTACGCGAATTAGTGATGGATAATTTTATGAATGTAATATGGCCCTGCAAGCGTAGCCGTGGCGGCTATTTGGCAAACGTTGCTTTCCTTTTCACAATTAAATGAACATCCTACTCAAAAATTCCTGTTTTTTACATATCAAAATGAAATATCTTATTGGATGACCTTATATTAAAAATTTATGAGAAAGAAAAGATAAAATTTATAGAAATCGATACATATTTGTAAAAGGTAAAAGCCCTATTCGATTTTTAAAGCCCAAGATATTGGGCATGTACACGCTGTAGTTCTTTACACATTTAAATGTGGTGGTCACACATCTGAGCTTCTGGAAGATTTTGTTTTTATCATTTTATAACTGAAATAGGAGTTTAGTAAATATATTAACACCATTTAGCCCCATTAGAAAATCATTAACAAATCAGGGAATAGATAAAATATATCTTGTCTAAGTACTGTAGCAAAAGTGATACAGGCTTACATGTCCTTATGCATAGTCTTATCTAGATCATAGAATTCTGAAAAAAAATCGTTATTTTTATCATATAGAGCACGATAGGTATGAGTAATTTCTTAAATATTTAATTGTAATTTTCGCGAATTTGCAAGAAGAATTGCTTTCGACAAATACTCGTAGTAGTCTTCACAAGTGTGATTTTGTAGAACGGTTAATAAAAACATTTAAATTTTTTTTTATTTTAAATTAATATTATTAATAAGAGTATTAGACCACGAAACGTATACATAGGTTTGTAAATTGTACTTTTTACCATTTTTTATGCTTAAAACACAAGTGATTTTTGAATTGCTCTTCCATCAACTTAAATTTCAAATCTAAATTTTACGCGAAAACTACAATTTAATAATGTTTGTTATACATAAAACTCAAGTTTTTTAACGCCAAAATCAAGTAAATAAAAAAATATAAAATAAGAATTAACGCCTGCAGTGTTTCGAATATGTGGAAGTACCAAAATTTTCTTCATTTAGTAAATTTTCTTTACTTCTTTGATAATTATAACAAATTTAATTTAGAGATAGACAATCACGTACAATCAACAAATCATCATGAACGTTGAAATAAACGACAGACAAGCAAGTGCACACTAACAAATATAAATAAAATCTAAGAGAGCAACAAAAAAAAAGCAAATTTCAAAATATAAATATGAAGGAATGCATTTTATAAAACATAAAATAGATCTAAGCATTTGTTGTAGCTGTTGCTTTCTTAATTCATGAAAATATAGTTTTTTTTATGAAAATGAAAATTTTCGTGTGTATGCAGGCGGTTATATTTGAACAAAACTTGCTAAAAATGCTGCTGACTTTATTGTGTAAAAAGACAATTGCAAAATTGCAACAGTTAAAATATAAAAAGATGATACACATCCATACATGTGCATATCATCATCCTGAATATATACTACAATTTACAGTTTTTGTAGTTTCTGTTAAGCTGAGAGAAAATTTTCTCTTGCTTGGATATGTGTATATGTATGTGTACAAATGTTTGTTTGTGTGTGCGTCAGGCATGGAAAATGGCGACTTTAAATAAAATCGCAGTTAACTTCAATTAAAAAAGTATGTTTATATCTTATCTAAGGAGATTAGGGCCTCAAATAAAACTTTCTATCTGGATCTGTTCATATCACGAGGGACCGCATTCCACGTTGCTCATCCGTACAATGATATAGATTGGACTATGGACTTTGGTGCTTTTCGGGTATTTTTGGTGCTTTTGCCTCTTCATACGAGCGAAATTTTGTTGAATACCCGTTTTAGAAATGCGGATATTTACAGTGCTTTTCCAAATTTCTCACAGTGCCTTTTGCGCTTTTTTGTAAAACTGATAAATGTTTTTAGTTACAAAAATTGGCTACTTCTTTTAAGCGGAAATAGTACTTTTTAAGCCACCATGAATTTTTTCCACTGAGGCTGAAAGAACATTGAGTTGTACAAATTTTCAGCTGCCTTTAAATGTTTGCAGCAAAATAAATTCGAACGAATCATATCAATAATCTCAATATTTTATTACAACTGTTTTCTGGCCTGATTACGAAGACGAAAATATCCATTTTTGATAGAAAAATAAACGAAAATGAAATAATCGATGGAATTGCTCACGAATATCATTCAAGTTTGTATTTCCTTTTTTAATCGATCCTTTATTATTTAGAATTTACAGAAATTTGTATACTACACATTATGTTGAAGGTATTCCTTATATGTAAAAAGCTTTTCATACCCGCTAACATTTTTAATATTTCACTTTTGATAAAAAGCTACGGTGCAATAAAGGAGCGATATATACATACATACTTACATACATACATACATACACACATATACTTTAAAGTTTTGTCTAAACTCTGCATTTTTACGCTTGTTTTTGTTTTAATTATTATGTCAAAAAATTCAGCTATTTGATCTCAAGTCCTTTATTTACTTTGAACTTTAAATTGTATTTTTGGGTATTTATTTTTTTATAAATTGCTTAATACTTCTTGACATAAAAAATGTTTAAAATATTTTTATAATGCTTTTTTACCCTTTTTTGGTAATTTTTTGCGCTTTTTAACCCATTTGGAACAGCTTACGCTGTTTAGTTTAACACATCGAGAGAGAGAGAGAGAGAGAGAGAGAGTTGAAGAGTTCCATATCTTAATAAGTTGGCCATAGGCTTGAGTCGCCTTTTTTATTCTATTGGCAATATCTGAATCGGAACCGCCTGAAGTTGTGATGACAGCTCCGAGGAAACAAAACTAATTAACCTTCTCCAGAGGCACATTATCAATTGTGAAGATATTTGAGTTTTCTGTGTTTATTCGCATCATTTTAGTTTTGCCAATATTAATCTTAAGACCAGCGTTGTTAGATAGCTCCGTAAGACGTTGCAATTGCATCCTCATATCGGAGTATCGGTGAGAGAGAAGGCAAACGTCATCAGCATATTCAAGATCATTTAACTGATTTAGAAGTCCCCAACTAATAACTGTATTACCCGACATAGCATGACTCATGACAATATCCAACACAATGTTGCTGTACTCCTCTACCAATATTAATCTTTCTGCTCACTTTGCCTTCGTGCTGAATACGGCAACCTGCACTAACACACATGATTTTAATGAGTTGACTTATTTTTTTGGGACACCTTTTTATTGATGTATGCTATCTCGTAAAATTATACTAAATCACTTGATAATGTACTACTTAACTGATACAGTAACTCATTTATTGAATATTCATTTTGAAAGCTTCTTCGATTAGTTGGTATTTCAGCAACATAATGTATAAACAAATAGTAAATATGTTTCTATCAATGGAAAGTAAACTCTTCATATCTTTAATAATGCAGAAAATTGTTGCTATTGAAAAATATTTAAACAAATTTTATATAAAAAACATATGTCTTTTTCAATGTAAATATTAAATCAACTGAAGATATATTTTAAATTTTATTTTGGTAGAAACAAATTGATTCTGCTTTATGATATATTTAATAGTTAATCAAAAAATTATGAAGCAAATTTAAAAGTAACTACAAGCACACAAATTAGCATGGTACATTTATTAATTTGTAAAAATTATAAAAGAAATTTTCGTAAATAATTCGGATCAATAATTGATATTCCCGCCTGTGTATACTAACACTGTGACAACTTGTTAAAACGAACAAAGAACGCTGATAGACTGGCGTAGCGACTTCGAAATCAGTACTAAACCGTTCTGTTAGTCTCAAGACTAAAATATTCTACATTAGTTTCCTAACAAATATAATTTTAGTATAAAAAAAGTATTTTAATACGAAAAAGTAATTTTTAAATTCATGATTTGAATTCGAGCAAAATACCTCTTTTCAACTTGAACCAAAAACATTTCAAAGAAATTACTTTTAAATATATTGTATAAATTAAATAGAAAATAAAATAATTTGAGCAGGGTATCTGTTTTGAGAACATTTTAGAAGTTTTGCTTTAAAATTATGAAAATATTTATGTTAAATTTTAATGTACACAAATAATGAATTTTCCATCCCTGGCTTGTATCTTTTTGAGCCAGAATACGACTGTAACGTCGATAGAAAATCAGTATGAGGGAAAGGAAGCCCATAATAAAAACGATGACGGTAACGAAGAATTTCTAATTAATTTTAAAAAAATTATTGATAATTTCCCTTTATTTTAATTTTTATTTTTCGTTACTTAAATCATAAAGGTTTGTAAAAAAATAATGAAATTTTATGAAAATATGGTAACGTCCTGGAGAGAAAATACGTTCCCAAAATATAATGAATTATATTTTAAAACAGCTACTCCAGATGCATTTAAAATGACAATTTGTATGAAAAATTACGTCGTAGTCGTGTTATGTTTCATCATTATAATTGAAGTACACTTGAAGGAAAAAAAATTGTTTTTTTAAGTTCCTTTTGTAAATAGTTTCATTAACAGCAAAGACAGACAAAAAGTAATTTATATTTGATCTGCCAAAATATTTTAATGTGACCAGCTAAGTTTGTACTGTTAGTAGATTGGATTAAGTTGAATGGTTTGCCCGCCTTATGGCGAGCATTATTGTATCCTTTAAGAGTTCCCAAGACGAAAATATTTGCCGAGAATTCTCGGAGAATTCACATTGGGATTTTTTTTAGTATATTACAAAACAGCCAGATAATCTTTCGGAGATGTGTATGAGTGTTATCCATTTTAAAAGCGAATCTTTACAGAACATTTCTCTGTGGGGTGGCTTCCATAATAAGAGGTGGCAGCAAATTCAAACGGCGGTCTAAAGCTCATCCGATTGGCCATCTGCAAGGTTCCGTTTTTAAATTTTGTGGAACCATAAAAATGGTGAAATGGACATTCTGAAAGCTATCGTGTCGATTACATACATTTCAAGTTTAAATTAATGCCTTTAGAACACGGCAGGAAATTTTTTAGCTTTTAAATTCTTATTTTTTATAATACAAAGTAGTCATTGATGAGATTGTTACTGCTTAATGTTTAAGGATAGTTTGATCAAATTTTGCAAAAAATTTTAAAAATGTTCAGCACTTTTGATCAAAATCTGTCAATTGATAAAAAAAGGCATTTAAAAGTTCAACCAACTTTCCTTTGTGATATCAACACTGTGATTTTGATGATTTTTATTAATTCTTCAATAGTTTATCTATCTCAAATGTTTTGTTGCAAATTTTAACAGTTTTTCAACTAAAGTATATTGCGGAGGCGGCACTTTTATTTCAAATAAAAATTGTTAAGCAAGTACGGTGCCATTTTCCTTTTATTAAATAAATAAAATAAGTTCATTTTCATTTATTGCCTGTGTGCTGGCAATATGTTGACGAAAATAGAAATGAATATAAAATTCTTTACAACTTCGCTTTATCTTGATGGTATTTTTTGTGTGTGAAAATTGACAAACTACAATCAACTACTACATTTAAGAGACTTTTTATGCATCAGTTAAAGTGTGTGTTAATAAGCTTTTTTTTGGCAAAACAAAATAAAATAAAAATCTCATTGCATATCTCTAGGCAGCGTCAAGTGCTTGTAATGTATGTTCATGTATATTGTGTGTGTGTGACAACTACACCAGTTGTGTACGAGTATTAATTAAAAAAAATAAAATAGTAAAAATATGTAACAACATCATTAAACTGCTGTTGCAATGACATCAACTAAAAAAAGCCAACAACATATTATTCGTCGTTTCTCTTTTCATGCTTTTGGTTTTTGATATTTCATTTAATTTTCTGTTTGTTTTATTTTTTATTTCTCAGTTTTGCTACGGTTTTCTTGGTAGTTGAAGTGTTTTAATTATAAGAAAAGAATAAGTGTGTGCATGTGTGCATGAAATTAAAACTTTTGAAAGCTTTTATGCTGCTATTATGCCTGCATATGTGCATACTCATTTATAGCAAATTATGTATGTTGCTAAATTACAAATACGTATACGTACTGGTTTTTATGAAACACAATGTTGGAAACTAAACAAGTGCTAATATATTGATGGCTTCTGTAAAAATATTGGTAACTGCGTTATAACAAACTAAAATAATATAAAATTCTTAATAATATAAGCTCTCGATATTATAGAAGATTGATTAGCCAAACAAATAGATAAATAGACAATTTTTAATATCAGCTCTCGATATGGAAATTTATATACAACTTTCTAATGGTAAGAAAAGACTTACAGTAATATAAGATTTTTGTTTTATTTTCTGTTTTAGAGAACAAAACAAAAAAAACAAATAAAAAATAACCAGATAGATCTCCGATTTCTAAAATAGAAAAGGTAACACAATTTTTGAGTAGAACATAATAACCGACAAAAACTTCAGAAGATTATAGTGGCGAAGAAAAGAAAGAATTCTTTGACTTTTATATTTTTTTTTTTTTTTTTTTTTTATCTTGGACCAGCACTCAGGGGATGACCCCTACACATGCAATGCATTGTGCTGGAACTAGTGGAAAGGGATAGTGATAGATATGAAAGGAGGTGAAGCTTCATTCGTTCTTTACAACTCTGCTTTTTTTTTTTTTTTTTTTTTTTTTTTTTTTTTTTTTGCACGTTTATTCGTAGAGCAGTGTTGCAGCGCCTCTGGTGGCGAGGAGGACATTACGAGGTTTGAAGCTGTGTTTAGTTTAGTAGCCACTTCTTTTTATTAATTTTGTTTTACTTCGCCGTTGATTGTGCTACTCAGTACCAACGAAGGAGGGCGCTCTGATGTTACATTGGGATTAGTATCAGCTGAAGTTGGTACTGTTCAGTGACCAGTGACCATGCCTTCGCCACTGAAATCTTCCGCCAACAACTGACACAAAGGCACACCAATGCACATCAGAGAAATGCGTGGTGTTTTTATTTCATGACTCTGTCTGACACTGGGTTTGAACCCAGGTCCTTCGGTTTGTAGTCAACGTGCTTACTACCTGAGCCAACGCCACCCTCATTATTGCATCACGGTTATAAAGAATTTGAGCACAGTACACGAAGCCTTTTTAAATATTTGTTAAATATACCAAGCAAAGTTAGCTATAATTTTAACCACCACTGTAGATTCTTAATACAAGCATATTAACTTTTGCTTTTCCACATACAATTTTATGCAGTTTTCCACGAAAATGTATTTTTAACTATAAAAACGTACAATATTTTTTGTAATAAACGCTGGCGTATAAATCCTTTTCCATTTTGGAGTTTGTAGGTTTTGTCTATTTTTATTTTACTTATTTTATACCCTGGGTATATTTTACTACTTTCATTTTATACTCGTAACTTGAGGCGTTTATGCTTTAACTATAATTGTGATTTTATTATGATTTTAATTAGCATGTTGCAACACAGTCGTAATAGTAAAAGTAACAACATCATCATTCATTCACATTCGCATTGTCTTCAGCATCAGCACTGGCATCATCATTTCCAGTATCCTTGTTGTCATTATCAACAGCTTTAGCGCTAAAAACAACAACAGCAACATCAGCACCAACGTCAAGAGCAACAACAGTAGAAGCACAACCACCATCAATTTAACTAACAGTTAAACATGCAAAACAACAGTTAAAGTTAAATTAGTTGCTTTTTCTATCTTTCGAGTTTTATTTTTTTCTGCAGTTTTTTATTTTTTATTTTTCACTTTAAAACATTTTCTTTGTTGTTACTCACAATTAACATAGATAATTTGCGAAATTAAGAGAAAGAAGGAATGAAACTTAAAATAAGGAGAATCAAAAATAAGAAGTTGGAATACCATTATATCTTTCACATGAATTCATCACAAGAATTGCCGCATAAATCAACATGCAAATAATAATGGTAATGATTTTAATTTAAGTTTATTATACATACATACATATGTATATATGTACATATATTTTCTTATATTTATTTATGTCAAGTTTTTTATTTGTTATTAAATGAAAAATTAATTGCACCGATGCACAGTGGGATAGAAATAAATCTGAAATTTTTAAACTACGAGTAAAGCTTCATTAGTTTTTACTTTTCGTTGCCGTTCTGTGCAGTTCTTTTCTGTAGAAATTATACATATTTTAATTACTTGTTCTAAGTCTGAACTTTCAGATGTGGATGATGTAATTATAGGAACGAATTTTGTAAATGTGAGCAAAATTTTTTTTTTTTTGACAAAAATATATAAATCTGTAAAAATCCTGAATTAAAATAAAATTTTCTGACTTTAAAAAAAATGTGTAATATTTCATACCACAAAAAAACTAAATATACACACTCTTGCCTGTCACTGTACAGATTTGTCCGTAACATAACAGAACGAAAAAGTAACAACAAACCACATATCGTCATATAAATTCATAATAGCCCTAATTTACATTGAAAAAATTTTAGAGGACAAGCAAAAAATTCCCTAATATGAAAACTTAAGCAACACTTTTCAAAATTTTTTTAGTTTAAGCTTATTTTTTATTGACGATAGTACAATTTTAATAAATAAAATTTTCCAGAACATGCATTTTGATATGGTGGATCGAAATCGACCAAGAAATCGTTTTTGAATTTTTTGTAACTTAGGGCTTTATTGAAATCAAATGACGATATACAGGTTTTTGAACAGAAACATAACAGAACAGAACGTACAAACTAATTCTGCCTTATATGGCATTTACACCAGACTGAAATCCAATAGATTTCAATTGAAATCTCTATTTATTCGTGATTGTTGATTGGAATTTAATTTTCAAGTGTTAAACTCAGTACAAAGAATTATCATTCAAATGCAAAACATCTGGCGATCACACCTTTCAATAAATTTTTATTGAACAGCGTAGTATTTTTCAGTACAATTTAGGAAAAATCATAGTTGCAGCACTAAGTACTACGTGATTTTGAGTAGATTTTGTCAAAATCTAGTGACGAAGTAGATTTTGTTTTGTATGAGAAATCCAGTCAAAATCAAAAAAGATTTTGCTCGAAATCTTGTAAATACTAGATTTTGGTCTGGTGTAAATGCCATATTAAGTGATACGTTACCAAAATGATGTATACGAAAAATTATAGGGGAAAACCCACGCTTTCAGAAAGTCATATCTTTGATAGGTTTGTTATATGACATAATGAGCAACACGGTTTCACGCAATGCGCGTCAATAAAATTATGCCAAATACAGTTCTATGTAAAAAAAACATAACTTGTTTACATACCCTTTTATTAATTTATTAATTTTTTGTTAAAGAAACATTACTAATGCACACCCACTGAGAATTTTTAATGTCTATTACGTTCCATAAGATACAGCACCATGTCAAATATTACACTTCTTGTCTATGAGACTTTCAATTTTTAAACTAGTAGTTTTTATGGTCTAATTCATGAAAAAATAACTATTTTATGTTTTAAGCTCAAAAATGAGAAAGAGTATTTAAGAATGTTTAATAAGACTAAATTAATAATTCAACGTTTTTGTTAGTTTTAGAGTTGCACGTTTGGGGCATAATTTTAGGAATATTTACTCCTTTTTTATTTTTGTGTGTTAAAAAAAGTTTAAAGTAACGCCTTAAGGTGTTTATATTTTACAGCTACTTAAAGTTGTCTTTGTTTATTATTTTGTTTTGTTTGTGTACTGACTATTTGTGGCTTACGGCTGCTTGAAATTTGGCTTATAGTTTACATCTAAAATGAAACAGATTCAGAGTCATATAATAAATTTTGTTTTTAACAACTCCTTTTATTAAGTGCAATTTTACGAAAGTTTCAGAAGTTTGTATTATATTTTTTAACAGTTCTTTTATATTGCAATATACCGCTTTAAATTGATGGTCCGGAATCAGGAAGAGATCGATTTTCGCCCCAAAAGTTTTTGTTGTACCTGCAATATCGAATGCGAGATGTTTGTAACGATAAAATTCATCACATTCAATATTTATATATTTTATTTGATGTATGTACGAGTGTATAAATAACTATGTATGAATGAATACATACATGCAAACATTAAATTTTCACACTTTTAATAAAACAAAAATAAAACTTAATGGGCCAAGTTGTTCTTATAACTTAAAAATGACAGCATATTAAAGATTTAAGGTAATCTGGAGTCTACAATAAATATTTGAAAATTAATGTTGATAAAAGCTTCATAGCGCAATTGCACATTTAGAAATACTGGCTTTGCGTTTTTATTCTTCCTATAAACCTTTAATAATGTATTTATAAATTAGAATATTAATATTTATTGTTATAGGGCCACTACTAATACACACTTTGTGTATGGAAAACTAAAAAAGTTGCATGGCTGTACTTTAACGACATTTTAATTTTTGAATTTGAAAGTACAAAGATTTGTACAAATTAAGATAAAATTTTACAAAAAGTATGGCTCGAATCGTTGTTTTTGTGATCGTATCGGCAATCGAAGTGAAGAACATTGCGTGATACGTCAATCATCGTACGAGCTGAATGGGATAAATGCTTGCGATTGCCAAAAATCTGTCAAAACAATTAAAAATATTTTCAAGGCGAATTTACAACACGTGGACAAGGCAATTCATAACATATTAAACGTGTTTTTTGATTTGAAAAATTTAGTTTTTTTTATAGTTTTATGTGTAATTTGATATACAAAAATCTATTGGCAGATTTTGGAGATCAGAATTGAAAGAGATGAAAATTAAATATGGATGTATGTACATGTTCATTACGTATGGATGTGTTAGCATCAATGACGAGTTTGTATGCAATTTTATTTTATTTATTTTTTTTCCATGGGGAAGGGAATGAGTAATTAGTTAGAAGTTAGTTTTCTCTCTTTAATTGAATGCAAATAAGAAAATAATATCAGTATGATTGGGAATATGACTGTACCGTTGTAATTACCTACCGTATTTTCTGGGACTCATGCTGTCCAAATTTCATTACACTGCATGACATTTAATGAATTAATTACAGCGCGCAAAACACCAACACACGTGGTACGTAAAGTAAAATGATGTCTTATTGACGGTGGTTAGTTTTAATTGACGATCAATATGCAACTGTACTTTAAATAGGTTGCTGGAATAATATGATTTAAATTCAACACGATCTGGCAAGTGGCAAAATACATGAAACAACCATGAGCACTAATGATGGATTTTGTGGCGTTCGCCGAAAAATAATTTCATTCTGTTCTGCCTGCGAAGAATGGCACTGGTTCTTTTCATGATAGTTTTTTTTCTCATGTTCAATTCTTTCCATCTAAAAACAACTTTACTGGACTTTAAAAACGCAGTAAGTAAAGTTTGCTGTCTTTTTCCTAGGCTCACTAGTATAGTTAGTTTTGAAAGTAACTCCATTTTTGTTTCTCATTTTGTGACACAATTTTCTTAGCATACTAGTAAGCAAATGTTTTGCTGGGACATCTTTGTAAAGTTATATTTAAATCGTTTAAATTTTAAAGTGAAATAGTCACCCTATTTGAATATTTCTCGAACTTACTGTTATTGTTCACGTCAGCTCTATTGAAATTAATATACAAAAATTATAAGTATATTCATTCTACTTTTAATTATCGTTAACACGAATTTGGATGTCATAAAAACAACATTGAAAAGCCTGTCCTTTATTTTTTGCAACAGTTATACTCGCAGAATAATAAAGAAAATACAACAATAATTGTTCCCAACTCTCAAGAAAAATTGTGCAAACATCATCAAAACATTTTCTCACAAGGTGCGGTGTAGTCAGGTAAGTACAAATTTTTTTTTTTAATTCTTATGATTTTCTATACTTTCAAAAGTATACAGAGTTTATTTTCGCTAACATTTTAACATCAGACCACCCATTATGATATATTCTTTTACACATGTAAAAGCAAAATAATATTATAAAGAATATTCGCGCATAATTTTTGTGCTGCTGACATGGCAAATGTCTATGATGTTACGACTTTTTGTGTGTGTGTTTTTTTTTCTTCCTTTTTCTTTCACGAAAGAGAAGAGTACATGTCAACATTGTCGTTTTCATCACCTCATACTGTGTTGCTTTTATTGCTGCCAGTTGTTCACTGTTGCTCCTGACTACAGATTGGCAGCAGTATGAATTTTGATGTAACTCGTATTCAGGACTGTGTGGCATGAAGCATTTAAACTTATGAGGCTGCAAAGTGATGAAAAGTGTTTGCATTTTGAGTACACGAATGTTTATTTTTCTTCATATGTATGTGTGAATGATTGTATATATGTGTGTTTTATGTATGTATATGTGTATTTTGTGTGATCTGGTGTCGTTGTCATTCTCGTTACCATGATTGAAAATCGAATTCATAAATCATAACTCTCATAAAGAACAAAGGAATAAGCGAAAAAGCTTAACATACGAAAATACAAAAAAAAATATATATATATGTCTATATATACATGTATATACATATATATATATGAACAAATTTAAATAAGTAAAGGGTCTATCTATACTCGGTTATGCCGAATTTTAAGTAGCCTTCATTGATGAACGTTGAAACAAATGCTCTTTAGTGTCCGTGGAGAAAACAAAAAATTTTCTGAAACTAATTTATTCAGGATTTTGTATGTTTAATCAGTTTTTATTGGAAGATTTTCAAAAACTTGTGTTTGTTTTTGAAAATCTTTGAAAAAAGATATCGAGGCAATCTCGATTAATAAATTACAAAAAAAAGTTTTTATTGGTTTTATTATTTTTTAATTTTTTTGTTACTGAATATTTTGTGAAGTTTTTTATTTTTTGGTGTTTTTTGATTTTGGATGTTAAATGAATTTTTGATTTCGTAGTAAATTTAATTATATTTTTGCTCGCACTTAAATTTATTGGTCAACTAATTTCTAGAACGAAGCTCAATTACTCTACTTAGACTTTTTAAGCTATTCTTGTTCTATTTTTTTTATACATTCATATGTTATTTTGAATTCATATTTGCAGTCGGCTCATATGAACAAGAAAATTGTAGTTGTGATCTTTTTATTGTTGTTTTTTTTTTTTGATTTCAAAACGGGTGTTGCCACCTTAACATATTACACTAAGTGCAACCAAAGGAAATTGTGAGTGATTTAAACAGAAAGCTTTTAATATCAATGTTGCTGTAAAATCCCACTTTTAATTAGCTTTTCGATTATATTTTTATGATTTTTAATTTCACTTGAAACATTACATACATATTAAATTCTCTTGGCAGTGTTATTATATGATTAGAAAAGTGGGCAGTGCTACGTCCACAATAAGTAAATATTGTTTTTCAACAGCTACTACTTTGTTAATAAGCTTGCATGAACATCTTTGCCTACACATTGTGACTTCCTGAAAAAATGATTAAATTATAAGAAAAATAGTGCCCCGCTGATACTAAGTAAAAATAAATTTCGAGCTATTTGCTCTAAACCGATTCCTATAGTTACTTTCCATGTACGTTGAGTTACTGAGGTTTGTTTGTTACTTAGTATGTTTTTCAGCTACTTCTGCTAAACCGATTCCTAAAAAAATTTTGCACACACATTAAGTTTCCCGAGAATTCTGTTTATTAATTGGAACCGGTGGCAATGCCATGTCCATTTCAGGTAAACATTCTTTCTCAACGACTTCTACTTGTCAAAAATAAAATTGCATGAACAAGAAGAAGTGACATGGCCACACAAATTAAATATTATTTTTTTTTATCTGATTTCATTTATTTATTAAGTTCAGCAATCTAGCCATACGGCCATAATCGATTACAAAATTTCTACTAATAAAACTTTAACAAGCAATTTCATCAAACTTTGTAAGATAGATTATATAATTAAAAATTATATAATTAAAAATTCATCTGCCAAACGAAGTAAGTATTAATTTTCACATGCATATTTGTGTATCTAGAGAACTCTGAGCATCCGCAAAGGCTAATTAAATAAAGAGCCTTGGCATTAAAAGAAGTGCATACTCGACGAATTGTACATTGTTTTTTTACAGGCAAGAACTTCTCTTTTTGGATTCCTATTCACTGATATGGAAGCTAAGAAAAAAATTCTTGCCATTTTATTATTGAATTTTTCTTTGAAAATATATCAATATATTATCAGAGGGATCCATTCCCTCGACTCGTTTCATCTTGTGGGTATATAAGTGGGAAATAATGTTTTTATGTCAATTTAATTAAATAAATAATTTTTATTTTTAATGTAAGAACTATTAATCCAATTTCTTCAAGCTCTAGGTAAATTTTTAAAAAACGTTAACAAAATTTCTTTTATTAAAACTCCGATATTTCGCCACCTCTGACTGTGATTTGCTCAGAGAAATTAGATTAATAAAAAAAGGTCGAATAATATATAAGAATAATTTAAAAACTATTCATAAAATTTCATTAAGAAAAATCGATTTTTTGGTAGCATCGTGAGTATTTGCAAAAACGGAAACCGAAGTCCAGTAGAATTGAAATCGTTTTTATGCGGTTTGTCAATAAAATGTTTTAAATTCTTAAAAGTTGCTTCAAATGTTTTCTGTTGGGCTGTAACTGAGAGAATATGGAAATTTTGACTCAGTAACTCTGTCATTAATACGACAGGACATGCAGACAAATGAGACACTGAAAAAGTGGGTGTACCATACAAAGTAAATAATATATGATACTTGTTACATTTATTTTAGATATTCTCTTAATAAATTTTTAAAAAAGTTGTTGTATCCCAGCAAAAAATTTGATTGAAAAGTAATGAGCAAAAATACTAACTAACATATGAAGGACATACTATTCACTGCAGCTACTTTGGCCTAGTGGCTCATTACTTTAACATGGAGATGTCAATTGGAGGCAAGTAGCAACCACCGCGGATTAGAAATATCGAGCTCAAAATGTCAGTACTTAGAAGTTTCTGAATACACAATCTACAATAAAAATTAAATGTATACTATTAATATTAAGCTCGTGTTTTGGAAGAAATTTTGGTATTAGATGTGAAGTGTTTTACTCACTAGTCTAAAGCTGATAACTTGTGTTCAAGAACACATAAAAAGCTAATCAAATTCACGTGCCTTTGCCAGTAGTTGAACTGCCTCATGCTCATGCTCTACAGCTGCGACACTCACTAGTAAGTAGTTATACAACTACTGCAAAGTAATGCATACGGTATGTAGTTTGTGTGAGATTGAAAGTTATTACAAAACTTAGCTAAGAGATTACGAGTTACACACTGTTGCATTAGTGGATCTATAAACCTATTTGGAATAGTTTTTAGCTTAATATGAAAAATGAACAGCGTTTTGTTGAAATTATTTAAAGGAATCACAAATAAATTCACCTTTTATTTAAATTTTTTGTACTTTTTACACGCTATTTAAAAACAAAGAGTCTAGTTATTTTTCTGGTCGAGAATCTGAACTTGAATTTTCTTTAAAGTGCAGGCCTTCTGAAATAAAACGATTATATTTCACTATTAAGGAAAAGTAACTCTTAAGGTCGCAAAAGTCTAAACGAAATCAATATACCTTCCAAAAACTTTTTGTTCATGACTATGAGAAAAAAAACATAAAACGTATGAAATTATGGCTTAAAATGTTTTCAACGACGAGACACAATTTATTCTCTTTTATTTTATATTTTTTCTAGCTGTAATGGAAATTTTCTCGATACTTTTACTTGGTGAATGTGTGTGATATTGTACTCGTCGTACAACTTAAAATTATGAACTTGTCGCGTTTCTTTTGTTGTTTGCCCTGTTAAGCTAAAAAGAAAAAAAAAAACAATTCTGTACTCAAAAAAAGAAGTGAAATAATAGCAATTTTACTGTAAAAGTTTCACATCATGTTGAAAGTGATGTTAACGATGATGCCATTGAGAATGTCTACGTTTGTTTGTTGGCTTATGCCACTAAAGTTGATGCTGCTATTCCACTACTCGGTTCATTTTTATGCACCAAACTATGCAAATTTGAAGTATGAAGGAGAAAGATAAAGGGGGGAAAAAGAAAAATGCTTTAATGTGTGAGTAAGTGAGCGAGCGAGTGTGAGAGTGAGTAACTGACATTGGCGCGTGTTGTCAGCAATTTTAATATCATCATTTGATTGTTTTGATGCAAAAATAATGAACAGTGTCATTCGAAATTGAAACGAATGTTACAAAGTAACAAGAGCTTTTGCATGGATGTAATGACGTTGTAAGTCCTCTTGTGCTGAAATGCCATCCCGGCAGAAAGATCTGCTAGAATAAAGCTATGCACTTCAGCTTAAATCATCGCAGAATTTTAATAATGCCTGTGGTTGCAATATTTTATCTTGTTTATTTATCTTATTTTGAAATGTGTGCGATTTAAATAAGAATAAAAAAAATCAGTTGTGCCCCCAATAGGCCGAAGTAAAGTAGATTAGTGAAAGCATTTGGTTGGATCTGCATTAACTAAGTTACCCAATGGCATATCTGCCCGTTAAACAGCTAAATTTGACACCCACTGTACTTAAGTTAAAAACAAATTTCGTTGGTGTTATAAATATTTGCTTTCCGGGCACTCTTGCGTTTATGTTTTTGTTAAATTTTTTTCTTCTTGCATTCATTTCATAAAATTTTACTTTGTTTTTTAGTTCATTAGTATGTTTCACTTGTTTTTATTTTATTAAATGACGTCCATGGGACACCTTTAAATATCTCTGCAACCAATGAACCAAACACAATTTTTATACCATATTTATGCAGTTGAATATTATTTTACAGCTGCTTTTAAGAAGCAAATAAATATGGTGACTGGTATTTTTTTTTTAAATATTTTTTTTTGTAGCATCCTTTTAATATTATCCCTGCAGTTATCCTTGATGTCGTTTGCTGGTATCTTAATCAAATATGTACACTTCAATGAATATGTCTTCGTATTTAGTTGAAATAACTGGCACAGGAAGTGGTAAAAAGGAAGATGAAGTACATTAAAAAGGGAAGGGGGGTAATTTTTTATTGATGCTGATATTGAAGCTGTTGTTTTAATTCACTTGGGTTGCGTTATTTCACATTTTGTTGTTGTTTCGTTTGCTTGTCATTTGTTTGTTTTTTTTCTCTGTCGTTTGTTTTTGTTGTTCTTCTGCTGTACGTAGTATTTCAGTGATTGCATTAGGATAACAAGGACTCTTACTGTGCATCATTCAGCCAGTGTGACATCTGTACGCCTTTCAAGACTTAGCTCCGTCCATTTGTGAGTTTTTTCATTCATTTGCGCTTTCGTTCGTTCGTTATGAAAATTTAATTTATATGTTGCCTCTTTCATTTCCTTTTTGCTGTTGTTGTTCTTGTTGTTGTTTTTTCTACTCCATTTCTTTGTATTTCTGAATTTTTATGCCGTTTTCGGTGCTCATTTGTAAATAGAGCTTTTCTGTGTTCTTTAATTTTCACTTTGAGTGATTAAAGATTGCAAGAGCTTCATTTTTTTTGTCTCCTCACTTTGTTTGAAGAAGTGTGTCCTTTTTTTTATCAACTTCCATGTAATTTTATGACGCCAAGTGAGGCACTTGAAATTTCAATATTTTAAAAAGTGTCAGAAAAACTGATTGCAAGAGGGAATTACAAAAATAAAGTATCAAGAAGAAACAATTAAAAGCACTGAAATTAAATGAAATTGCAAAATTGTGTTCAACGAACATTTTAAAGCAAAAAATTACTATAAATTTAGTAATTATTCCGAATAAATAATAGAGTGAGCCATTTGAATAGAGAAGTTGCAGCGTCTGCTTTAATAACCGAAAACTGTTTTTAAACAAGTGTGAGAAAAATTTTTGATTTACAATCAATGTATTTCACTGACTTGGCAAACAAGGAACACAACAGACATAATAAAGATAAATGAATGTGTGAAAAGTTTGAATATGATATTAAAATATACGTGGGTTTCTCAAATAATCACATGCAAGCAATTATATTTATACAATAATGTGATAAAGACTTATTTTTTTTGTGTTCTATATCAATTCAAGAATCTTTTGCCTCTAAAAACACATCAATTCATAACTCTTTAGTAATTTAAAATTAATATGAATTTTATGAATTTTATTAAAAATTTTATATTAAAATATTAGCAAACACTTCAAGTGGTTCTTTGCTGCAGTTGTATTTTTTACAGGTGTTTATATTTAAATGATAAACAAATTGTAAAATGAAAAATTGTAAAAAACAATTTAAATAATGGCAATTGTAATTGAAAAGAAAAACTTGTTAATTAATTGGAAAAGTTAAAATAAATGAGTTTCAATTAAGATAAATTTGTTGCATTTTAATTTTAACTGTAATCGAACACTACATATTGAAATTTGTGTTAAAATTTTCTAAAAAAAATATCATTTATACATACAAATGATAAAAAATAATACTTATTTGATTGTGTTTTTATGGTTAAAGGCTGTATCTTGTTTCTTCATTTCACACATTGTAAAAGTTTTCACATAAAACGAGTGAATTGAAACAGCAACGATATGAGTTTCCTCAAACAAGTGCTCCTGTATCTTATACATTGCGAGAACTATCTATCTATCAGTTAAGTTATTTTCCCACAATTATTCGAATAATGTGATTAAAAATGTTTCTGTAACAAGTTTTTCTACAGTTAAAAAATATTCAAATAAATGTTTTTAAATTAAGTATACATAGTACGATGAACAGATTCATTTAATTTGTTTTAAACTATTCTTTTGTAAGTATTTAAGAAAACATAAATCATTCGTTGGCTGATCGGGTGATCGGCCGGCTTTTGTGTATTTTGCAATACCGCACTGCCGATTAAAATAACTGAACTCTTTTTCCTTTTGTATTGAAAGGATGACTATAATTATTTTAAAGTAAATTCAAGAATTTGATTATAATGAGCAAAATAAAATTTATATTAATAAATATAATAAAGTATTTCTTGTTTATGGAATAATAAAATTTTGTATTAAAATATTTGACCGCCGCCGCCAAAACTTGATTATCGGCTGATTTCTCTGTTTGACACCCGATTAATGGAAACATTTCAATAAAAAAATTGATATTCAGAAACAGCTTTTAGTCACAAATCGAGACTAAGAACATAGCGCATTTTTTACAAACCCGTTTGTAGGGAAAAAAGTAAAATTTCGGACAATGTTCCTTTTTTACTATCACTAGATTTAATCACATAATGTCTAATTTTTTAAACAATGAATTTGCGATATATTTTTTTATTTTTATATTCTGTTTTGAGCCACAGAAATTTCCATTATAATTAAAATAAATCATAAAAAATGCAGATTTTTTTAACAATTTCAAAATGAAAAAAATTCATTTGGTAAAAGATAGTCACTCATACTACAACGTATTAAAGCATTATTCATAGTTTTTAGGCTTAAAAATATTTCTATACTCAGACTCCTGTGAAATGGGTGGCAAATATTTGTTAAAATGAAACTGTTGCGCTGAAAAAGAAATTAAGGGTGTTTTGTTAAACATTGTGGCAAATTGTTTATAAATGAAGCGGAAGTAACTTTTGTTGTATTTTTTTAATACTACTTTATTGTTACGATATTTTACCCTCGATACGAAAACAATATGTTTAGCAGGAAGAGCGCGAATAAGCAAAAAAAAAGAAGTAACAAAATTAAATTGTTGTATCGTTAAAAATGGTAGCTTTTTATTCTTCTTATTTTTTACGGGGCTTAATACAAAATTACAGATTTATTAATGGTTTTTTAATTTATAAAGTGGATTCCGGTTGCGCGGGAATTATTGGCATAAAAATGTAGCGAGAGTTTAAGAAACATTTTATAAATTAATGATTTTCATTAGAAATTAAAAAAAACCTTTGGAGTTGTTGGCAAAGGTATTCTTATTTGCAATGTCATTAATATAAAATTGTTAGTGCAGACATTTCAAGTGCTATTACTTTATAATAAAAAAAAATATCCTTTTGTATTAAAAAGTTTTTGCTTTTTACAGAATTTAATAGTGGAAGGGAAAAATAAGAATAAAAAATATTTTAAGCTATAGAACAATAAAAGTTTATTTTAGGTTTGTTATGTGATGCATTAAAATTAAATATTAATTTTAATATCCTCATAAAAATCATGCAACAACCGCAAAAAACTCACATACATGCCTTCACTGTCAGTACAATTGCTGATATATTCGTACAACAGCAGCCTCTCTGCATTGGATAAGGAACAGTATAATCCCAAAATAAGAAAAACTGTAGACAGGTAGGTATGTATACATATGACGGCATTACACATACACACTCTCTTTTATAAACACGCTTGTTGTAATTGTATGTGATAAAATTATGCAAAAGCATTCTGCGTTACTGCGTCGTTAATTTTTCGTGCACAACACTTAAAGTGTTACAAGTTAAATAAAGATGCCTTATTTAATTCTCAAACATTTGAACACAGATGAAGAAAGAGCTCGAATAAAAATATAACAACAAAATAAATTTCACACGTTCGTATAGCAAAACGGATTATTGTTTAATTTTTTTATGGTGTTTTTAGAAAAGTTATCGCTTTTTATTGTGAGTCAGTGCATGTGTTAACAATCGCAAAAAGTAGTGGTAATAAATCTGTGTCTTCTAAAATACTTCTTGTTTTCTTTTTCTTTATATGTTTTGAATACAAAGCTAAAATTTTCAAACAACAAACAAACACCCTCCTAAAAAGATGGACTATTCAAGATACACATGAACATTGATGATGAATGTTTGGCAACAAGTGTAGGATTGAGTTCATTATCATTTCCTATGTGCTTTGGAAATTATCTCGGGTGCAATTACTTTCCTCGAAAGTTACGAGCATTAATCTAAATATCTTTTTGTTTGGAAAAGAAAATATTAATTTTTTTATTTGTCTTCTTATTATTTGTTCACAACAAATTTTAATTCATCCAAATTTGATGTAAAGGGTGTTCTAATACAGGGTTTAATTTTAAATAGTCAGCCATTTTAACAGATATCGTGACTCAAGCTGTAACCACTTGAAGGATGACAAGTTAAAATTACGCCAATAATAAAATTGCTTTAAAAAAGCACTGCAGTTGTTAAAATTCACAACAAAAATTGTGAATATTTCACGGTCACATTTCACAAAACTAAAGTATTTCTGGGTCGTCGTGAAACACCTTGTGGACCAGCAATTGTGAAAGTGGTGGACAAATTCGTGCTGTTGTAACACGTTGGTGATTTGATGAGACGAACTCGTGTCCGTGCTCCAAGAGCAACTAAGAATATTGCTGTTGTAGCCCATAGTGTAGAGGAAATCCAATGTTTGTATATTTCTCATCGATCTTTGGAATTGAGCATTATGCCATATTTTGCATAAGACTTGATGTGGCTGACGGGTATTTTTAAGAATACGGTATTATGTTCCACACAAGTAACCGTACCATTGCTCTTTTGTGTGAAAAGTTTCCGGACAATGTGATTTCTCGAACAGACGATCAAGATTGGCCCCCGAGAGATCTTGTGATTTAACACCTTCAGACTTTTTTATTAGGGGCTGCGTGAAAGATAAGCTGTACAATGACCCACAATCGATACAATACCTCAAAGATGGAATACTTAAAGTTGTCGGGAACATACAGCCGCACTGGCGCGAATTTGTGTTATTTTATAAGAAACATGGTCGCGCAAGCGTAGTCCTGGCGGCCATTTTGCTAATATTGTTTCTATTATTATTGGCATACCCTCCGCTTTACATGATTTCTCTTAAAAGTTATCGTTTTTGGCATACCAAAATCAAACATCTTATTGGAAGATCTATTTTATGTAAAAGTTACGAGCTTCTATGTATGTCTGTCTGTTGAGCATAAAGTAAGTATTTTAACAATGAAGTGTTTATTTTGGAACTTGAACCGAACTGTAGGTGCTGGCGTTTATCGTTTACCAATTACAAACTGTCAAGGTTTTGGTCGGAATAGAAACAGTGACCGATGCTGATTGGCCTGTTGAAGGCCGTTAAAACTTTTAAGGGCAAAATTAAATATTTTTTTATACATAATCTTTTATTCCAAATTATTAATATTATTGTTGTATGAAAGAGGTCAATCAGGTTTATTGTATGCATTTTTTTTAAACTCCTAACCAAAAACATATGACGGCAATTCACTTTCAAAACCTTTTTCTTCATTATCATGTGAAAGTTTCAACATAAATGCTTAAGAAAAATATTGAATATTGCAAGGTAGTTGCTTCTTTATTGCAACCTAGTCATATCTCGAAAATTGTGATTTTTAAGTTAAGAATGCATAATTATTCTTGGTATCGTTCTTGATCTTGTGTAAGAAATTTGTAGAAATATCTTGGTGTGAGTAAAATAAAAACTTGAAACTTGTTGCCTAAAGAACGATTTTTTTAGATGTGACTACGTTGCAGTAAAGGAGCGATATGTATATGTACATACATATATTTAGATCTCGTTTCAAGAGAAGATTTTTTTACATGTTCTTCTTTTTTTGCATTTGACTATTAATAAAGTCAGTAGAATACAATTTCGGTATTTGCTATTCAAATTCAAGTCTCTCATTAATATGTATTTTTCTTTGTAAACTTTTCGTGGAAATTTCGAAGGATAGTGAAGGATAATTTTGTGAAAGTGCGTTGTCGACATCCTTTTGCAATTATAGGGACTCAAAAAAGTATTTTAAAAGAATTGTGGCTTTTCTCTCTCTTTCAACATCAATATTAACAATTTACGATCAAAAATATTATCTAAGAAGCCAAACAATTAAAATTTACTTGTTAGAAATTTTGAACTTCTTTAAAAAGGAAACTAGAAACACAAATAAAAAACTGATAAATCTGTTTTATTCCATACCGTAACTATTTTTAGATTAATATCAGCCTATTAAAGAGTGATAGTTACTAAATTTTATATATTTGTTAACCAAGAATGATAATTTATTAAGGAATCTGTAAAAAAAATATATATATGATTGTAGCAAGAGTCGATTTTTAAATTCGAATGTGCCATTATGCTTGTGAAAAATATTAATTTTTAAAAATGTTCTTATAGACATGTGCTTACAGATGTCTACACATTTACAAAGTTATACGTACACGAGTATCTGTGGCTATTTAATATGCATGGCATGACGACAAATGTGATTGTTGTACCTTTCTGTGTGTTAAAGTTGAACAACAATAAAAAAACAAGTATGAAAAATGTAAAATAAACGTAACATTATTAATGTTTTTTGGGTAGTAACATGCCTAATAAAAGTTGGCTCCTTCAAACATCTTCCATCATCGACACTAAAGTAACCATTTACTTAATACTGATGTGGCTGTAGAACGAAATAGAAAAAGAGCAAAAAATCCAACAAGCCCAATAATACACCTACACACTAATGCATATAAAGTTTTATTACAAGTACAAATGTATCATAGTGTTGTTAAGTGTTACTGTTGCTTTAACATTCAACATTGGGTAACCATTAATATGGCATAAAACACGTTTAACACATAATTCTTGGTAAAATTGACAATATTCTAAAATGTTAACGGAAACCGGAAACTCGCAATATGTATATAACATATACTCACAATAAATCACACTCTCACGCAACCATACACATGCACATACACACACACACAAACTCCCACACACGCACACACATTCATTAAACGAAGTGCTCCATTCGAGTTAACTTGTTGTTCGCTTTTTTGGTTTTTGATTTTTTTCTATTGTAATTGGCTGTGTGGGTGTGTGTGTGTGTGCCTCTTTTGGTTTTCATCTTTTGTGTGAACTCACAACTAGAATGTGTATGCATGTGTGTGTGAGTTCTTTTTTTGGCAGTGAGATGTGGGCAAATGTAAAAGAAATATTTTCCTTTTCAATTTTAGAGTTGACTGCAGTACATTTTCTATGAAGCAGTTTGAATATAACTACAATATGGCGTCCAACACGTAAAACGGAAGTGAAAACCTCCAACTGTGTTTTTTATTACAAATATATTATGTTTTTTTTTCGCTTTTGCTGCATGTGTCGGTGAGGTTTCTCAATACAAGTAGTAAATAGTTGTGTGGAGAATTTTATATTTCGTACATTGTTGTTTGAAAATCACAAAAAAATTTTATTGAAAATCATTAAAATTTAACATTAAATTGAGGCTGTTTTTTGATTTTAATTATTTTGTTTACTCAATGTATGAAATTTAACACATTTAATTATATTTCAACAATTGTTGTTTCAAACTTAATTTAATTTAAATTTAATTTAAATTTATTTTATTTAATTTAAATGTAATATAAATTTAAATTAAATTTATTAATTAAAAGACAGAGGAAAAATACTTTTGAAATGTCCTAGTCCAGAGTGTAGCTCAAATGAACTAGATCATGTTGTCAGTTTTAGAAAGTTCAATTCAAATTTTTTAAGTCTTAAATAAATATTTTTAAAGTGTCCAACACATAGAGAAGCTTATTTATTTCTTCACCACTCGTGCTGAAGTGCATAGATTGTCAAAAAATATTAAAACTCAAGCTGGTGTATTGTTATATGCGTATATTGTGTATTGAAAATGCACTTGTCATCAGTTTGACGTTGCATATACAATAGAGTGTTAACAAAACCGACTGTTTTGAGAAACCGGGTTTGCAATTGCTCGAGAAATATATATATTTTTAAAAACCTAGTTTCAAGTACGAGGTTTTAAATAAAACTTGAATCGGACTTGGACTTCCATTAAAATCGATATAATTTTCAACACAAACTACATATGCATCGTCTGCAGTATTTGACAGTATTTGCTATTAAATAAACATCTATTTTATTCTCACGCATTGAACAAGCGGTTCAACCGCACACATAACATAGCGAATTTATTTTAAATTGATTGCGCATTCGTAAAAAAACTTTTAGCGCGCAATAAATTAGTTGTGCCTCTGAGTAAAACGCTTGACATCAAACATAATAATAAATTAAAAAGAAAGAGTCAATTCTCTAAGTAGACATTTCATTCTGATTGCATTTCATGTATTCAATGACTTCGAAATATTGACATCGTTATATGTAAACTAAAGTGGTAAATGCTTGCCTCCAATGACAACTCCTTTTTAAAGTAAAGAGTTAAAATACGAAAGCAGAAGTAATGAAAAGTACATCGTATGTTTGTCTACATTTTAACGCATTATTTTGTTAAAGTTTTGTCAGGTATTTTAGTATTGCTTGAGTTTCGAGTACAATTAGATTTCATCAGAGAATGAAAATGATTTTTTATGACAGAAAGTCCAAACTTGACTACTTGGTGGGAGACCAAATTCCAGTTTCCAGTGCCGCATTATACCTTAGCAGCACTTGAGTTGTCCAGTTGGGTAGATTTGAGTCAAACATCATCTATATTGAAAACAGTGTTGCAAAATAAAAATTTTGAAATGGTACTGAGCTATAACTGAAAGAGTACTTTTTTGCATTAAATGGTACTTTTGAAAAAAATATATATTTATAAAAATCAATTGAACAAAAAATGGTTTAAACTTTTTAATATGACACTCTCGGGTTGCATGGCGTTGGCACTTACTTAAGGCACCGACAATTCCAATGTTACATATGGAACATTTTTTACCATTTGTTTTGTTTTTTATTAAACATGGATACTTTTCCCTCCATTCTTCGCGGAATCCAGCACATTATGTTTTTAATTTCCTAACTTTTTGTAATTATAAATTAAATATATTTCTTATTTGTAAATGCAGCCGATTATTTTTCTTTTGATGTGCAAGCGAAAATATGTATGTGTGTTTGTATATATGGGTTGTGTTAAATGCAAGCAAAACTCTTATTCAGACGATTTTGACACACGCACTAGAATTCAAGGTGATGATATTTCTATTTACAACAACATCAATTGTGCAACAAACACATAATTATCAAAGTCTGTTATCGAAATGATCACATCAAACATTTTTTGTTTAGCATTACGTTGAAAATATTGCCAACGTATTAAGAATTGAAAGGCGCAAAATGTAATATATGTAGTAAGGAAAAAGTACTGAAAATGTCGTGGGGGTGCCGAGGTATTTTTGGAATGAAACAAATTAATAATGTACTGAATTTTTCAACACTGATTGAAACTAACATTCAAAGAAGAGGCAACTTACAAAAACCACATACATCTCTTATTTCATCTGTATACGTATTTCATCAATTTTTTATTTTTTTTAAACTTAAAAATTATGATCGAGCCTAAAAACCGGTTAGCTGGGTTAGTTTTTTAAGAGCAAAAACTGGTAAACCGAGTTTCGTTTGCGATTTTGGAAGACTCTAATACACAAGCAAAAAAAAAATAGCACAACAATAAAAAAAAGGTTGAAGCTTCATGTATTTGAACTACTTATACATAAAAACCGAAGCACATGTAAACATAACTCATACAAACAGCTAAGAGAGGCAGAGCATATTTAAAAGATGTGGTCGAAAATTTATAATTATCTTAAAAGTATATCATAATTAAAACTTTCCTCAAATATAAAACAAACAAAAAAAAATCATTAAGCACAGCTTCACTCCATTTTCATCTATTTAAACATTTATAAATTGATTTTAAATAACACTCTCTATAGAATCACCCTGTACACATCAAAGCAATAATAGATGTGAGAACAAAAAAAAAAACAAATAAATTTTACTAAACAAGTGTTTTCACAATAATACTATTACTATCGCTGATGATAGTTTATTTTTCCAACATTTAGCACTCACATATTGAAGAGTGTTGTTTATAGTTGGCGTATGAAAGCACATGTGTCATGTGTGTGTATGCGTGTTTTTTATACATTCGCTTATACATATATACATGTGCATGTGTATGTGCTTGCGTATGTGTATGTGAATATTTCCTCCTCCGCTTGATTTTTGTTCATTCATTTTTAAATGGGAAATCTATGACAATTGAGGTCATGTTTGCACAACTGTTATTGAATAATTTTAAACACGTTTTTTTCTAATATTTTTCATTTTTTATTTTTATTAAAAAAACGCTTTATTTTTAGTTGATGTTCTTACATTTTCAATTGTGTGGTTTTTTTTTTGTAAAAAAATAAACTTAACTCAACTAAAAAATTAGTTGTCATACTCTCAATGCGTTTTATGTGTTTTCAACAGCCATGTAACAATTTTAACACCTAAATTCAATAGCACTTGAGGAGCAGCAGCAAAAAAGATTTATAATATACGTTTAATTTTTTTTAAATACTTATATGGACATGAAAACGTATTTTATGTAGTTACTATAATTTTTTTTAAAAGCTGCTGTGAACGAATAAAGATATATCGGTGATACTTTGTATGTGCTGATTTTTTGGGGTTGCCGATATATCGGCATCGGCGGTATTTGTATTGTACGTACAATAATACCACTGTGTGTAATTTTTTAAGTCATGGAAAAATAACCATATACAGACACCACTACGTGATAAAAGACCCAAAAAAAAAGAAGACCCATGTCTCCCAGTTTTGCCCAAAGTTAAATCTGGGAGAGATCTTAGGTATATTTTTATAATAGATAACGTAGTATGAATCTCAATGTTGAAGTAAAAAAAAACAAATAAAATTAAAAAATTTTCGGGAAATATATTACTTTTACGACTACGTAAGCGCTACCTAAACGGTATTAAGAATCATTCCTAGGAATTTTATATATTCTAAAAAGTAGTTTACTAAAGTCTTAGGTACATTTTGATACTTGACTGTTTTCTTGAACTCTTAACGGTTTGCTACCTATGGACCTGAACAGTGTAAAAAAGGTAAAAAAAATCTAATTTTTTAAAATTTTTTGCGATTTTCATCTTGAAGATAAAGATTGTTTGATTTCATTTGTTCACAATTTCTATTTTTTATGATAAGCTCTACATGCTTTAGAGAGGAAATCAAAATTCCAAACGATTTGCAAGATATGAGCCTGAGCAAATGATCAGTATTTTGCAAAAATGACACCCGAGGCCCTAAATCTTTGGGGGCCCATAAAAAAAAGTGCATGACTTTGGGCAAAACTGGGAGATACGGGTCTTCTTTTTTTGGCCTTTCATCACGTAGTGGTGTCTGGTTATATGGTTACTTTTTTCGTGTTGCACTGTGTACTTTTCCAATTTCAGGACACTAACGTACAGACATTCTATTCTTTTCATATATAAATCTTACCCAGTTATTGGCTTCATATTATGTGTTAATACAAGATTTGATGGTTTGAAAACAATGAAATATATTGTTTACCCAAAATGCTTGATTCTCGATGCATAAGTAAATAAAAAGCGATTGTTATTTTTTTTTCAAAAGCAAAAGAAGTTGTCTCCACTAATCATTTACTGTAATTGCTGAATAATGGATTCTTCTAAAATATGTGTACTAGACTGTTTGCTATGGTACATGTGCAATAATATTAGCGTTGCTTTCAACATTGCGATTTTCGTAATATATTAAAAAAACTTTTAATTTTATTTTCAGTTTAATAAATTTTCTAATTATTTCCCATTATTTACACATGTTTATTTGAAAAAAATAAAACTTTCACACATTCATGGCAATAAGCCCAAAGATCTTTACTAGGTCAATGTGACAAACAAAAATTTAAACCCTTAAGATAAATTATCTTAACTAAAGTAATAAAACTCACTTCCAATATAACAATTATTATTATTACCAACATCCATATTTTCTTAATGTGCCACAAAATGTTAAATGCGATTAAACTGAGAAAAAAAAACTATAGTAAAACTATGTGTAATTACAATTTTATTGCTTATCTTAACTGCCTTAAACTGTGAGTGCTTATATCTGTGTCTGTATGTGTGTATGTGTGTGTTTGTGCGCAATATAGTTTGCTTTGCCACCATATGTGGCACATTATGTGGACACCTTTTGCTTTTAGCCCTTTTACAGCAAATATAAACAAACATGCTTCACACATACTCCCAACGAAAATAAGCTATTGAAATTGTATAAGAGTGTGTGCAACAACTTTGTCTTTCGCTATTAGAAATGCTCATAATAAGCACAAGTAAATATGAATAACTGTGAATTTTTGCTGCTGCATATAACAATACGTGAGAGTGTGTGTTTTATAACTACTTATAACACATTGTATGCATGTAGAGCAGAATGTTAAAAGAAGTCGAAAAAAAAACTTTGGAGAGTAAAAATTTTGCAATTAAGTTTTTTTTCAACTAGAAAAAAAATATATTTTTTACGCTTTTTATAAATCCAGCACTATAAGCAACCCAGCAAAATATGAAGGCAGCGAGTTAACGGAAAGCTTGAAGGCGAGCAACGCATGTGATGTTACATGATTCTTATATCGGACTGTTCGCATTGAAAACTTTGCCGCAATAATCAAAAAAGTGCTTCGTTCTTAGTAGTTTTCTACGTTGCGCATTCTGCGAAGCAAAAGTTTAAATGTAAAAGTATTTTCCATGTAATCACACTGCTTTTGTTAGCTTTAGCAGCGGTGAAGCTTTAGCATAAGGCAATTGTACATACACATTTTATAGTTAGGAAATGGAAGCAATAAAAATGCAATAAAGACAATAAGTGTTTGAAAATCAAGATTGTGTTTTTTTGCTGGGTAAGAAAAACTACAAAAGTAGAAATCGTTATGGACGGGCAAATGCATAATTGAACATTACTAATTGCAGAGTAATTGTTGCAGTAAAACAAAGTTGAAAAATGCGAGGTAGTTTTCTGAACAGGAATACATGTGTATGTGTATGCAAGTGTATGAGTTTGTACAAGTGAGTATATGTTTGTATTTTAAGGTCTATAATCACGTCGTTCTTAAAGAAACTAATTTTTTATTTGTCTTTCGCGCCAGGATTAGTTTTTGAGAGTGCTGTTTTTTTGCAATTTATATTAAAGTATAAAATATTTTATTTATAAATGATTCTTTTGCTTAATACTTAAAAAGTTACACCCTCTTTTGGCTGGTGCATCAGCCATTTCGTTATCATTAATTCCTATGTGTCGACGGACGGCAAAGCTTTGTACTTGTCTATCAGTAGATTATATATTTGGGACATACTCAAACATTTGTACAATCAATGAGTGATGCCAGTTAGCAGCAATTGCCTTGATTGCTGCTTGACTGCATATTTAAATTTATATATATTATTTATTATTAAATTTATTTATATTCATACGCGCGTTTATTTTTGCAGTAATTTCGGCAGCATAGATTTCCATCTAGAAGACTCTGCTGTTTACGCGCATAGTGTGAAAGGTCCCTTGATTATTGTTCATTGGACCTTTCTATGTTTTTGTTTTCTCTTTTCGTTAAGTTGTTGTGATTTTGTATAAATGTTTCTCATGTAAAATCACTTTTACATTTTGTAACTCGAGAGTACGGTACGTAACCAAAAAAAAAAAACCCAAATTTTACTATATGCATATTTATATTGGAAAAAATTAACACCCCATTTTTTATTTTACATATATTTTTGAGGAAATATTTCGAGGAAACATCTGCTGTTATCAGAAGGTTTGTATGATTCCTCTATACTAAGCTCTGGGTAGTAAACCGCTACTCCCACACCTCCATCTGTATTTGAAGCGTCTGCGGAAAAGTTATTACTAACACCTATGTAATTACATATCCTCCTTATTCTCCTAAAAAGATGCCCAGTTTACCGTTGAAATTTAAAAGTGAAGTTAAACAGTCGGTACTAGAATCGAAATTCTGTGGCCGAATGGCTTACACAATATTTGTCCTGTTGCCCTAAGGCGACTAGCACGATCGGTTTGAAATCTCATATAACATCAGAGCCGGAGAGGTTGCGCTAGTTCTCCTAGTCTCTGGATGCCTTGTATCTTTTTCAGGCATGACTTTGTCTCACCATCTGTTTGAGGGTATCATGTTCCTTTAATGTCGTTTATGATCCTTGAAGCAACAGAATGCAAACTTTTAACGAAATGGTATCATCCATTCATCAACTACATACGAAACGCCTGAAATTAAGCCTAATTTAAGTTGAATTGAATTGAAATATATGTGAAAATATTCTATTGTAGAAGATTGCGAACGGCTAATTAAAATCGAAATATTAAAAATGTTCTACGGAGTAATACGAACGAGTTGATCATTTCATATTCGGACTCCAAAAAACAATAGAAATTGATGGTGATTATGAAAGACAAGGAAGTGATTTATTGCTGTCGGAAAGTAAATACCGATAGCAGTGCGATACTTTGTTCAATTTATAGTTATTGCTGCGGATGGCAGATTATTTTGAATTAAATTTGAAACAGGCAAGTGCAACTAAATTTCAAATTGAATTGTAGTATTTCCGTATTCACGAATACTTAAAAACTTAAATTCGTTACATGATTATATATATATATATATATATATGTATGTACGTGTTCTTGCAGTTACAGTGGCGAGCACTTGCGGCTACATGTTTGTTTAGAAAGATTTAAAACCGGAGTAAAAAATATAAAATAAAAGAAATTCAGTTCAAATTTTTATTTAAACTACGTATTTAATAAAAATAATGATTTAAGAAAAAAAAATTAAAATGCAATATATTTTAAGGATAAACTGAAGATTAAAGCAATTTCACGAAAAAGTTCTAAGTGTCCACTTCTGCACGCTTGAAAGAAAATGTTTTTTTTTTCTTTAAATTTTCAATATTTTGTTCAGAGCCCTTTTGTTGAAATCACGCGTTTTACCATACTTTCCACCAAGTTTACAATGGAATATTTGACTACTCCGTTTGGACTCGGGACCAAAGCTCATTTGAATGGCAGATTATTATTCAAATTTCAGACTTGACAGCCACTCCTTAACAATTTTGGCCGTATGCTTGTGATACAGATACTGCTAAAAATTACCATCTTTCTCCGCGTAAGCACTTTGATCTACAAAATCTGATAAATTATCAAATAAGATATGAAGATTATCTTATATTTTCATTATTTTCTCAACTTTTACCCCTGGACCAAGGTCCCAAACCTTTCTGCTTCTATCCCCATGCTTCATGGTTTTTTTTTCTTGGTGTTATTAAGGGTTTCATAAGAACGGTGGATTCCTACTACTCGTCACCAGTCGTGTTTTTACATTTTTTTCCGACAGTGCTGTTTTTTTTTCTTCATAGCTGAAGTGAGCCCTATTCTTTTAAGTGCTTTGCGTGCTGACCATTAACTAACTGGCTTGTCCATATTTTTCTTTGTCCTCACTGAAGCACAGTTCGGTGGCAGATTCCCAACGTTCTCGCAATTTAACAAGCTGATTGTTTGTTTTTTTTGTCATTTCAACAATTTCATTTTCTAAAACAGCGGAAATTTTTCGCATTTTCAGTGAAAGTACAATGTTTTTGAAAAAATAATGACAACTTAAAAAAAAATTGCTACTAGCTTAAATTTTTGTTTCATTTATCCTACAATGAACTCAAATAACGAAATAATGGAAAAAACAACTGCTATTAAGCTTACTTATAGTGCTATCAGATAACAAAAACTGAAACGAGCCAAAGTGGATACATTGGCTTTTTTAATAAGAAATTGAGCAAATATTTCGTTTAACTTAAGACTAAAACAAATATATTTTCTGTCCCTTTAATTGGACCATCATAAATTGTTTTAGTAGAAAACTTGTAGGATTTTTACTTACTTTGTAGGAATTGATTCGGCTTTAAGTAATACATGAGATACATGTACCAACAAGTGCTCGCCACTGTACTTGTTAAAAGTAATATTAAAGCAAAAAGAAAACAATAAAAGCTTAACATTTTACCTATACGCCGTTAACAGCTTCCTTACTGATGGCCTGCGTATAAATTCAAAGGACAAACAAATATAAATTTAAAATTTTAATCAATTTCACACAGATTATAGCACAAGTAAAAAAAATAAATACGATATGATATTGTAGTAATAATAGAGAAATAATTAAAAACTTTACTCTTTTTCTAAGTAATTAAATTGTAAGCAATATATTATTTCATACATTAACGAGATAACAATCTGTTCAACAAAGTATATTATAAAATTTAATTATATTCCCTTGTTACAGTGCAGTCCTGTTCGTACTAAGCTGCCAAAATGTCAATCTTAAAGTCCATGTTTATCGTAAACATTTAAACTGAAAATACTCAAATTAATAAATTGCTGTGCCGAAGAAGAAGAAAAAGAAGACTTTGGCAACTGTTTCACCTTCAAGTAATAAATTGAACACAAATATTTGATCATTTTTAATCTCAACAAATATTTACGTATTTTGAAACATTCTTACAAACCACATGCATGCATGTATGTTTGTATGCATTGACTAAATTTTAATTAAATATTAAGCTTATTGGTTTCTGCCACAAATTAATGTACTTGTAAATTTTGCAAAATATACAAAAAGATTTCAATTTATACAGAGTTATTGTCGATTTGTGTGTTCGTGCAATTTAATTTGTGTATAAAGCAGTATTTTATTATTAAACTCTGCACATTTGTATTTGTATATTTAGTGTATGCAGTACAGCATACTTACTGGAAATTTGAAAATTCCAACACCATTTTATGTAACCAAAACCACTTGTAATAGAGTTTTGAAATTAGTGTTTTGTGACTTGTTATGGGCTGTTCCATTTGAGAAAAATAAAACAAAAACTTTTTAGTTTTGAAAAGTAAAAACATCAATAGATGTGATTTTCTTAAACATTTGGTTTTCTAAAAATCTTTATTTCGCTAGTGAAATGAGTACAGGAATTAGCTATCGATTGCAGTGTATTTATTTAGACGTTTCGTCTTCCATACAAACTCCCAAATCATTCTGACAACTCGGTCGTGATACCAGAATAGGGATGGGATCAGGAATTTTAAAATTGTACCAAATAGCTTGAAAATTGTACTTTTTGAAACTTGATTGTACTAAAACACATTTTTTCAATTTATATTATTTTTATTTAGATTTATTAAGAATATAGCATAATTTGTACTATAATATTACAAAAAGCATTTCGGTATTAAATATGTATAAAATATTTACGTATAAAGAAAATCAAGGTACTTTTAAATCGATTTCGACATCACAATTACAATTTTGATAATAACTTACTTGATATATTTATATCATAAAACAATTGCAATTTTGTGAATTCAGTAAATCTTTAGTTTGAATTAAGCCGCAAAGAGTTGCAGTTTGTAGTCTGTTTTTATCTTTGGTTTTAATTATATTTTGTTAAGAAAATATTTTTTTCACATTTGTAAATGAATGTGAAACGGATAATATTCCTCTTACAATTCTTTTCTGGAAACATGAATTCACTTGTCTCATTTTTTATTTTAGAAACTGTTGCACAGAAATCGCTAATATTCCAATTTTTGTAAGATTTTAATATTTCAACATCAGCAAAAGACCTAAATTGCGAATTTATGTTATGAATATTTTGGTATTCGTTTGGAAACATTTTTACTCCATTGATTTTCTGGGCTAAATTTACCGAACCATTTTAATGTTTCATTTTCAAAGTCGAATCTTGTTCTTAAAACTTTTAAATCAGAATTTTGGGCAACTGTTTTAAACAGAATTATCAAATCATTTTCAATTTCATTGGTTTCTATATTCAGTTCTATATCAGGTCTACAGTAAACATCATTCAATGATAGATAATTTACTTTTAATCCAATAAAACCTAAGAACCGGTCACAGAATTTGTTGTTAAAAGAAAGTTCTTATTTTATTTATTTATTTATTTGTTGTTAAAAGAAAGTTCTTATTTTATTAAATAATTTATTCAAGCTTTAGGTTCAGAAAATAAATATAAATGATTTATTTAATCCGATATTTCGCTTTCTCAATGAAAAGCTGCTTCGGGGATATACTTAATTAAAACTTAATAATAACATTTATTGTTTTCACAAACCAACAAAAACTTATTCTAAATTTGTTTGAAAAAATAATAAAAAATTGTCAAAAAAATTTGATAATTCAATTACACAAAATTACAAAATTACTTAAATCTATTACAAAGCCATTAAGAATATTCAATTTCCTTTTTTATTTTTATAAATTAAATGTCTGTCATTTTGAGCTACATTTTCTGTATCTATTTTAAAGTTAATTCTTTGTTCTGTTCGTGTATTTATAATCTGTAACATTTCTAACATGAAACGACATTTGTAGTTTGTTTCTGTATTCAAAACTGTTGTGTTTTCAAAATCTTCTGTATGGTGAAACATTGCACAATGTGATGTTAATGCAGTTTTCTGAGTTAATCTGTATTTGTATTTCTGATCAGATTTATGTCCGGCTAATCTAGTTTTTATTTTATTTTTAGTACTTTATTACACCCTCCGTTATTATTTCCCTTACATGGTATTTTGTAAACTACATTAAATCTGTCTAATATTTCCGTCTTATCCTTAATTTTACTGAATAAACTTTCTAGTGTAATATATGTCTTATGAGCCATCCTATAAATATTAAAATCGTAGATTTTAGAATTCTCCAACCTTTCAGAAATTATCGGTACATAAGTCCAGACTTATAAATTTTTGGTTCATTCTCAGTTGTCGTACTATTTATCCTCTGTCTTTTGTATTGTCTAATCAATTTATTAGAAAGTTGATTAGGGAAGTCATTATCTTCCAATATATTTCTAATTCTCCCCACATTCTTCCTATCAAATTCAATGTCACTAATATTTAGCACTCTATCTATGAGTTTTTTTTTGGCGTATTAATAATAACTCTTTTAGGATGTTTTGAATAATAGTTAATTATTCTCCCCGATGATGTAGGTTTCTGGTACCAATCTATTAATAACTTATTACCCTTTCTTATTATTAAAGTATCTAAATATGGCAATTTATAGTCATATTCCCTTTCAATTGTAAATTGAATGTCTGGATGAAAAGAATTAAACATAGTTAACAATTCTCCAATTTCAGATTCTGAAATAATACAAAATAAATCATCCACAAATTTTGTTATAACCTTTGGTTAATTTTTTTTATTAAATTTTTGGACACTCTGTAATCGATGCTTTCATCTAGTATTATTGAATAATAACTATCTTTACAAAAGTGTTTAAAGTCGGCAACATTTTCTGGCCCGGTAACTTCCATTACAATTTTTTTTACATTCGTTTTTTTAACAATTTGCGAATCTGAAATACCTTTTTTAAGTAGGTTATTTTTAAGTGGTCCAATATTTAGAATGGCAAATTATACTACGCAACAAACATAGTCAACGTAATTTCCAACATTTTTGCTGACTGTTCTGTGGGACAATCTGTGTTTTTTTACAAAAACCCCAATGTTCGGTGTTGTTTTCATGGCTAAAATTTTTTTATTGTGGCTGCCACATGGTGCATAGCACTTAATGTGTACTATTATGCTACCCATTACATTGACATTACATGCTTTGTATCTTTTATAATTGCCACCTTTCACTAGCGTGCACTCTTCTTTCTCTAAACGGGGAAGAGTATGGTCTAAAAGCGCTAATGTATAATACTTAGTTAATTCACAGTCAGCGTTGCTATTGTTGGTCTTTTCCGACCAAATTTGGTCGGACATTATTCGTTTGGTCGGCTGGTCGGCTAAACCTTATTTTGGTCTTTTTGAGAAAATTCAACTCTATTAATTTTAGGAAACTCCGAACACTGGTAATCTCAAAAATTTTAAGCTGCCGGCAACCCTATTTACTTCTAAGCATGAAAAGCAAATGTCAAAGATTTCTTTGTAAAAATGTATAAAAAATATGATGAGCATAACAGCAACAAGAACAAAAGAAATTTTTTTGTTAATTTTTTCTTGAGGCGTTTGTGTGATACCATCACTCTTGTAAAAGTTTATGTGTGTGATCTATAGGTGTAAGCAAACCAATTATAACGGCTTTTTATTTCTTTTCGTACAAGAAGTAAATATAAAAACTTAAATAATAAAAGTAATCCTATTGATGTTTCAAATATTTTCATTGGCACAAAAGCTGAAATGTACATTGATTGAAAAATATTAGTTCGAACGACATTTTAGAAGTTAAATAACACATACTGAAGTATTTTATTTAGCTTCTAAATCAAATAAATCTAGATTTGACTTTAATTATGAAGACATTAAAATGTTACAAGCAATTACTCCTTCTAATGTGTTTTCTAAAGAAGAATTGCCTGTATTGCCCCTAATTTTAAAATTTTCCAACCTTGTTGATTGTGACCCTGATATCATTATTACACAGCGGAAGTTGTTGCGCTTAACAGAAATGAATCTTTCCGCAGACCTAAATATTTATTTATTTTGTGACCAAATTAATTCAATTAAAAACGGACTAAATCAGAAAAGCTTTGGAGATCTTGCTAGCTTTGTATTTAATTTACTTTCACTCCCACATACTCGTAGTTTTGCAGCTGCTGAACGTAAGTATTCAACACTTTTTTTAATTAGAATTAAGTTGAGGAATAAACTTGAAATAAATACAATTAACAGTATAATGCTCTGAAAAGAACGTATAAAAAATAAAGCTGCACGAATTGTATATGGTCAGCAAAAAAAAATATTTTTCTAAAAAGTGAAAATTTTATGTAAATATGTATGTATGTATAAATATAATTGAGTAATTAACCAAATAATTATTTATGTATATATGTACATATGTATGTATATCAACACAAAAAAATATTTTGAAGCAACGAATGGCGATTAATTTTTACTATTTGTTTTCATAACATATAAATATTGTGAGTGTGAAACTACATGTTACATATTGGGAATGGTCAATAGTAATTCTAGTTTACGCACATATGTAAATGAAATTTTTTTATGTTCTTACATCCTTTGTTTTCGTTGCATTACTGTCATTTTTGTTATTTATTCTATAATTGAAAAACTTTATATGAAAAATACATATATGTTTTTCAATATTAAAAAAATTGGTCTTTTCGGATGGATTTTGGTAGGTTTTAGAGCCAAGTTTGCTCGGATAGAATATTTTTGAGTGGCAACCCTGTTCACAGTATAAGGATGAGCTGCCATATAAAATTACTAATACTGGGGATATTCCTTAATTGTACTAAACAAGCCATTGCTGTACCTTTGTGCCTTCCGAGTTTGAATAATACCAAAAGAAGTACAATTGTACCAATTTTGCCATCCCTGTACCAGAAGTCTTGCTCTCTCAAAAAAGTTTTATCCATTTTGTTTTATTGCATTTCGCATGCATGCATACTGTACAAACTCATTTCCAAAATAAGTATCTTATTTTATTTACTTAGTTTAATTGAATATACAGCATGAAAAAAAAAACTATTTATTTGCCCATATTATCTAATGACTACTTTAATACACAAGGTGAATATGTCGGCTCCACAAGATTTTAATATGTATGTCTTTGTTGGAGTGTTCATTTGCCTGCTTCCAAATAAAACAGATTTATAAAGAAATTGTATTTTCAGCATATAAAAGAGGAAGCAATGCAAATAAACTTGTATCTTTGAAGAAATAGAAGATGTATTTTCCAGTTTCTTACCACTTAAAACATATTTTGTGTTTGATTTTCCTTTTTCTAGCCAGTCAAGCATAAAGTTTATCTTAATTATGAGTCTTTGCCGCAATATTTACACAGGAGTTAAATACTCTCTATCTCTGATTTTTGTACGGAGCAGTACAGTTCATCCATCCCATTTGTAAGTATTTGTAGCATGAATTGCATCTGCATTGAAAACTGTAAAGAGAACTGAAATTGTAGTGTGTCTTATTATAAAAGTTAGAGAAATGCTTTACAGATAAATATTAAACATTTGACTGCATAAATATGTTACAAACAGGGACCGTAAAATAATAATTGATTTTGAATTTTCAAAGAAAAAAAGCAACCACAAGAAAATATTGGATAGCCAAATCAAGCTCATGTCATAACACAGTAAAACATTTTTCAGCTCATTGATTTGGGACTCACTTTTAGAATTTCACGTGAATGTAGCTCCAAAAATAAGAACTTCTGCATGATTCGTTTTGTGAAGTTGGCTGCATTATTAATTAAATTTACATTTTAAGACCAGAAGAACATTGAATATTTAAATAAGGAAAATAAGAAGTATACGTACGGTATTCCGAGATAAAATAAAGAAAAAGTGATAAACATCCACCTTGCCCATTAAATTATTAATGCAGCCAACTTGACAAAACGAATAAAGCAGAAGTTTTTATTTTTTGGGGCTAGTTTCACGTGCAACTCTCAGAATTGAGTCCCGAAATCATGTGTTGTACTGTGTAACTATTGTTTAAGCTCTTCAGCATCAAAATGCCCACTTTTCGTTTGAGAAGTAAAATGTGTGAAGAAACCAAGTTTCTTTGATAGTCTAATTAATTTTGTTTTTTATTAAATAAATTCCCATTGAATTATGCTGACGCTTACAAATAGTTAGAAATAAAACTATAAAGTTGAATACGTCAACCTAACATAAAAAAATATTAATTTGTTTGTTATTGGCCATTGAACTGACAAAGTAAGGAATATTAAATGTCAATACAGTGACGTGCAAGAGTGGACATACATTGCATTATCATTTTGACCGATTTCAACTATATTTCCCGATTTTTTTCCTGGAATAAGTGTAATTTTTGTATTCTTGTATTTTAATAGAATAAAACTGACCAAAAATGCTGAGCAAAAGCTAATTTGCATTGTGCCAGTTTTTCGTTAAAGCACTAAATTCACAGTCCTTAGGTAACTAATGATGGCGATTTAATTAATAATATTTATATGAAAGGTTATTAGTTAAACCAACTTTTTTAGTTAACTAAAGACTATAAATAAAGGCCTTAGAATTTCTTCTTATGCTCAAACAAATCGATAGCAAGAAAATTCTGTAACGTGTATATCACTGTAACTATTTTGTTTGTTAAAACTTTAGAAAAAGATATAATATATCTTAATTTTGGTTGCCTTGTTTATTATAAATAAATAAATGATTCTCATATCGGGCACACATCAAGATAATTCTTTCAAGTATTTTAGTTAATAATATGTATTAATAATATTGTTCAACCCTCATCGTATACTTTAAAGCCCTTGGGGCAAACTACGGCATTCGATATCGAACGAAATTTCCATACAAAATCCAAAAAAAAATGTGTGGGATTTCGTTCGATATCGAATGCTGTAATTTGACTCCTTATTTTCAAATACCTGATTTTTCAAACATATATTTCGCAAAGAGTTAGGAAGCTTGTATTTGATATTTATATAATATTAACTTAAAATATAATTGTAAAGAAATTTCCAAAAAAGACATTAAATATTTGTAAAATTAAGCAGCAATAGTTTTGATCCATTAAAATAAAATAAGGTTTCAAACATATAAATGTGCTTCAATTTGAACACACAGTACCGAACAAACTAAACAATACTCATGTATTGCAAAAATAATAATCAAGTTGCATATCTGCTGCATTAATGAAGTGACTGTTATAACAGATTTTTGAAAAATAATTAAAATGCAAATGTTTTCGAAATCTTGAAGTTGAACTAAATACTCGTACTTACATTCACATCACAACAAAAAGATCCTTAAATATCTTGCTGTCAAAAAAGACATGCAAATAAATATCAGATTGATACTTTAATATTGAATAAATATTGTTGGAATACAACATGATTGTCAAATGAAAAGTCGTAAGTCTATTTAAAATCATAATTAAATTCATATTTCAAACTAATTGAGTACTTAATGAGAAATTTATTGTAAGTGTTTAGAAAATGTATGTACAATGTCTTGAAGTTGTGCAAATAAACAACATTAAACTTAAATATTCACTCATACACTTATTAATTTATTTAGCTTTGAAGATTCTTTGAAGGTCCACAGTTAATAAATTTCTGTCTTTTATTGTTGTTTTAGTTGCTAATGTTTACTTAAATTAAAATTACAGAAAACTATTATTGCAAAATTTTATGTTTACAAAAAAAGGCATGACGCATACTGAATTGTAGCATATGGCCAAGATTTATATATTTTCCAGAGGTAACAGGCAGAGCTTAGAATTCTCTTGACTTTTTTACATTACAGGAAACGGGAATGAAATATAAGATACCGGAAATAGTGAAGTTTCTCCTAAAAAATGTATCGTATTTAATAATTTACAATTTTCTCTAATTTAATTTTGAATTATTATGATGTTCCTTAAAAAGAAGGATAATGCTAATTTAAAAATGCATGATTTTGAAAATGTCTAAGCTGACAGCTTCTTTATAAATTTCACTAATCTTGCATATAAAATTAAAGCTTTCTTTTACATTGTAAGGAATTATTTTGCTCAATTTCTTTTCAATATAAACCGACTAGTTAATTACAAACAGTAATTATTAAAATTTACTGAAATTTGAAATTAGCTTTTGAGATATAAAATATAATACAAATATATCTAATTAATAGGCGAAGAAGTTTTTTTTAGATCCCTTCTACGCTCATATTATACAGGCGATTTTGAAAAAATTTATATAATTTTGAATATATTTATTCACAAATGTGCACGATCTATATTTTGTTAAAACTGGCTCAGTATTTTCCGAGCTATAAGCGTTTAAAGTTGCTACTAATCCACGCACAATTATTGCACAGCTTCAAGTTGAAAAATAAACAAAGTGTTCATGTGTGTTTGTGCAATTTACTTTTGCACATAAATGAGGCAGAGGATTTTCTATACCTGCTTTGTAAACAAAAGAGAGCTAATAAGTTTCTGGTAGTTTGTTTTAGAATATTTTTTCTATTGTCTGTTATCGTATATATTTATGTAAATGCTTACACATTACCGATTAAAAATGTTAATGTGTGCATTAATGTTTTTAGTTTTTTAATATTTAAACTGAATTTTTATAAAGATTTTTTGGAAATAATAAACTCAAAATTTAAACTCAAACTTTTTTTGTGTTGTCATTGAAACTTGTCAGTCATGCCCTCACAACGCGTTGCAACGTATTTACGTACGAAATGATCAAACAAAAAAAAAAACTTTTTGGTGTTTATACAACATGTGTAATCACTAACATCACACAACCATGGAAACTGACCAACATAAGTTGTCTGTCAGTCTGGGGGACCCTTAAGGCTACATCCATTTTCCATTAGGGAAATTTATATGTTTTTTAAATTTATTTCGAAATTGAGTGATTGTTTTCCAGCAATGCTAATAAAACATAAATTAAAGCAAAACATTTGACAAGAAAATATAACAAAAATAATTGTTTTGGAAATTCAATTAAGAAAAAACCCAAAAGAAAATTATAATGAAAATCTTTCAAAAAAGTTCCATAAAAAGTGTTTTAAGCAAAAAATGTCTAAAAGCTTTTCCAGGTAACAGTTGGTGTCCATTGTAATATTTTTTCTTGTTTATAAGAATTGAAATTTTAATTCAACTGTCAAATGTCAATGCGAAATTTAGATTTATTCCTAGAGAAAGTATAAAAGATTTATAACAGGTCGCTCCATTTTATATTTTGACAAATCTTTATTTATATCTATCTGCTTGCATGCAAAAGTGTGTGTTTTTGTATGTGTTTTTGTGTATGTTTAAGTTAATGAAAATGAAAGAGAGCGAGTGGGTGCTATATGGGAAACGTTATCTCAGGTGTGTGGCTGTGTTGCTGTGTGTCTATGTGTATGAGTGCAGGTTATTTATATTTTTTAATTTGTATAAGTATATTTATGTACCTCTCTGCCTTCGGACAATTCTATACAAAGTTTTTAATCAAATTTTTTTGTTTTCATTTCCATTTAATGCTTATTTTCGTTTGTTTTTGTTAAGTTTTTGTCTTATTTACTCAATACTTTAGAGGTTCATTCAAACACGAGGAAAAGACAAACAGAATTTCAAGTTAAAATAAACAAAATTAAAAAAGAAACTAAAAATACGAAGAATAAACAAAATTTTGATTTATTGCTATTTGGGGAATACAAGCAAGCAAAACGTTTCTTTGTTATTTACTGCAGTAGCAAAAATATTTGGATTTTTGTTTTGTCTTATTTATACTAAATGTTCAGTTTTAACTAAGATTTTGTAACAACTTCACTTGTGAAAGTTTGTCTTCTTTGCGAAATATTTCAGAAGTTTTAATAAGGATTTAACGAATCAATTTCTAGTGTATTTAACTTTGCATATTTTTTCTGTTTTTATACAATTACGAAATTGGAATTGCAAATGAAAATGATCAATTTATTTGGATTAATAAGATACTTTATTGACATTAAATACTTTTGAAAAATTTTAATTGCTTTTTCATTTTAAATATTGGAAACAAGTTTTTTTTTTGCTCTCAACAAAATTTTTATTTCACTTCACAAATAAATATAAGCAAAAATGAACGACTAGAGCGTATGATTAATATTAAATGAAGTATTTCATGGCAATTAGTTGATAAATCATACGCCTCAAGCACAACGAAAGGTAATTGTTTTATAATTAATATGATTCTGAAGAAAATATTACCAAAAAAGTAGGATTTCAAAAAAATAATTTGTGGAAAGTGAGATGCGCGTAGTAACTGATTGGCTGAAACAACATCATAACTCAAAAATATTCATTCTTCAGATAATGAAAATTTTTAATATAAGAAAATATTCTTCTCTTCAGAGCTGGATATTTGTAGAAATTTTTAACACAAAATGAAGAACAAAATACAAAGAATTATTATGCATTCTTAACTAAGCTCATGAATAAAAAGATGTTTTTTTTGCTTAATTTGGGCAAAATAAACGATTTTTGTACTTAAAGAAATATTATGTGTGAATTCTGTCAGTAACAAATAGTTGTTGGAAAACTTGAACTAACGAGAAAAAAAATCCAAGTTAAAAGTATACATTCTTAAGTAAATCCCAATAGAACAGTGAAATGGCTACACTGATTTGTTTGACAAGCGATTTGACAGCTGACAGTTACTTTGTGGTTACTTTGATTTAAAAATGTATAGATTCAATCCAGACCACCGTTTACAAATTGTTGTGATCTCAAAAATACTAAAAAAATAGGAAATTTCTCGTTGTTTATTGGCTGCCAAGATGATGCAATTTGACCCCACTAGAGATCTTGTGTAGGGATACGTGAATTTTTTTGTGTATAAGTCACGATTAATGGACCACCTGCGGCGTAACCACGGTCAACACTTACATAAAATAATCTTTGATAACTAAATGGCAGGCGTACATTTATCGCTCCAAATAAATATTTCTTTCACTTTTGGAAATTTTCTGTGTTTTTTTTCAATTTTTAAAACTCGAACGGCTAAAAAATTAACATTTATTAAATTTAAATAATTTTTATTTGGCATTTACAAGTGAAAATAATGCAATTCATAGGGAAATTTATTTTATTTCATAAGAAATTACTTAAACCCATTAGAGTTAACAATTTATTATACTAGTCAAATTGTAAAAGTATTTGAAAACAGTCTACTTAAAAATGTTTGTTTTGAAATAGAAAGAAAAGAATTTTAAAGCGATAATTTAATTTACGATACACAGTACAACATTTTTCAGCTCATTGATTTAGGACTCAATTCTGAGAATTGCACGTGAAAGAAGCCGCAAAAATAATAACTTCTTCATCATTCGTTTTGTCACGTTGGCTGCATTAATAATTAACAATTACATTTTAAAACCAGAAGAACATTGAATATTTTAATATGGATAATAACAAGTGCCCAAAACTATATGATTATTGCTACATTTGTGGTCATATCGTCCCAAAAATAGATAAACAGGGTCGAAAAAACTTGTTTACTGAGGAATTCAAAACAACGTATTGTCATTATTTTGATGAAACAAATTTAGGTGGTGCAATGTTTTTTTATTCTGAATAGACCGGATGTACGAAAATTAATGAAGAGCTAATCTTTCACAAATATTCTTTAGAACCATTATAACCAAGGCACAAAATTAGATGCATTGATTGCAGAGGTTTGTTGGTGGAGCTCTAAAATTATGCAGTTTGAAGATGAAAGCATCAAAGATGAAGATGACACTGAACTTGGTGGAGACACTGAATAAAAAACATGCCCTTTATGTCTAACTCGGATGATGATGCTGACTCAGAACATGAATATAAGCAACCTACGAAGAAAACAAGATCATTAGAACCGCAAGCGTCAACTTCAACGAGGATAGTGTAAGAATAGCTGTAATATGAATCGGAGTTTTTATTTTTATGCAAAATAAAGTTTATAAAGAAACAAAAACCACCAATACTTGAGGATTTGTAATCCACATATTAAGCGAAAAAGGTGAAAAATGGGGGAAAAATGGGCATCTTTGCCATTTTTAACGCACGTGATGCATTTTTGTGGGCAAGTTTGTTCCGCTTTTTTTTCTTCTATTCAATATCTATAACTTTTCTTCAGATACAAAAGTGATATACCGTACGGTATATGGAGATATAACCGTGTTAAAATATAAAACAGCGAATTTGAAGTTGATAAATTGACTTAATTGAAAAATTCTTTACTACCGTATTTTCCAGGATTGTGAACTTCTTGGGATTTCTCGCGAAGTAAAGAAGTCTGGAATATCGCAAACTAAAGAAACAAGTAATTATAGAGATAAAAAATATACAGGGTGTCCGGAAGGTATACTACTTTGTCTTGCCGTAATTTTGGTGAAGAGGGTCTGTAGGTGATAGGCATGGACCTTATATATAAGTATTAAAACTTGAGAAAACGGAAAAAGGAGTATAAAAATTTTGGCCGCGGTCGACCATTTACCGATTGTTAAAGTTACAAAGGACTTAAAGTACGTATTTTTTAGCGTTACACTTTAATTTTAACGATCGTTTATGAATACTTGTGTAGATAGGCATATTCTTGAATGTTTTTGTATAATACTCTAATAGTTAATTTTCCACAAAATAACAGGCTCTCTGTTTTAAAAAACTCCGAAGAAAGGATTACATTGGCTTACACATATTTATTTTAGAAAGAAAGTCAACTACAAGACAAAAATAAAGTAAACAAAAATGGAAAACTGCTTGATCTCAAAGCCAATGGCTTTGGAAAAAGCAAGATAGTATGGAATATTTGGAATAATTAAAAATCAGAGATGGAATTTCGTACTAACCGAAATTGATTTAACTTGTAAAAAATGAATAAGTTGCATTTTTCGTATTCTAATTCGTTAAATAATACGGTTAAATAGTTGATATTCCTAGTCACTAGTATTCACCGTCAAAAGTGGTAAAATCGAACAAAGAACGCTGATGAGATGGTGTAGCGACCTCGAAATCAGTACTGATCCGTTCTGCTAGTCTGGTGAATAAATTGTTTCAAATAAAAAGTACTCTCTTAATAAAATAATGTATTTATAGAAAAATAATGTCTTAAATTAAGAAGATATGGGTAAACTCAGATTTGAACTCAAGCCATAAAAACTTCATTTCAATATATATTTTAGAAATTTATAAATTTTGTATTGCCGTTTTTTAAAGGTGATTAGGTTGTTTTGAAGACGAAAAACAAAATTCTTTTAATTTTTTCATTTCGGCCACTGACTATGAGCTATTAAATCACGGTCGTAAAATGGCTATTTTGTTTTAAATAAATAAAAAAAATCTTTGAGTGGATTTAAATGTTCTTGACATTTGTCATGATTTTCCCCAATTGTGGTCATTTCAGAAGCCAGTTTATACAAGAAATAATAACAAAATGCATAGTGATAAAAGTTAATTGAACAGTTCATTTTGTTTCAACGACTTTAAGCCTCTATGGACCGAAATCAGATAAAAACTAAAAATAATTAATTGAAAAAAAAAATGAAAACAGTAGTATTTTAGTTTACAATGAAATCCAAACAAAATGTAAAAATAAAATAGAAAACAAAAATACTAAGTAAAGGTCTGTCTTTTAAGGTAATTCCAAAGAAGGACTAATACGAGTAATGGGAACATAATATCTATTCAATGCTCTATAAAAACTTCAAATGTCAGATGATATAAATGAGCAAGAATTATTACTATTTATTTATAAATAATAAGTGATTTGGCTATCTTTTAGTTCGTTGACGAACAATTTCAAATGAAATTCTCTATAGGTTAATATATTAAATAAACATATGTTTTTCAATGTGCATTATTAAATGAAAAAGAATATAGAATTTCCATCTAACTCTCATCTGCTCAATTCATTTACCTCCAACTAATTGATAATAAATTTTCTTATTTCTAAGACAAACAACAGAATACAACAGAGTGTTCGTAAATATTTAATTGCTTTCTTACTTCTACAAATAAAGCACAAAATATGGAATTAATGCTGAATTTTAATGGCACTGCAGTTTTGTTAATTAAAGCCATAATTATAGTGCAGTATGTCTGCTGTGTAGTAATTGCAGAACAATCAACCAGCTAAGACTGGTGATGGTGAAATGAAGCTTTAATGAAAGTGGCAGGATTTAATGATTGCTTTTGCCATAATTGCTGATTTAGCAAATAGGAATAGGTATATGAAAATAGTTGTATCATTAGTCGAAAGAAAAATATCTAAATGAGCTGGTAACAGGATAAAACTGCAACAAAAACTCACTCAAGTACTAAAAGCTACATATGCATGTATGCATGTAAGTATATCATTATTGTTATTAGAATGTATGCAATTATACCTAAAGTTAGACAGTTGGTACAGTTGCTTTCAAGTACTTTTCTCTAAAATTAGAAATACACTGCACCTTAAATAGTTGATAGCTAACAGAAAAGGAAAAAAGGTGATGAAAAACAAAAGTAGTGATTAACAAATGTTATTTTTTTCGAAAATTTCAAAAAGCAATTGACGAAAGTTAAGGTTTTCATTAAAAAAAGTTTAATTGAAACATCGCAGTGAAAAATAGAACTTCCTTATAAGAAAATTTTGCAAGAGAAGTAGAGAGAAGCAATACTTTCTCTCGTCGTGTATCTGCTTAAAAAAGTTATGATTTTTATATAGAGAGTTTCTTTTTTTAAAAAATACAATTTTTTGTTTATTTGTTTTTGCCACTGTGGCAAAAAACCACTCAGTTTTTTCCCTTACAAATATTATTAAGGTTTTGCAGAAAACTAATTAAAATATTTTCAAGTTAATTTCATTCGATACACTTCACCCAGTGATTCTCAGAAGTAAAATGCTTCTGTTGCAGATATTAACATAAGCATTTCACATTTTTCCGCCGCGGTCATTTCTTTAGAATTGAAAATTGAAAAAAGCCTCTGGGAGTCAAATCTGCGGAATAAGGTGGATGACGGAACAATTCGAACATCAACTAGAAGGTGTGCACGCGTAATTTTTGTCAAATAAGTTTCGTCACTTAATTGTAAATAAAATTAAAAGTTGTGCTTAGATTTCAACGAAATATCCAATTAGACAAATAACTTTCAATAGCCCGTCATTTTAGCATTTGTCATGACACAACCTGTAAATACTTTACAGATGAAAAGTAAAACCTTTGACATTAATAAAAATGGATGATATACGCTTCAAAAGCTCATTGAAATGATTAAAATTTAATTAAAAAATTGTGAAAATATCGCAGTTACAGTTTGGAAAACTAAAATCGTCGTAAAGCAGAATTATCGCATTTGGGTTTCGGAAACCCCACGAAATATTGTTGAAAAGCTTTTTGATCCTCAACTTGTGGCTGTTCGATGCGGTTTTTGGTCTAAAGAGGTCATTGAACCGTACCTTTTTTCGAAAATAAATTAGAATGAAATGTTACGCCAAAATTGTGCTATCGGACGATGATTAATGATTTTGTATGGCCGGAATTGGAAGATATTAATTTCGACGATGTTTATTTTCAGCAAGATGGTGTTACAGTGCTACAGTGCTACATAAGTAACGATACCATCGTTCTTTTGCGTGAAAAGTTTGCTGGGAGCAAATTAGGGCATTCGACATCAAACGAAATACCATATAAATTTTTTTTTTAATTTGTATGGAAATTTCGTTCGATATCGAATGCCGTAATTAGCCCCCTGACTGTTTGATTTGTCGAAGAGCGATTAATACTGACATTTAGACTTTTTTATTTGGGGATACCTAAAGGATAATGTCTATTCCAGTAGCCCACAATCGGTTCAAGACCTTATATATGGAATTTGGCAATTCATCGAGGAATAACAGTCACAAATATTCGAATTATAAATGCAAAAATGTTTGAAAGGAGTACTGCCCTGAAAGTACAGCCGTGGCGTCCATTTGGTTAATACTGATTTGTATTTTTAATGGCATCCTTGATTTTAGAATTAAATAAACATCCGATGATTTCGTTTAAAAATACTTGTTTTTTACATATCGAAACGGAACCACTTATTGGAAGTTCACTTTATTTATAAGATATTCACTTGCAAATTTTTAACGAGTTGTCGTTAGCGTTTTGTAATGAATTTTTAAATCACGAAAGTTCTTGATTTTAGCATGAAAAATCACTATAATTTTTCAAAGAACTTTCCCAGTATCTCTAAAACTATTAAACAAATTAAAATTATTATTAAATCATTCTTCTTTAAAATATATTGCTTTGAATGTCTCTCTCTGCCAAGAATAAGAACGATAACTGCCAAAAGTCCAATTGGCAACAGCAAATGTTAACAAAAATATTGCAACAGTAATATTATCAGGCAGCCTCAAAGTTATTAATTCGCATTGCATAGATAATAACCCTCGTACATATATAAAGTAACAAAATATATAAAACTCAAATATCCTTTATTTCTTTCTTCATCTTTGATATCAATCACGTACTTACCAAATTTATATGTATTCATACAAATATACATACATACATCCATATATACATCCATACATTCATCCATGCATACACATACATTCTCGTATCGTGTCTCATACTGCCGACAGCCACGTAATGAACACTTTCGTTCTTTTGAATTTTTGACCTCAATTGAGAGATACTGCTACTTTTCCTATTATTTTCTTCTCTTTCTCTCTATTCATTACAAACACTCATTATTATTATTTGCTTTGGTTCTGATACCGCCTTCATAATTACAAAAAAAATAAAAATAAAAAATAAAAGGAAAGAAAGAAGTTGAAATAATTTCTTTTAACTTTCAAATGTACGATAAAAATAAACTCACAGGAAGAAAAAATGGACTGTTCAATTACATACAGAATAATTATGCACAGGATTGCTCATCAGCTACGTGGGCATCAGTTTTAATCGTTCTTATATTGATAATTAAAAGCAAAAAAGGAAAAATAATGCTTAAGAAAAAGAGAACAATGAAGGGAGAAAACAAAAATTAAAAGAACACAAATGGACTTTTATTTCTATAAATAGAGTCAGAGAAATTTGATTAAAGCCAGTAAAAATAGTTTGAACAGCCTTAAATGAATTTATGAATTTGTTAAGACCACAAGAAATTTAATATACATACATATTTGTTGTTAATAGTAATAAAATGAAAAATTAACTGAGTCTTAATGATACAAACAATTATGAATGGAAAAAAGTACTAAGTCCCGTTAGAGAAAAAATTAAAATTAATTATTTAAAATAAGTAATGGGAGTTACGATAGAGCATTTCTCTTTGATCTCGAATTTTTTCAAATCGCCTGAAAATGTAACGTTCTAGCTATTTTAATTTTGAAAATAATATCCACCAATGATTTTTATATATTGAAACGATTAATTTTGGCTCAAGTTCAAACCCGAATTTACCCATTTATTTATTCTAATTTTTTTTATTTTTTAATTAGAAAATTTTTTGGATAAATTCATTATTATTTTTTATTAAGAGAGTACTATATATAGAACAATTTTTATAAACATTAATCCACCAATGATTTTACTAGTTCACAAAGTGCATTAGAAAGTGATTTTTTCTGGTTTAAATTGACTTTTGTTTTCGAGCTTCACTATATAATTGAAAATTAAGGAGGCCGACATAAATATATTATAATAGCGTACAAAGGTTTAATTTAAGTTGGTTAAATTACAGATTAAATTAAATTAAAGCTGCGAAAATTAGTTTTATATCATATAAATATCAGTTCTTCATCCGATCAATAGTTTCGGACATAATTAAGAAGATGCGACAAAAGTCTTTTTTATATGAAAAATTTAAAAATCGTATATATGTATATTGGAACGATTAATTTAGCTCAAGTTCAAACCCGAGTTTACCCATTTTATTTATTATAATTTTTTATTTAATTTTTATTAGAACATTTTTTGGATAAATTCATTATTTTTATAAGACAGTACTATATATACAAACATTAAATTTAAAAACCTTTTCCAGAAATCATAAAAATTCGAAAACAACAAACATGCCGTTGTAACTCCTTAATCATGAGGCCTAATCATGTTGTAAATAAAGTAGTCATATTTATTTAAGTCCAAGCTTAAGTTACGTTTTTATTTACAATTAAGTGTCGGTATTTCGTTGACAAAAATTGCATTTTTCATACGAAAGCAACGTGTATTTACTTTACAACGTGGCTGCGTTACAAATAACACGAAGTTTTGTAAGTAAGAAAAACACGCACACGAAAAGAAAAAACTATGGTTGAGGTAACCACAGCCTAAGAGAAACATATTTTGATTGAATTATATGGTTGCAGTCAACTCGCATAATTATAAAAATGGCATATAATATTTTGATTACATTACTTCAGAATTTATCAATAATAATATTTCGTTAGAAGTTATTATACGCTAGTCGTGTGTAATCATATTATTATAATGAAATATAAACATGATTTTTTAAAAATTATTATATATTGATCAAACGCAAACAAAATTTGGTTCGATTTGAATATTTAATGATTAAAACTCATAATATTACGTTGCTATATAATAATGAGGTTTCGGTAATCAGAGGGTTTAAGATGAGCAGCGGGCTATCTTAGAAGCCTTACATGACGTTTATATAGCGATTCGCTTGTTACAATATCCGACGCCCGCTTCCAGCCGCCTCTAACATGAGAAACACTCGCTGGTAGATGTAGGCTATTGGTTATTTGAAGGCGCCAGTCACTTGCCCTGACGGTCCAAGTATCGTAGGCACTCAGAACTTGTTAGGAGTCCGGCGCCACCCGGAGCAACTCTGAGAACCTCTACTCAGTACCGCTGATTGTCCGTGAGTATCATGGCAGCTGCTCCGCACATCGACGGAACTTTCTCCAGTCCACTAACGACGGCGGGGCCCTATGCTCCTTATAGGAACTAAAGGAATTAATAATAAATATACCGATAGGACTCCAAATAATCATTGTGTTTATTGTAAGTAATAATAATATTTTAATTTTTAGTCTTACATATTTTGAGAATTAGTTTTTTCTTTTACAGCTGGGATAAATTATTAAATTTCCCAACAAGTTCGTAAATTCAACTTTCTTTTTTCGAGCTCAGGATGGCCTGCAAGGTCCATTTTTTCCCACATTCTTCTCTGTGTGTTTTTCTTGAAATTAAGTTTTTCTTTTTTTTAGACAATGCATCAATTTAACTAAAAGTGAGCTGGATCGCTGATAAAAATTTTCAATATAAGCATTCCTTACTTAAGCCCTTAATCAAATACTCTTAGCTGTATACAAAGTAAACCAATCCTCTTAAGAAAACCACTCCTATTTGGCCATAAAAAGAACATAAAATGGAATCCAATAAAAAAAGTAGCAATAAATTTAAATGTTCTGCGGTAAGTTTTTTAAAAGTTGAAGATTAAAAAAAATTAAATTTATGCAAAATTTTATTTTCGGAATATTTATAACTTTATTAAGACGCCTTTAGAAATTTTTTACATTCGGTTTTTTATAGCATAACGCCCGATAAATCGAACGATAGTAAAGTGTATATATTTTGTTAAAAAGAAAAAATTAAATTTCCTTGTACATTTTTGATTTTAAATGAAAGTTTTATATTCAACAGTTGGAACAATTAAATTAATAATGAATTTATATTATTCAACGAAAGTTTAATATTAAACCAGTCATAAAATTTTAAGTATTTTGTATACTTAATAACTATTTGTAATATAACGGGTGGGGCAAAAGTCTTGCTTGAACCATTGTGCTGTGTAGACGTCCAAATAGTGACAATATTTATTGAAAATAATCGTTCCATTGTTGCCATTCAACGGAAATTTCATCATGGCCAGCCTGATCTCCGGATTTAATAGCACCAGACTTTTTTATGGTTTTTTTTTTTCATTGAAAAGTTTATGTGAATAAGGCCTAAACGATTCAACATCTTAAAGACAATATTCGTCATGAAATTGAAGAAATTCAGTTTGAGATATTGCAGGATTTCACGAAAAATGCCTTAAAAAGAGCCGAAAGTTGCATAGCGAATCGCGGTCACTATAACGGAAAAAAATATGAAAAAACTAAATAAATTTCTATGAAAACCAAAGTTTATTATATTTTCTTTGAAAACTATTTATAGGCAACCAAAATGGTAGCGGGTCTTTTGTCTCATCCTGTATGATCCTTAATATCGATTATTTAGCATAAAAATTCAAAATTCACTTTTGGATCAGGTTGTGTTGTTTATGTATAGAAAACTAATCAGCTGGAAAAGGGAGTTCAATTGTCACACCGTCCAAGGATAGCTTGAAACACATATGAGATATTAATTTTCAGTTCTGTATTATAGTACAAAAACTGTACTATTTAAAAATATTTGTATTATTTTTGTACTATGAAATTTTTGTACCAGTTTTGTATCAGTTTTGTACTATTAAACTAATTGCAGAAAACTAAAAGAAATTATAAATTAATTATAAATTAACCAAAGTATATTTATAATTCCTTTCATATTCTCTTGGGATTTTAACTAATTTTAATTTAATTTTCCAATCAGAATCTCCAATGTTATTATTAATGGACTGACTTCAATTATTTTCAGTCTAAACCTTCGTAGAACTTCATACAAGAGATCTGTTTCATAAAATCGACCGTAGGACAGATGGGGCCATAAAAAACAACAGAATAGGAAATATAACAAAAAAAAGTCTTTTGACTATATCTCATTAATTATTGGACCGAGGTCTGTTATTTTCAAACCCCACAAATTTATGAAAAATTCCAAGAGAATGGTATAAAATTTATTTTTCTATGTTGTGTTTTGGCTTTAATTCTAACTACACCAAAATGTAGCAGACGGACAGACAGACAGATTGACATCACTCATTTGGCTTCTCTATCTATAAGGATCCAGAATATATATACTTTATGGGGTCTTAAATGAATAATGAAGAAATTACATACGGAATGACAAACGTATATATCCCCCTTCCAAATTTTTTGGTGAAGGGTATAAATATAACCTTAATAGAATTGAGACAAAAGTGCTACTAATTGTGAATTTAATGAAGATCTGTACAATTTAGTGAATTTATTGTTACATTTTTTTAGAGAAGCTGCAGATAGAGCAGGATTTTATAAGAAGGAATTCCAAGCAGATCTTTTTTGCACGATCTGAAATGTTTCAGAAATGCAACACTGACTGATCATTTACGCATTTTGAGAAATTCGGGTTGACCCCCAAATTCAAGACTTTATATGAAATTGCGGTTTGTAAATTTATACGTAGACTTATTTTTCTTTGGAAGTTGCTATATATCGGAATATCACCATCGACTGATCTTTAATCGCTTGCGAAGAATTCTCGGTATCGCTAGTGAGGCGGAAATTTCAGGACATCTACATGTAACCTTAAACTGACGTACATTCTACGTAATATTTTTTAAATTCACACAATGAAATTCTTGCGTAAAATATACGACATGTACGAAATTATTCTGCACAAGAAATACAATTTAAAAAGAAAATGTCCTTGTTGGGCTACGAACTCAAGTTCTTTGAATTTGAACGTAACTACTTTAGTAAACAGAACTATTGCCGACGTGTAATATCAAGAGTATCAAATTCTTCAAATGTACTTGTACCTGAGAAATATGTTAAACATTTTTTTATTTAAAACCTTGTTTTTTAACAAGGAGAAAAAAAAATCCCAAGAATTTTTGTTTCTTTCGTCATGTTATAAATTATAACTTAATTTTTTATTTCTTTTTGCAATGTATATGAAAGTTTCGTAGATTCTAAAGTAAATTTAACCAAAAATATGGGTCTGTACAAGAAAAACATTAAATCGTGTGACCGTCAAAAAAATTCCACATACAAAAAATATTGTTTATCATATTTTATATGGGGTTGGACATATAGACGATGTATCACAAATGTTTTCTTGTAGAGTTGCATACAATCGAATATATTTAATTTGGTGGATTCTTGTTACAACATTTTTTTTGTTCATAAAATGTTGCATTGTGTATTGCAAATGGATTGCTCTGGTAATAAGATTTCCGGAAGATGTTGCAGGAGTTTTGAAAGCAGATGTGTTGTTTTAATAATTGTAGAAGATCTAATGTTGTTGAAAGTTTTTCTTCAGAGAAGGAACTTTCTTGCTGATGCAACTGGCATTAAGTTGCCAATACTAAACATGTTGTAGTGTAGTCAACGAAATGTAAATGGTAAGTCAGTATACTTTTAGTACTGAAGTTGGGATAGTCCTTACAGGATCTTGTATAGAAAATAATGTCGTCTTAAATTCATCAAAAGCATAATATACATTTAAACAAAAATGTATTCTTTAAGCTTTTCACCTGGCTACCAGTGCGTTAAAGCATATTCGCATGTAAAATCGTTTGTGTATTATGTTATAACTTAATTAAACGGAAACACATTTAATTGCATATTTAATGACTTACAATAAAGTTGAAAGTTTATGTCTGAGTTTTGCTATTGCTGTGTATTTATATGTCCTTTCAAGTTGAAAACAATAATGTACATTTTATTTCCTGTTTCTTTATCTGTGTGTTTAGGTGATTGTGTTAAATATTAATGAAACTTATATGTAATTTTTTGTTTTTTGTAAATAATTATCAACAATTGCTGATAATGTCAACATCTTTAGTAGACAAAGAAATACATTGATATAAATTGTAATTTTTCTTTAGCATTACAGTTGATGACAAAAAATAATTGCGATAGAACACTGGGTGTTGCATAATTAATTGTGGCTCCTGCTTGCGTGTGCGGTTGCATCGTCTTGTTGAAACCACATGTTCAGCAAGCTCCGCTCATGCAATTCCGGTATTAAAAAGTCGTTTATTGTAGCCCTGTAGCATCTGTTTCTTCGTTATCAGCGACTTCGCCAGCCACAGCCGCGATATTCTCGATAGAACGACCAGTCCGGTGGTGGTATTTTGTGGTTTCAGTGTGTTTGACTGGAGCAGCTAAGCTGCGGAATGTTTGCCTAGTTGGCGCAACACGATTCTGAAGTCGACGTTGAAATTCACGCAGCGCTAACACCGTTGACCGATTGTTGTTAAAAAAACAAACCCAATTATTCCACGCATTTTTTGCTTAGTATAGCCCTTCATTGCTTATGGATTTGTAAACGCAGCTGTCGAGTTCAGGAATGTCATATATGATTGGTGTATGACACCATTTGTTGAACTTATAACATTTTTCGATAGGGTGATTAATTTTGTGCCACCCTCTACATAAACATATATTCTGACTCCTGAGTTACAGATTTGATGATAGTTTCTAGTGATTTGTGAATACAGGGAAGGGAGGAAGGAAGCCAGATACCGGAAGTGACATTTAGCATTTCAAATAAAATTGGAAATCATAAAAAAATATGAAGTGCAGTCAAAGCATTAACGATGATATACGATATATTGCAATCGAACTTGAATCGAATCGTTTACGCCATGAGTCATGAACGTACAGTCAGAGCTTGAACAAAGTTATGCATGTGTAAAAGAATTTTGCTTCATTTTAATGACAAGAGACGTAAAAGATTATTTAGAACAATTCTAAATGTTAATTATTTTCAATATGTGTCGTTTACTGTAACAGTGAATTAATTATTTTTGTGCAAATATCGGAGTTGCTTCACTGTCACTACGAAAGATATGCCTAAATGTGATACTATTCTACATAAACATAATTAAATATATGGAGTTATACCACTTTTACAATGAACGAAAATATGTACTATGTATGCAAGGCGTATTAATCAGATGACAGCATTACGGCAGCTGATTTTTTTGTCTTGCTTATACCTTCTATTTTTAATGTCAAAAAGGCTGCCTTAATACTTTTTTGTATTTGTTTTCTATAGATGTTTTTGATAGAACCGATATAAAAAATGTCTGTTGTTCTTGTATTGTTGTAATTGTTGTACTAATACTTTCACCTGTTTAATACACCTTGTATGTATGTATATCGTTTTAATTGCAATTATGTTGCTCTGACAAATACGAATATGATATGTAAATTAATTTCTTTCCCAGAAAACCCTAAATCTACTTTAATTAAATTAAATTATATATTTTGGGGGTATCCCACCGGGGTATTTAATAGTCAAATAGTTTATTTCGAAAATAAATAAATAACTATCCAAACAATTTGTATTCTAATTTACCCAACGTTTCGTTTGTTTTTTACAAAGTTCTTCCTATAATTAGAAAAACTGGTCTTCACGACTCAGTTATAAATAATAAGTAAATAAATAAATAAATAAATTGGTTCAACACAACACAAATTCAGTAGTCAACTTTTAACACTAGTATCATAGATCTTTAACTCTTTTATTTAATTGTCCCTAATGAAAGGATATGAAAACATATACACATTTGTTTAGTTTTGTTTAAAAACCTTTTTAATCCCAGTAGGAAAGTGTAAAGTGGGAATTCGAGTAATTTTTAACGATTTTTACACAAGCTTGTCATTGCTGAAAGTTCTCTTTTTTTACGCCTATTCACTGTATTCGAAGTGTCATGTTGAAGATCTTAGGAAACTCTATTTTTTGTAAGTTATTTTTAATTAGGGCAAAGGAATTACTTCAATGGAGTTGCGAAAAGTCGCTCTTTGTAAATATGATTTTTGGAAATGATATTTTTCCTTATTAAATAGAAGTAACAACTCAGGCAATTAATGCCTACCAATCAGAGGCCGAAACAATTATGACATTTATAATTAAACCAAAATATAATTGTTATTTAACGATTTTGTCAGAAACTGACAAATATTTTCGCAAAAAAAATAAAAATCAGAATCTGACAAATATTTCTGACAAAAAAAAAATAAAATCAGAATATGACAAATATTTCTGACAAAAAAATAAAAATCCCACCATTACAACTATTTTTCCAAAAAAAAATTAATCAAATATTGTGGAAAACGATCAAAACGATATGATTGAATTATCTCTCCAATATTTCCTTATGATTGCTTTTTTTTTGGAAAATTCAAGAATAAATATTTTTTTCGGCCCTGCTACCAACCAGTTGTTTTGTCACCTTCTTCGAGAAAGGGATTGTGTAGAGTGAACAGATAGTGACAGTGAAAAATTTCAATTAATTAATTCTACAACATTAAATTTAATTTACAAATCGGATATTCCGCGTTTTGCTAAATGTTTTATAGCAGTGTTGCGGGTCTTTAGGGTCAAGTAATAATTTATAAATTTATTTTTCTTCGCCTACGATTTTGCTGGGATTTAGACGAAAGAGAGTGCTTTGATTTATATTTGCATACACCAGCATCAATTACTGCTGGTACTGTTCAGTGATCAGTTCTATTTTGCCTTTTTCACTTAAACACTCCAACCATAACAAAGGCATATCTAAAAATGTTGGAAGCAATCGCTTGCCTGAAACTGGCCTCCCAGCCACGGTCTCAGTCATCATTATTTGCTTTTTAGTCAATGCGCTAACTACCACAGCCAACCGAACTTGTACCCCGTTTTGAAGTGATATTAATATTGTTATTAAGAATCACTTTAAAATAAATTCATAATATTTATTTGGTTTGATCAAAAATCAAGAGACATCGAAAGTATGTGCGAAAATTAGACTTGATTTTTGTACAAGTAAAAAAAAATATTTTTTAATTATTTTATTTAATGTTTTAATAATTATTTTTTGAGAAGTCGAAAACACAAACTTACTGATACTTTTGAAATTATATCCTTGATAACTACATAAATTTTTTCCCTAGGTATTTACGCAACTTTTTATTTGTCGGTGATTGTTAGAAAACTGAGACGTATGTATAAACTATTTAGCAAGAAATCATGTTATATATTCATAGAATATTGTATTCATTTAACATGGGACAACATTATCTATTTTTTTAGTATTCTCATTATATGGGGTGATTTTTTTTTGCTGTTTGAGTTTTTTTTGAGTGTAGTAAGATTCTGCAGAACAACCTTGGTGAGTTATTTAATTTTATATTGAAATATTTTAATTTGCGGCATACCGGTGAAGCCATTCTTCAAATAGAAGTTATAAAATATAGGCCCGATGTAGTGATGTAAGATATCACCCATTCTAATAATATTAGCGAAAATCAAGATTGTGGAATATGGTAAATTTGGCGCAAAAATATTGATTTTGGTAAAAGTGAAAACTTTTATAAGCACAATAGTCCAAGAAGAGCTGTTGAGCCTGCAGGTGCAATTCAAGAAAAAACCATAATTGTTGCAGTTGGCATTTCCTTAAAGACTGTCAAAGGATACCTTTTGTTCGATTAATAACTTTACTATTAATTTACAATTAAAAACAAGATGTACCTCTAGCATGAATCACTTAGAACATGGCTATAATTAAGTTTACGTGAAATGAATTAAATTTTTTCAAAAATTGTAAACTTAATATTTGTATTTAGAATCCAAAACCTAAGCCAAACTGCACCAAAAAATTAGCTTCTTCCAATCCCCATTATTACCTTGAAAGGATGTGCTGGAGTTCCTACACTCAAAATATTCTGTATGTAAAATTAATAATAAATGAAAGTTCACTTTAAAACCGGTCTACTCATTTTTCATTTAAATTATGAATAAAAAGTTCATTTAATTTTTAATGTTAAAAAATTAATTTACTTAAGCCCGTAAAAATAAAAGATTTTTCCTTTGTTTGTGTAGGAGAGGAAATCTCAAAAAAATCAAATAAAGCAAGCAAAGAAAAAAACAGCACTTGATAACAACGGACAATATTGAATGTAACCGAAAATCCGTATTAATATGTCTTTAGTTTTTTGAATGAATGTTAGAATCAGTTAAAAATCAAATTGCTTACAATTTTAAAAGTTTATTCTTTTAATAATGACTGAACGTATTACTTCTTGAATAACGTACAGTTCGTTACTGTAATAATATTGTGTATGATTCGTACCATTCGTACCAAACGCTTGAAAATCACACTGTACGTTTAATAACCAAATGGTGAATATTTTATTGTGTGTTTTTTTATAAACGTACATATGTAGAATTGTCACAGTGCCAACTAAAAATAAGAAGAAAATGAAGGAAAAATTATTGTTAGTATTTTTAAACAAGTGTGCTGAGAAGTGTGAGTGATCGTTGCCACAAACACAAAATAAATTTATTTCTCGTTTTACCTTTTTCTTTTCTATTTATTAAGTGCTTGTGAATAAAATATCTCCAGGACTAAATACATACAGTAAACATATATCTATATGTGTTTTCTCAATGATTCTCGTGCACAATGCTGTGAAATGAAAACATTCATTATAGATAACGTAATTATAGATAAGAAAAGCAGCTGGGGGGTTTTTTTAAATAAAAGTCACACTGTTGTAATATATAGATTTAGAAAATATTCTTCATACGCAATATGACTAAATTGGACACCTTTCAAAGTACTAAAATGCCTGGGACTTCTGTTAAGAGCAAAGTTTTATTTCGAGTAGCTCAGCTGAGTGTCTTAGAAGTTTTATATATGTTATTTTAATTGGCTATGAAAATTACCAGTAATTTACTTTATATGCCTTGAAATTCTAAAAATTCACCATGTAATTGAAGAATATATATAATCCCGTCGTTCCTATAAGGAGCATAGGGCCTCGCCCTATGAAGAATAATTCAGACAAATTAAAAAGAAATACATATATATCAATAAGTCCGAGTGAAACTGTGTGAAACACAGTTTTTTTGCAAAATAAAAATTTATTTTTCAATATAATCTCTTTTTTACATTTAGTCCAACGTTTTCCAGTTTTTGTATCCCTTCCAAAAATAGGATTTTTCGAGGTACTTAAAATAGGCATTTGTTTGGTGAATAATTTTATCGTTGGAGCTAAATCTCTTTCTAAGTCCGGAGAATATGGGGGATGAGGTACCATTTCGGATTGCGGTTAAACAGCTCCAAATAATCCTTTGAAGTTATCACACGTTTACGTTTATGGGCATTTGAGAGTAAACGCGGCATTTGTACTTGTGCGACCACAACGAAAGTCAGTAAACAACTTTTTTACCATTGGAATCGATGGTGCAGGCTGTCCATAGTATTTATCGAGCTTTTCCTTGGTTTGATTGACGGTTTTTCTTTCGCAAAAAATAATATTTAAAGAGCATTTTTAGAGGTTGTATGTTTTGAACAGCTGTTAAGCGCAGTGGTGCATTTCATACAAGTACGAGGGAATTTCAAAAAGTCACGGACTTGTTGATCGGCACTCGTATATAAATCTAACCAAGATATCTACAGTTTCTATGACAAACAAAAAGAATAAGATGTAGAAAACTGAATACGAAAATGTTTTTTTATATTTTTGTACGGGTCGATCCAAATGCAAGTATCTAAAGTGTTTTAAGTCAATAAAGTAAATTAAACTTATGGAGTTTTCTTTTCTAGAAAAGAGTGCAACAATTTTTGCTCTTTTTTTAGAAAATTTGCAATATAATGATTTTTTTAAATAGTGGATTCATTCGAAATTATTGTGTCATCACTAACAAAGATAAATTTTTGTCTTAAGAAAACTTTGAATTGCCATTTTTTTGACTAAAATAAAATAAATGTTACTGTTTCTTAAGCCAAGAAAACGGCATTAGGTTCTTTTAGTAAATGTGTTTTTTTAATCCCGATATAATTATGAACTGACAACACTGTTTTGTTTCACAACCGATTTGAGAGCTGACAGTTGTTTTGTACTTAGTTTAGTTTGCCATTTTTTAATGAATATATTCACCAACGCTTACAAAAATCTCAAAAATAATAAAAAATACTGACAAATAATCCTGAAAAATTAAAAATTTCACGTAACTTTTTTAAGTTGGCTGTCAAGATCATGCGATTTAACCCACTAGACTATTTTTTGAGAGGATACGTGGGGTCTCTCATGTATATGAACAACCCAACTACGATTCCAGCCCTGGAAGATAGTATTACAGCTACCATTGGGTGTGAAGTTGAATTTTAGCTCACGGATAAACCACCTACGGAGTATTCAAGGCAACATTTACATAAAATAATCTTAAAAAAGAAATGGCAAGCATATATTTATCGCACCAAATAAATATTTCATTCGCTTTTCAAGTTCTCAGAACCACAACGGTTAGAAAATCACCATATATTATGGCTTTATGAAAAATATAAAATATACACATTATTTATGGATCATGATGTCATTCATGTGGCTGCTGCGGCTGGCTTCGCTCTAACTTTCCAAGAGTTTATTGACGATTTTTGATTCAATTGTTTCAATTGTTCATAATTACTCAGGCGGTATTAACCTCAAGGGCTTAAGTCGTTTCTGGATTATTCACGTAGCTACTGTCTTTAACGGATCCCCGCAAAAACACATCCAAAGAGGCCAATTCGCAGCTATGAAGGGGCAAATTGACATGGCCATGGTGGCTGGTAACACGATTTGTCGATGATTTTCCGGCCAAATTCAATGTTCTATAATAAGTTTGCATTATTTTCCGCTGTTGTTCAAGTGACATATTTTGCTCCGCGGAGGTTGATAGTCAATACTTCATGCAGAGAAAATCTATCAGTGTCAAAATAATATATGACCTAAAACCATACTTGTATTTTAACCACCCGGTATATATACATAGGTTTTTTTGGTACATATTTGATAAAGTAACTAAAACAAACAGGTGGCCTCGAGGGATCAGGTGACTGAATTCGCTTGAATTTGAGCTGCCAACATATTTTTAAAATTATTTTGTTTGTTTACATAAGAAAAAAAATTGTTCATGTGGACCGAGCTGCCCTGCAAATTTTGATAAATTTTTAAACAGGCTTGTTGGGTTAGTCCTTTTCATTTGCGACTTAATTACATTTACTATCACAACACATTCACGATTTTGGACATGTAAGAAAGATGTTTCGCACACTCAAACGCAAAATATTAACAATCCGGTACTTGAAAATTTGTTAATTTTGTTAAATATTTTTCTTAACATAAGAAAATGTGATGTGGAAAAATAAATAATTGAAGGCATTTTATATGTAAATGAATAATGGATCTTGGGAATGGAATACGGCTAGCACATCCTCCTGTTTTTGCAGATTTGGCTTCCAACATCTTGTAGTGAACTATTTTGTAAAATTTTCATGCTTATAAATCTATTACAATTAATCTGTTTTATATGTGATCCCTACGGGAAATGTTGTACTCATTGTCCTGAACATACCTGTCCTACGACTGGTAAAAATATGACTGGTACAAAAAGTTCCTGAGTCGTGACTGGTGAAAAGGGGACGTTAACACAAAACTAGAACAAAAGTGCCTACAAAATTCCCTCACGCCAAAAAATTTTACGTATTTTTTTCTATTTTCTTTTATTATTTATGGTGATCAATGTAATCTATGTACATTAATTAAGGATATTATAATCTGATTAAAATAATAATGCATTTGTTGATTTGGACCAAACAAATTTTTAGAAAATTATATTAATCCAAACCGAAGTTATACCCATTGAAAAGCTAATAGGATACATATAGGGTACATTCTGCTCTAGGATACTTCTGTTACCGATTTTTAAAAAACCATAACAGGTACTAATGATACTACAACAGGACAAGTACGTAAAGGTTAGGCCTAGAATCTGTCACCGAATATCTTAATTATGCCAATTGACCCCTTCCAATAGCAACGCCATGCAAAAGTTACCGGTACCTCTCATATAAAGTTCCGGAACTTGAACTGGTTGTTAGTCCCTAGGAACCAGTCACGTGACGTATCCTGTGACAGGATCTTTTCCCTCTAGGGATATAACAAGACAAGGGCTTATAATTAGTGTACAGGATAGCAAATGAAAGCATTATTAAATAAATAAAACTGCAGATAGTTAAACTATATTGAAATTTTCAGTTTATCGTAAAGTAAAGTGATGATTTACTTTAAAAAATAATACCCGTAATGATAAATTTTTTTTGTTTGATTTAATGGTTAAAACTTGTTACGTAAAAGGCTTATTGTTGCCCCAAAAAAATTAACTATATATATTTATATATGTATGTATGTATAATGATAAAAAGTTAAACTCCAACATAAATTACACATACGAGTACTTATTGCATTCAATAGTAAAAAGCTATTTTGGCTCAAATTGAAAATAAAGTTTATGTTTTCATTATTAATTCCAAAAAAATGCAACAAATACTATCTGGCAAGAAGTATGCAAAAGTTTTAATTCTGTTGCTGTGTTTTGTGAGCGTATGTGTTGGGTGGTGGGAGTGGGTGGTACACACATGAGGAGCAATAAAAGCATGTGTGTAAGAACAAGGGTATTTTTTTCTGAGTCGTTGTTTGTTGTTTCACTGTGCTTGTGTTTGAAGTTAAACCTTTTGAAAAAACAACATTTAAACTATTTAGCATACTTGTGTCGGTAGTACGAATACAGAGTTTGTATGTATCAGTAGCAGTATGCATTACAGAATTTGAGATGTATTCAAGTATTTTGTTACGGTAAGTGATATTGTTTTTCTATCCACTTTTTCATTTTGATGTTGTTTTTTTTCGGATAAATTTGCGAGTTTTTTGTAACATTCAAATATATTTAATTTAAATAAACTATAGTTAAAAGTAGAATATGTAAATTTTGTTTTGTGAAAAAAAAAACAAAGTTACATATATAATTTAGCAGCACATAAGGTATTTTGTGAAAAAAATACAACAGCATGAGAATGTTGTTAATATATTATTGTTATTTTTTTTTAATTTAACATATGTGAGTCAGTGAAGTTTTTCTAGTGGCTTCATGGGGAAAAATTAATTTTGTATAAATTTATTTCGAATAAAATTATTCGTCATTTATCTGTCAGTTATATCGCCATAATATACTAATATTTTTCAATTGTTTTGTTTTGTTTGTTTTCAAAATTTATTTTGAAAATACTCGTATTTCTTAGATAGAATTTTATGACGATAAAAGACGTTGTGTTTCCCATAAAAATAAAAATGTACGAAGGCCGTTTTTGTAAAAAATTATTTTTGAAATTGTTGATAGTGCTGTAGATAATCGATTTAGAATGCTAAGCATAACTTTTGGAAATTTTTGTCTTTTTGTCCATCCGCCGGTTCGTTCGTTCGTCCGTCGATGTGTTTTTTGTCTCTCTCTCTCTATCCCTCTGTCTGTCCATCTGTCGTGTGGATATAGTTTAGTACCTCTTGTACTCTTTACTGCGAGAAAATATCTTAATTCTAAGTTAATTTATTGAAAGAACGAAAGCACGAAATTTTACTGATTTTTATGATTTTAAAAAACTGAAAGCACCATGTTTTTATTTTGGTAGCACTGAAACAACATTTGTTTATTTTGGGTTAATCTTATCTATAAATATGCATTTCGTTGGTGTTTGTGCCAAAGCATCAGTAGAACTTAAAACATATTCCTGAAAAGTTTTAATCCTCTCAACTAATGCAACAATTTCCTAGAAACAAATGAGAATTTCAAAAGTTACAAAAGTATAAATTGATATCACTGTGTTTTTTTCAAATAAGTACTTCAGACGACATGTAAAGGAGTTCATAATAAAAGTTTATGTGACTTTTTTTACAGGCAATCTAATAGTCTGAAAATTGAATTTAATTTTTTTTCTTTATTTCTTTAGTTTGGGATGTTAGAAAACTTTGCTGAATTTCCAAAAAGTGTTTGCTTTCGAAAGGTCATGCGATATTTGAACAGTGATCAAAAATAAGTTTATTTCATTGAATTTCCACAGAAAAATAAAAAATATAAGCTTTGATTCCAATATTTTAAATTTAAGCAATCAAATAAAATCTTTGGACGACACATATTGACAAAATAAATTGTAAGCGAAAGGACGTAATGTTACCTCATTCTCTTTGGCGAAATATTTTGAAAGGAAAGTAACAACCAAAATATTGTAGGATTATCTACCTCAAGTCCTAAAAGCTTCTGCGCAAATATGAAGCTATTTAAATAAATTTTAATCGTCAATATTTTAGTTTTAAAATGAAATAACAAATAAAACGGCCTAGAGGGTCTGTCTCTGCATGATTTGGCACAGATTAATATATAAAACCAAGAACACTGTGAAAATTTTAAAACTAAGTTGTTAATCTGATTCTTTTTTTATGTTTTTCAATTTGAACAGATGCACATAATTTTTTCCTCCAAGCAACAAACAATAGTTTATATTTTGCATTTTGATTAAATATTTCACTTTGACTATCAACTGCTGCTACTTAAAATCAGAAATAAATTTGTTTAAATTGTATTTATGTGTATTACTACAAAAAATGAAAGAAAACATGCCATGACCACTTATTTCATTGGTCAGCAACCCAGTACAGCAGTACATATGTACATCCGCTTAAACTTTGCGCTACGATACGAAATTGTTTTGGAATATCTTTGTTGGCTCATACATATCTATATATGAACGTGTGTTTGGATATGAATGTGTATCACGTTGCAAGGGTATCTAAGAATGTCTCTGACCAACAAAAATTTAGCAATAAAATATGCGAAGTTGTCTACGGGAATATAAACCAGAGATCACTTGACTATAAACGAGATTAAAAATTCAATTACAAAAGTTGAAAACGAATTGTACATGAATTTTTGTATTTTACATTTGGTATTATATTATTTTTATTTCGTATGTTTTAAGTACGACAAAAACAACAATAATAGCAACAGCAACGGCATACCTGAAGGACTTAAAAGGACTTGTAGGTTAGAGCGCTACTAATTTGAGGCACATATTGGTTGCTGGAAAGAGAAATTTTCATTGATTTCAAAGGTATTTATTATAAAAGTAGTTTTCCTCGAAATTACAGAACAGCCAATCAAGCAAAATGAAAATTATCAGCAGATGTGTGTCGGTAACAATATTCATGCACAGCAAATATTTGGTTATTATAGCGGACACAAAACTCGTTAATTTTGTATTTTTACTTAAAAGTTTACCTCTGTGACAGAATAGCATTCTGAATAATTCCATAAATTGCTTTGTTTTCTTTGGAAAACGAAAAATTAATTATTCTTCCGAATTAAACCATTATTAGTACAATATGCTCAAGTAGAAGTGATACTGATTGGCTGCCGTATTAATAAATAAAGGGTGTTTTTTAAGCCCTATAGAACTTGAAATTGTAAAAAATAACACAAAAAATTAAATTGTAATCAAAATTTTTTTTTATTCGAAAGATCAATACGTGACATTAACATTTGAAAATGATTTCGGGCATATGGGCACCGCGGCTGTTCTTGACGAAGCGCATTCTGGACGTCCAATTTTGGGCCACTTTTTCGAGCACTGCTGGCCGTATGTCACGAATAACACGAACAATGCTGGCCTCCAAGGCGTCAATTGTTGCTGGTTTATCAGCATAAACCAGTGACTTCACGTAGCCCCACAGGAAATAATCGAGAGGTGTCAAATCGCACGACCTTGGAGGCCAATTGACAGGTCCATTTCTCGAAATCAACTTATCGCCAAATTTTGATTTCAATAAGTCGATGGTTGCGTTCGCCGTATGGCACGCAGCGCCATCCTGTTGAAACCACATCTCCTCCGGATCAATGTCATCCATATTTTCAAACAAAAAATCATTGATCATGGTGCGGTAACGATCTCCATTGACCGTAACGCGAGCTCCGGCCTCATTTTTGAAGAAATAAGGTCCGATGATGCCACCAGCGTGAAAACCGCACCAAACGGTGCATTTTTCTGCATGTAATGGAGTCTGTAGGGTCTCTTGTGGATTGGTCTCACTCCATATGCGGCAATTTTGCTTATTAACAAACCCGTTAAGCCAAAAATGCGCCTCATCGCTGAACACAATTTTGCGATAAAACAACGTCTATAAGTTGCGCGAATCGACGACTGATTTTCAAAGTAAATTTGGATAATTTCGTAGCGTTGTTCAAGCGTGAGTCTATTCATGATGATTTGTCAGAGTATACTGAAACAAATAAAAAAAATGTTTCATCAAAATTTAATTTTTTGTGTTACTTTTTACAATTTAAAGTTCTATCTAGCTTAAAAAAACACCCTTTTAACGTATTATACTACCATGGAATAGAATGAATACCTTAAAAGTGATTTCTCAACATTACGGAATATTTCTTATATCGATGGTCATGTTGACAACAAATAACTGATCTTTCATTATATTATATTTAATTTATATATTAGTGAAAATTGACAAAAAACTGAAATTAGATAATTATTAATTATGTTTCAGGTTTTTATTTGGTTTCGTATGACATTTTTAGCAAAATTATGATTAATCTGATACACTCACAATATTATTACAGTAACGAACTGTACGTTAAAAGAATAAATATTTAAAATTGTAAGCAATTTGATTTTTAACTGATTCTAACATTCATTAAAAAAACTAAGGACATATTAATACGAATTTTCGGTTACTTTTAATATTGTCCGTTGTTACCAAGTGCTGTTTTTTTTTCTTGGATTGCTTTATTTGATTTGTTTGAGATTTCCTCTCCTACACAAACAAAGGAAAAATCTATTTTATGTATTCGTTTAAGCTAATATGGTCTAAATTCGTAGATGTAAATAAAACAATATTTTAATTACATTTCTTTCCCGACGTTTCGTCAATTATTTGTTGACTTTATCAAGGGGGGAATCTAGATAAAATGTACATAGATTCCCCCCCTTGATAAAGTCAACAAATAATTGACGAAACGTCGGGAAAGAAATGTAATTAAAATATTGTTTTATTTACATCTACGAATTTAGACCATATTAGCTTAAACGAATACATAAAACAAATAAAAATTGGTCAAACTAAAAACAACTGAGAAAAATCTATTATTTTTACGGGCTTAAGTAAATTAATTTTTTAATATTAAAAATTAAATGAACTTTTGGTTGAATTTAAATGAAAAATGAGTAGACCAGTTTTTAAGTGAACTTTCATTTATTTTAAATTACAATTGCAGTTAATTTTACGTACAGAATATTTTTAGTGTATCAACTCTAATTTAAAACCAAAGTTGCATACAATCTTTTCTTAAAGTACCCTTTAAGTCTACATTCATTTCATATGAATACGTAAATATTATATTAAATATGTAAATATTAAAACTTGCATAAAATAAATGCTTGATTGGCTTTATCTGTTAAAAAGAGCTTAAAATACAGACGCCCCCCGAATGTAAGAAAGTTTTTTGTGATGGAAAATACAGATAAAGAATAAATGGTATCTGGAGAAGGTAAAAAAAATATTGTAAGTAGCAAGATAAAATCAAAACCATTCCGATATGTCTGGGCTTAATTTATCAATACTGCTAGTTACAAATCTACAAATAAAATAAATACAACATACAAAAATTTTAAACATTTGAATATATTTTTGTAGATACTCTCCTTGAAAATTTTTAACTTTTAGATTTGAGTTATGGACTCTGTATGTTATGGTCTGTATAACTTTAAAATATACTGAAATAAAGAATTAATTTAACCTAGTCTATCCAGCGGCCGAATCAATCGATCGCATTCTAGAAATTAATATTAAACATTTACATAAATGCATACGATAAAATACAAAAACAAAAAATATTCTAAATAAAAAACTTAAAACTCTGTCTCATTTCTATGCAAAATAAATTTGGACAAACACACATGCATGTGCAATAAGTGTGCATAAGTTAGTAGCAACTTTAAACGCTTATAGCTCCCTAAATGGCGAACCGATTTAAATAAAATTATGTACAACCCGTTTAAAGGCATAAAAGTCTTTTCGAAATTGGTTCAGTATTAAGGCCGTAAAAGGGATCTAAAAAAAACCTGTTTGCCCATTAATAGTATAGAATATAGATGATTGTACATACGAGTATTTTTTAATTGAATTGCAATAACTTAAATAATATTAGATTTAATTGACTCAATTTCAAATATCAAACACTCGCGAAAAGTATGGTCTCTTAATACGTCAAGAATTATATATATTTCTTCTTTTAAACTCCTAAAAGGAGCATAGGGCCAAAAAAAGTTCCTTCCAATATTCTCGATCTTCTGCACGATGTTTAATTTTATTCCAGCTTAGATTCAACTTGGACGTTTCAATTGATATTTGGTGTTTCCAGGTATGTACGGCGGCTGCCCTGTAGTTTCCACTTGTTTTGCTATATCATCTGGTGATTTTAGAAGGATGTGACCAATCCAAGTCCATTTGCGTTTTCAGATTTCGTGTTGGATCGGGTGCTGATTAGCTTACGTCAAGAATTATTTTTTAATTGAAAACTCAAATTGAGATATAAATATATATATGTATCTAAACAGAAAAACAAGCAAAGCATGCAAAGACACGCTCGATTTCGATTCAACAAAAAATTTGTGAATTTTGTGAAAACTTATTGTTAAGAATTATTGTATTATTTATCGTATCAGGATTTGGTTAAATTGTTGATATTTCCATAATCTAGTATCCACCTCACAAGCGGTAAAAATTTGCACATGAATACTGATTGGTTTCGTCCAAGACGAATGAATTTTAGAGGTGGTGTTGAAAGCTCAGCTGATCATTTTGCCTTATCGGCTTTGTTTTTCAGAATTGTTTGATACTCATATGTATTTTCTGCTCTTTTCTGATGGTATTGTGGCTATACACAGAAATATTTTGCATTAGAGAAAGACATATTTTTGTGATAACAAATGTTTGAAAGAAACTATTAAACAAATTTTTTGTTTTGTTGTGTTTCGGTGTTTATTGTAATATTAACAAAACCTGTAAAAAGAATTCACATTAACTTTGTGTTAGTCTTCTTTAAATAAAAATAGTTTCAAAATTATTAAAATTGATTTAAAAAATTATTAGTCCGAACGTCGAATTCGGGATTTCAACTTGAGTCAAATTAGTGGAATTCCAAACAAAATATGTTTAAGAGCAGCGATAAGTTTATCCGTACTCTATTAGCGTTGTGTGTGAGAAAAAGTTCAAAGTGTTGCCTCAAGGCAACACATTTTAATAGAAACATGTGAAAGTTAAAGAAGAAAAAAATTTCAACGAATTGGAAAATACAAACTTTTTTTCGTTGCACAACAAATTTTGTAAAAGACATAAAATACTAAAAACCTTCGTATCAAACTTTTAATAAATAATTTGCATTTTTAAAAATTTGTACTATAAGCCAAAGTGGAAGACAAGAAGTTTATTTTAAAAGGAAAAAAATATATTATTATATTTATTCAAGGAGTTTCCAAAGGACCTTCTTACTTCTTTTTATCCATTCAATGGTACACATAAATATTTTAGCACAAATACATACTATTAACTGCAAAATAATAAAAAAAGATGACAAAAAGCTGTTAAAAGTTAACAAAAAATAAAAATGGGTTAGCTGTATATATACATATACATATACACATACATACATACATATGTATGCACTTATGTACATAAAAGGCAGGAATGAAAAGTTAAAGAAAAAAAAATAGCACACACACTCAAAACTTTGCAAAAAGTACAAAACCAGCAAATGGAAAAGGTACATTTTAAAACAGCATAAAATAGCAAAAGCAGCAATAATAAAAAAACAACAAGGACAAAATCATGCCAAAAAGCTTACGATACACTGGACACTTACTGGACGCAATAGAAAAAAAAAAAAAAAAACATTGGCAAACGTCACAGTCAAGCAAGTAAAGTGGCAGGCAGGCAGTAAGTAAAAGTAAACTAAACAACGAGCCAACCAACCATTCACTTAGCCAGCTTTAAAACACACTTCCATACACACGTATGTACGAGTACATACACATTTGTACAAGTTACACCAACGGAAGCTGACAACAATTTATGTTTCATGCAACGGATACAATTTACAGCCACCCTCCGGGCAAAAGCCGTTGACGCAATGCTAACAACACCTGCAATGCGGGCCAGCTAAAGGATGTAAATGAGTATGATATTTTTATTCGTACCCGTTGTTTTATTGCTAAGTACCAAAGTACTGGAAGCAAAAATTTACAAAAACAAAACAAACTAAAATGAAAAAAATATTTCTATAACCAAAAATCAGATTTGTTTGTGTGGGTCGTTTTATATTTAAAAGAAGGGGAATATATCAAGATGGGACAAAGTTTTCGTTATGGGTTAAAATTTGCCAAGGGTTTAAAAAAGAACACAACTCGGAAATAGTCAGCGAAAAATTGGAAAAATTTCACCGTAAGTCGAGTAACTTGAAGAGACAAAAAAATTAAATAAAGCCGGAATATAAACAAGAAAACTTTTCGTCAATAGTTATAAATCTTATCGTTTACACGGCAAAAATAAACTTCTAGTAATCGTAATTTTTCAAATAAATATTAAAACGAATGAACTCTGTATGACTTTGAGAATTGTGGAGTCAATAATAAAATTTTTAGAAAAACCCTTAAGAAAGAATTAAAATACTTTTAATTGTATATCTGCAAATACAAAAATCGTCATTGCAAAAAAATGGCTTGAATATATCGAAAAATTTTTAAATTGAACAGAATACAAAAATCGTAATCGGATAAAATTTGAACATATTTTTCTGTCCATGAAAGCCAATGACAAGTCAAGTTTGAGTGAAAACGCTGTTAAAACTCTTGTTCAAAAACTGTAGTAGTACTTAAAACAGAGTTCAGAAAAATACACACACTGAATAAACATCCCGTACATGAATGTAAACAAACACAGCTCAAACCAACCAACACATATTTTTGTTTTCATAACAATTATGTGTGTCTCTAAATTTTGCACGGTGCCGAAAACAAGCATGAATGTGTTTTATTTTAATATTTGTTCGTGTACATGAATATGAGTAGTACACGTATTGTTCGATCGGAAAATTCTTGAACCACACATTGTCGATTGTGTATATACGCTAGACAAGTTTGAGTGTACATTGAGTTCGTGTACGTGTATGAAAAAAAATTCATGAACGATTAACGTGTACGGCTAAAAATTAAAACATTATCCATTAGCGATCGAAAAAATCTGATACACGCAAATGAAAACGACAGCAGCTGCTTCAACCAAATCTATTAAAAAAAATAAATTGTAAATATATAAAGAAATAGCTTCAAATGAATTTTTTATACTTTATATATTTTTCAAGCCTGATTTTTTTCATGCTTCAGCTGGAATATGAACACATCTCTCTTTCTGATTTGAAGACAAGTGCTGACTCCAGGTCTGCTTATTATTTTGAAATGTTTTTTCATGTACAAAAACATCATAGAAAAAACTATTGCTTTAACCGAAGGAGTTTTGTAAAGGAATGTTGATGGTTGTTGTTCTACCTTCTGCTTGGAAATATCGTCGGAGAAGGTGATGTTCTATTGTTTGGATTATATTGAATCTCTTTCTCTCTCTCCCTCTCTCTGCCATTCAATAAGTGAGAGAGATGTCACGTAAGCAAATTACTCGCCAATTTACAGGAAAAGTGTGTCTGTTAAATTTTTGCGAGAAAAACTGCCGCTTTCAACTATGAAACTCGCAAACAAAAATGCGGTGAGATAAAATTGTAAAAACACAAAACATATTCAAAATGAAAAAGGTAATGAATAATAAATAATACGGACAAAATAAGTATCTTCTTCTTAAATGATTTACTCATTGTTAAATTATTTTATAATTTTAGAAAAATATGCGAACTTTCTCCAAAAAATATTTTCTTATAAATTGTAATATCCCATGGGCTTTTACTTACAATTTTTTTTTCAGAAACATGTTTCAAAACCTATTTTAAAATATATTTTTAAGACTCCAATTTGAATTTTTTTAGGTGCTGAACAAGCAGGGACGATCACGGTAATTTTTTTATTACATAAATTTCATATCAACCATAAATTTAAATTCACTTTAATTAATTCGTTAGACCTCTTAAACGAAACTTGCCTCATTCTGAAAATATTAAAAAGGATTTAAAAATGTTTTAAATAGTATCTACCCTGCTTCATGTTGTTGTTGTTGTTATTATTGTATTTTCTACAAAGAAAGAGTGTGTTTGTATGCAGATAACATATTTGTTGTCGTTATGTGTTTCCATACTTTTCCATTACAAGCAACCAGCATACATTTCCAAAAAAATTACCCCATGTTTTTTTCTTTTTGTTATTTTTTCAAATACATTTTCTAAAAAAAAAATGTTTTACTGATTTGTTTCTGTTGAAAAAAAAATAAAAAATTTAAAATCAAACATACTTGTATTGTGTGTTTCGGTAATATGTAAAGATACGAAATTGTCCTTAAAAATGGATACCAATAAAAAAAGAGGAAAAAAAGTAAAAGCAACAAACGTAAAGAGAATGAATTTTTGAACAACAAGCTCATGATTTACAACTGGTATTTGATTTGGGTAAGAGATCTTTTTATGAGATTTTAGGTAACAAGCTTGTAAGTGTTAGTATATCTATGTGCGTTTGGGTGTGAGTTTCTGTGAGTTTTCAACATTTTCCAGGTATCTTATTTACGTTTTGGATTAATTTAAAGGTCCTTTTTATTTTGTCAAATGTATGTTTTTGTTTAAGTTTTGATTACATTATTTGTACAGTGTATATTATGTTGATTGGGAATGTTGTTAAATTTATATAAAATAAGTTCAATAAAAGCACCTTATTTTAAACAATAAGAAATTTTTCGTTGTGAATAACACACATTTTAAATTTTTGATTTGTGGTACGATTTTTTCAGGGGTTCTTAAGTTTATACTTAAAAAAAATTTAAAACTCAAAACCAAATATTTTTTCAATTACTCAAATATGAATTATTTATCCACCATTGACAACTGGTAAATGCCGCATATGGAAATTACAGTTTTGTACATTCTAATTTGACTTCATCGCCCTTGAAATCTGCCCCTTCATCAATTTCATGTGCTCGTTGCAGCATCTTTTAGTTGACTGAATGCGATGTTGCATTGCCGCATTCGTAACATGTTTATACTGTACAGTGATATCAATAATTTGCTTAATGCTTTCAAGTCCATATTAACCTGTTGCACGATCAGATGGCTTAAGATTTTAATTACTTCAACGTTTAATGTCTTCTGTTGTGGAATAATATTAGTTAATTATCTTCAAATAAGAAAAACAAGCAACGGAGAGTATTAGGCTAACTTATTGCTGCGTTTAGGTGATGATTTTAAGAAAAAAGGGCGAGAAGAAAGTGAGAAAGAATGTGTTGTTTCGTCAAGACAAGGCACCAGTTCACACATCCACTATTGAGGTGGTCAAAATCAGTGAATCAAACTTCGAATTGCTGCATCATATTCCTTGTTATAAATACAATAGAATACCCAATTTTCAAATTTCTTTATTACATTTATTTTTATTGCTTAAACACTTTTTTTTACAAATGTAGAATTTAAGGATCTGCAATGAAGCTAAATGCAATCTTACTAAATTACTCACCTATTCAAAGTCGATCTATGAAATTATCAAAATATTAAATTCATAATTCCTACCTTAACATTATGCATTAGTACTGTTTAATTTTTAACTTTTGGTTTATCAAGACTGAAAAAACTCCCATGTTCTATTCCCCTATTTGATTTATAATATTTGCATTTCTTTGAAGTGGAATATACTGAGCTAAAAACAAAATCCAGCTTTCATGAAATAATTGGAAAAGAAGACGTGCATGACAAAAACCATGAAAAATAAAAATATTCTGCATGTCTTTCATTTAAATTGGAATGTTACTCCTGCACGTTGCCGTAGAAATATTTGGAACTCAAAGCTTAAATTTCAAGGAGCTGTTAGATACTTGAAGTAATTTCATGAAAAATTAAAATTATTTCATATTAAAAATCAGAATTTAAAAAAGCATACACTTTAATTTATAAGTTTTTTTTCCTTAAAATTTAAGACAAAATTTTATATTATTAATTTAAAACTTTTTTTTAAGGTTTCGACTTTTTGGAAATTTTTTGTTGAACTTCAGATTCTTGGGTGAATTTTCAAATTTTTATTCCATCAAAATTAACCGTAAGCCATATTGTCTCAAAATTTCTTAACTGGCATAATATTACAGGGTAACGATTACTAACTTTTTGGTGCTTGAATTGGAAAGCAATACTGTCAGAGATATTTGTTTCCAGTAGGACGCTGGAAGGGCCCATCACAATAATGCGAATAGATTTATTTATTTCAAAGTACTAATCCGATTTTTTTTTAAAGAACAAACACAAACCGCGAAGCCATTTTGGCTTGTATGCAGGAAACGATCCTGCGACCTCTCGACTAATAGTCTATTACGCTATCTACTAGTCTACGCAAAATAATGTGCATAAAAGTCATTATGCTTTAAAAAAAAAACTGACGACTATCTTTTGTAAAGGTATGTTAAGCTACAGGGTGTCAATATTAGTCACGTCAGCTTTCAAAGCCCTTTGGAACTCGTTACTTTTACATTAATTTTTAGTTTGGAAATTCAAGATTAAGATTTAGTTTTATTGAGCTTTTTATAAATTTTATTTTATTTTATGTACCTTAAAAAACTGTTGGTTGTTCACAAAGTCTATCTACGTGTATTTAATTGGTGCTTGTGGCAAATCATCAGGAGATCTTAAACTGCAGTCCTTTAAGAAAAGAAAACTATTTTTAAAAAGCAATAATATCCCATTTAAAATAAAGACTCCAGAGTAATATGTGTGTAGTATTTTTTTAATTACAAACTAATATAAAATACTAAATCCAAATTACGGCTTTGCCCAGAGGGTTGACTTTCTGTGGCTTAAGAGAAATCTTAATAACTATTTAGGGCAATTTAAAAAATTAGGCAATCGGAGGATCGAAAAAGGTTCAGAAATGCATTACGGAACTTGTAATTACAAAAGAAGGGGGATCTAAAAACACATAAAATTATGCTACGAACATTTGAACAGCCTCTTTTGCCAGGGAAACCACAAGTGCATGTTTTTTCTTGTGCAACCTGCAAAGGCGAATATAAAATATTTATTAGCTTCAGATATTTTTATGAATTTCGGTATTGATTTTTTAAAGCATTTTTTCATCATGTTTCACTATTTATAGCATATTTTGTACATTTACGAATAAAAAGCATTTTTGCGATTTATAGAGCATATTCGACCTTATTTAATACTCCATTGACGTTTTCTGTTTTCTATATCCATCAGTTGAGACATGTTGCTGCATTCTCGCCATCTGCATCTCCGCTCCAGTCCACAATTTGTTTAAGACAAAGCCTTTCGGAAAGAAAGATGTTAAGAAAGAGTTATATTTTATATATGCCCCTTTTACATCAGTACACGTCGAAAGAACATTTTTAATGTAGAAAGTTTATTTAAAATTCTAATTCATTATGCTGTTATCTAATGCAATAACAATTACCAGCAAAATACTTGTCTTATTTTATCCAACAATTTTGATTTCGATATCGAAGTCTGCTTAGAAATTTAAATGAATCGCTATTTATTTAGCTGTTTTGTTTCTTTTCCTGTTTGTTTTGTTTTAATAATACAAAGTTAATAATATTTTCGAGAAGCTTATATTTGTTTTTAAGTAAGAGCCATATTTATAGAGAGTTTTAGAGCATATTTTAACTTTTTTACTGCATATTTAGTGCAAAATAAAATAATTTTTAGAGTATATTTACAACTTCCCTGATAATGATGAATAAACAAAAAAATTCTTCTAGAAATAGGAATTAGACAATTATTATCCTAAAACGCCTTAAAATATTTTTTTTTTGATTTGCACTTTTGTGTTAAATTGCCTGAGTTCAGCGACCACCAGTAACATTGACAACAGAAGGTAGAAAAAATATATTTTTTGTTCTTTATATTTCTTAAAAAAAATATGAACTCATCGCAGAGTGTTAACATGGAACCGAATGTAAATTAAAAAATAAATATCTTTTGGTGCTTTTGCCGAGAATTTCTAAAATTTTAGTATTTTAAATTTTTAATCACACTATTTTTTCCAAAATTAATATTTTACACATTTAGTAAAATGCTAATAGTTTAAATAAAAACAAATTGAACAACGCACAGTGGCTGAAAATCGTTTTTCATTGGCCAAAATTCTGTAACTTTTGAACCGATCAAAATATTGAAGTAATGTTTATTTTATTGGATAGATATTTAGTTCAGCTTGACTCAGTTTAAATTTCATTAAAATTGATTAAGGACTTTTTAAGGAATTCTAGGTCAAAGTTGAACTTTTGAATTTTTTTTACTTTTAGAGTGAAACATGGGTTTATTATTTTTTTATTTATTAAAAAATTGAATATTTAAAAATTAATAATAATTATAAATATTTTTTGTAATAATGGAATTTTTTTAATGTTACACTTAAAAAAAATTTTACACTGAAAAAATAGTAAAATCAACTGGAGATTTTGCTATTACAGAAAAATTAAAAATTTGCTGCTGACAAATTTTCAAATTTGTTTACACTCGAAGAATAGTTACACTTAAAAAAAAAACTTTAATAATATTATCTAAAAATATTGCTATTACTACAGAAAAATTTATTATTTTTTGCTGTCAAATTTGATAATTTTAAAAACATTTTAAAAATAAAAACTGCAATAAATTTTAATAGCATTAGCAACAATGGTAGGTTCTGTTTATTATTATTTTTTACTAATACTATGTTTTTCGTACTTAAATAACAATGAAAGGCAATTATAATTATTATTCATTTGACTCAAATATTGATTGCAAATATTCCATATTTAGTTCTGTGCTATCTCTGTTCTTAAGTAGTTTTTTGGCTTCTTCATCTAAATCCCGATGTTCCACTTTCCATTGATTTCGAATACTGGAGATGAACGGATCTGACGTTGCCAATAATATATTAAATAGATCTTCATTTGTTGAATTTCTTGAAATTTTTCTAGTATTGTGCTCTCTATAAAATCTGTAATCCTTGTTCCTTTTTTCCTGAGCCTCCTCTGATAGATCTCCAAGTGGCACCAAATGATATTTAATGACATCTTCTCCATGATAAAGGATTTTGTGAACTGTTGCAGACATATTTCTCCATGGGTAGTTGGTTGCATATATTTTGCAGTTTCCTTAGCATAATCTCCAAATTTTCTAGAGTCAATTTCTTCATTGCACGCAAGTACTTCTAGGATTATTTTAAATCTTAAAATAAGGTTTAAATCCACTCCTGTTATTTCAGATGCTGTTTCTGGATCTGAAAAGAATCTTCTTGCGGTATTGCCATCATTTGTATTGCCTGACCCTTGTTTTGGCTGATCTATAATCAATCCTAATTTGCGATATTCATCTTGAACATGTTTCTTTTTTGAACTTCTTAACTCTTTGTTGGTTTCGTTGTTTCTTATTAATCCTGAAGACCCGAAATCCAAATCATAACTGATTTTTAGTATGTGTTCCATAAGTCGTATTCTTGCATGTAGTGGTGATAATCCAAATTCATATGCATCGGTATTATCTAATGATTTTGTTGGGACTTGGTTTAATTGGGTTTATGTTGCTCGTTTTTTAGTGCTTTGACGAAATTAGATAATTTCGGTGCTACACGAATTTAAGTTTAATTTTAACGTAACTAAGAACATCTTCCTGGTTTTTGTTTCTAAAATACTCCCGCCAGTTCTTTATAACTGAAGCTCTTCATATTTTTCTGAATATTTTTATTTGCGTCTGTTATGTTTTATCCGTACACTTAGAGTATTAACTGAGTAATCCCTTATCGAATCCGTAGTTTTATACATTTTTAGATACATGTTATTCACACATTGATCTTTAATTTCATAGCAGGTAGTGCTTAAATTGCACAAAACTGCACATGTTGTCCAGACCTTAATATCAGGTAAAACTAATTAGTATCTCGCCAATATTTGTTGTTGTTGTTGGGTTGTTTTTTTATTTTTAGTGGTTTAATGTCCCGATTATTGTTATAAAATTGCTTATGACTTTGGTTGACCATAACATTTGATAACAGGTAAATTTAGAAACAGATCATATGTTTACTGTAGAATTTTGTGATAATTTGTGATAATTTTATGACTTATTTTTTGCTGATCAAAACAAAGCCATTAAACCCTTTCGCAGGTATTATATTTAATTTTTTTAGTTTTACGTAGTCTAAAGTAAAAACATAAACTTTTAGGCAAAAAAGTGAAAATTATATACACCATTGTATACGAGTACTTTGGAGTAATTTCATTAAAATGAAAAAAGTGTTCTATACACGGCTCGTCACGGGTGCAAAAGTATATATGGCGGTAAAGAGGACACTTTCACCTTTCTCCGGGTGGTATACATTTCTTGTTCCCTTTTGTTCCCTAGAAGTTCTATTCTACTAAAGTTTAAATTTGAGAAAAATATAGTAGTTTCATAAATATTCCGTAACGCCCTTAATATTAAACGCTAGAGCTCTGACCACTTACAAAAACTAAAGACTATAATCCTACCAACATTATAAAAAAGACCGCAGGCCATTATCGATGATAGCTTGCGAGTAGTAATCATTTATTTTTGATAAAAAACAACAGAAAAACACCTTTTTCTGAAATTACAAAAAACCGTTGAGTTTGACAGCATGCCACGCTCACAATTATCAATAGTTTAACCTAATTTTTTGGCTACCTTAATCTGGATATATTAGCTGCAAAAGGGCGTAAAAATTTTAAAAATCGGTGACAAAAAAAAATTTGACTTTTGGCCAATGAAAAACGATTTTCAGCCACAGTGCAACGGTGAAATACACATACCCCACAATAATCAATTTCAAATTTGTTTTTAATTAAACTATTAATATTTTACTAAATATGTAAAATATTAATTTTGGGAAAATTGTGCGATTAAAAATTTGAAATAAAACTTTTGTTTGTTGAGGGTTTTATTTAGCTAATCTATATTTATGCATTTCATTGATGCTAATGCCAAATCAACTGTAGACCTTAAACCATATTTTTGAAAAGTTTCAAACCTCTTATTTTATTTTATTTTAAAAAGGGCGTCTAATTGAATAAAGGTTGTAAAGAAAATAAAATTAATTAATATCGAATATAATTTGTTTGTTGGGATTTTTGAATAAGTTTCAAAGTTTGAATATACTTTTGTAATTTTTAAAAAAATTCTCATTGGTTTTTTAAAAGTTTTTCTTAGCCAAAAAAACCCCTAAACAAACAAAAGTTTTTGAAAATCTTTGAAAAAAGATATCGAGGCAATCTCGATTAATAAATAAAAAAAAATTTTTTAAATAAATATATTTTGTTCAGTTTAGGATTTCATTTCAATCATATGTGTGCGCAAACTGTTGCTGTCCATTAGGTTGACCTACCACCCAATCACCGGGACATGTTCTTTTACACAAATTTTTGTTATCTAATGATATCTGTGGATATCAGTATAGATCTGGAACTAATTTTTTGAGTTATTAAGAACATCAGCACCATCTGTGTAGCGCCATGTATTTTTGCGGATCCTATCCTTTAGGTAAGCTATTTTAAAATGTTTTTCCCATTTTTTGTTTGCTTTTAGCTACAACTTCTTTGCCCATTTTGTTCTACTTGTGTCGTATACTTAATATTTAATTAAATAAACATCAATCATACGCAGCGTACGTAGCCTCTGCTCTGTAGGTTACGTGTGTATGTGTATGTACGTTTTCTCTTCTTTAATTTTTCATTATATTTATTTTGCAACTTGCTACAAAATAAGAAAAATACTTTTCTATATTATAATCTTTAATTCCATTATACTATTCAAACAAATGAAAAGCCAAAACTTAACTCCTAAGTACTACAATGAAATGATGAGGACATTAGTGACAGCCGTTGCAAGAATTCAACTTGAGATAATTTCGTTTTTACTCGCATAAGACTGATGAAAAGGATTTCGTATAAGCATTTGGAAAATCAACAAACCAGCAAAATAGAAATCAAACTAAGTTGAAGGGAGAAAAGAAAAGAAAAAAGAAAAACAATAAAAAATAAATAAATAAAATGGAATAAACGAAAAACCGAAGCCAGAACTAGTAACATTAAACTAACAATCTTGATATCTGTTTGGAAAATGGCTATTTACAATGACAACATCTATAAATGGACAAGAATGTGTGTATATGAGAACGAGTGGTAAAGCTTATACAGACGGACATCCGAATCCTTGAAAAAATACTAATCCAAACATACAAAAAACACATTCATACCACTATATACAAACATACATATATACATGCATATATGCATATGTGTGTAGCCGTATATATCGTTTAACCATATTATTGTTACCAAACAGCTTAAACGTTGATTTTTGTTTTCCTTCTTATTATTTGTTAAAGTTGTTAGTGCAATTTTTGTTTGGAAGGGTGTGCAATAAACTTATAAATGTTTGTGTATGTTTGAAAAAGCAACAAAATAAAACGACATACAATCTGGAGTCGATAGAACGAGAAGAAGGACAAGTAAAAGATTTAGAAATATACAGTTTGCAACATCGATTTGTTATTGCGGCAAATGACCATACAAACTAAAATGCAAACAACCAACTAACTAAACATACACTCTCAGGCACAAACACACACACACACACACACACACACACACACGCATGTACTCACGTGCAAGTACAAACAAACTAAATGCGATTTGACCACAGTATCTAAAATCCACTTATGTAGAAAAACCGCACCCAAAAGCTTTTTAAAAAGATGTTTATTGTCAGTACAAATGCTTTGCAGTTTATTGTATACATTGTTGCTGTTGTTGTTATTGTTGTTCTTGTTGTCATGATTGTTGCTAAAGTTGTTCTCTGTTATGAATGATGCATTTATTGTTGCTGTTAGTGTTGTTTTTTATTTGCCACATTGTGGTAGAAACTACTATTAGTGCATGTGAATTTTGATTGAAAGTTGACGTGTATTTTGCAATCTGATTTGCGGTTTTCACGTCTACAATTTTGCTTGTTTGTCTGAAAGATGTTATTAATCTGCGGTTTCATTATTTAAATCTATTAGAAATCATTTTCCATTTATTGTGCTTGAAAATATTAATGATTTTTAAAAAGCTTATTTTGTGGTTGGGGAAAAGATTTTAACAAATGATTTGTAAAGATAAGAGAAAGCAGACAGTAATAAAATTATGAAATATAGGTAAAATGATTCTTTGACATGTGGTCATTAGAACAAATTAGATTTTCTTAAATTATCGATGAAATTTGATGCTTTTGTTTAATAAACTAAAAGTAGAACTGAGTTGAAATCCACATGAAAAATATTGATTTAAAGCAAAAGACATACGTATATGTATGTGTTAAGGTGAATACACATTTTTAACTCCAGCAGGTGATATGAAAATAATTAATTGTTTTTTAGATACTTTAACAAAAAGGATATATGGATCTAAATTCTGTCCTTGCGGGGCTTTAAGTAAACTTCAAACCAAACAGTTTGTTGCTAGAAGCTATTGCAAGATTTTTAACTTAAATTTAAATTTAATTTGGGATATAAATACATAAATAATGTACAAGAGGCCAGCATGTCCTTAAAACAATTGTAATGAAATTTGATAATTTGGAAATAGTTTTTCTAAGCTTTGCTAGAAGAACTATTTTCAATTTCTATAGTAAAAGTTAAAATTGTATAATTTATTTAAGTATGTGTATCTTTATTTCAATAACTTTTTTGAATTTATATTTTTAGTTTTATATATTTATATTTTTATATTATTATTGCTGCTGTTCTCTTTTCTGAAAAAGGTGTAGAATTTCTTTTACATTTCATAAAAAAGCAATTCAAAGTTTTCTTAAGACGAAAATTTTGTATTGTAAATGATAATACAATAATTTTTAATAAACTCACTATTTAAAAAAATTATATTGCAAGTTTTCAATAAAAAGAAGAAAAAAAAATTCTGCACTTTTTTCTAGAAATAAAACGTCATTATAGATATAATTAACATTTTATATTATTATTTATATTTTATAAATATTTTTACTATTACTATTTAATTGTATTACAAGTGTCTGGTCAATTATGCTGATCCTGTACTATAATTATAAGACTATAAGTATGGGAATGCGAATAAATAAATAATAAAATTATTTAATGTTTGCTAGATATCGATCACAATTCCTTTTTATTTTATTTTTGGCACCTTAAAATTTATATAAATAAACTTTAGTCGATAATGAAGGATTATTCCTATAAGTTATTTCTTGAAAGTGTTTGAAATGTATGTAATTTTTACAACATCAATATCTCTAACTTTGTCAATAGAATCCAGAAAAAGTACTCGCAATACAAATGTATAATACTACACAGTGCAGCAGAGTCAGCAGATTTTGAAAACTATTTAGTCTTAGTAAGAAGAAATGTATTTAAATTTTAAGGAGAAACCCCAAGATCTCCCGGGGTGGCACTATGTTGTCTTCCAATAGAGCACCTCGAACAAAACAAATTATTAAAAGTTTACTACTTTTTCCTCTTGTCTTTGGACCGCACAGGATAAAATATAAGCAGCAAATTTATTTATTAATTCATAAATAATTAAGCGCGTAGTAAATTATAAACAAAAAAAAAAAACAAATTAAAGGATTTAAGAACCAGTCTTGCATGTGCTATGTGCACGATGAGTAGGAACATACGGAGCAATACACGCGATGGTCTCATGGTTACGGCAACCATGCTATTGTTGTAGCAAGTAACGTATGTTTTTACTAAACACATAATTGTTTTTCTTTTCATTATTTTTGATCATTATGGTTGATCTCGATTAATAAGTTCTTATTTATAGTTTACTATACGATATCTGTGAGGTCTAAACTTGATGTACTGATTCATCAAGAATCATATTTTGATATTTGATAAGTCATTATCAGGCATGGATCAAATAAATAAATAAACTGTCTGTCGTTTCTATTGCGCTGCTAACAAATAAAACTTCTAGATCCACATCTATTAGAACACAATAATATTGAACAATGTTACGATCATGTATGATCGATCATAGTTGGGTGACTTATGCGGCTGCCTACGCGAAAGCCATCAAGAAGAAACAAGTGATTCAGTTTTGACCAAACATCACTCCATACCTTTTATTTATCAAGCTGTGAATGGCTGGATCCAGGCTCTTGGATGCGATAAAATCGATGCAACCCAGGTTCATTTTATATCTAATTAGGTCATGTAGACTATTGTCTGACCATAAGTATGTTTATGTATGTCCACAAATTTATCTCTTCCAAAATTCCAAAACTGAACGCTTTGTATGGAAGTGCCAGACCACTAGTAAGTCTTTCGACCGCTAATTATCCTGTCAACAATTGCAATGAACGTTGAAATGGCTTTATTGTTGTTATTAATTAGTAGAGCTGAGCGCTTGTCAGAGTTTCTTAGTGACTTCGTAAGTACTCAACTTATGTCAACTAGACAACTTAGACAAGAGTGTTGAAAATTCTCTTCCTAATAGTGCTGAACTTTATTGTAACAATTGCAGCATTGAATGCAAAACCGACTGTTTATTGCCAAGAAAGTTGCTATATGCTGGAATACATATAAGAGTAAAGTCAGTCTGACAACTGAACTTAGATGGCACACTCTTGCATGGGCCAGCCAAAAAGTGGTGCTTGATTTTAGCTTCAAAAGTGCTGTCTGGCAAACGATAAAAATATTGATTCTCCCATGAGCCCACTTGCCAATTAGCAATTTACCCGCGCCTTCCTTATGACAAATATTTTAGCCAGAAATTTACTTGACCTACCAGGGAGACGGAAAAAGATAATCATCGGAAAATATTCCACACTCACACTACAAATCGTTCTAAGCCCCAGTGTACCCCCTGAAGTAATACATAAGCACTTTTGCACTCCCGCCTGGATGGAGGCAAAACATTAACAACCCTATAAAGGTCCGGCTGAAGCATCAGTAAATCGGAGAGTTTCCTTAAGATTTTAGCATGGCCGTGTCCTGATATTCACCTCTCACATGCAGACAACCACTAGAAGTAGGTCATTCGGATCTGAGCTTAGTATGGAATTCAAGACCTTTAAAGGGCAGCTGCATAAATATTTTGTAATCCCGATGCAAGCAAATTTTTGTATTCTGTAATTGTGATTTATGACTATATTTTGCTTATATTTTATTGCCAAATCTTGGTTATATGGTGGAATGTTAGTATTGAGTTCGATAGTAATAAGCAGCTCACATTTAAAATAGCGCAAACATTTTTTAAAAAAGTATACAAAATGACACCAAAATGCTTCTAAAATTACACTTAAATGGCAAATAAAACAAAAGAACGCAAGTTTATTGAATCAAATTCTACTTACAAAGTACAGATATGGGTTTCTTTTATTATCCAAAAGAAATAGCCTTCTAGTGTCATATAAAATATTTGAATCGATGGAATATTTAATCTTCACATCAGTAAATGTTACTGAAGTTTAGCTTAGATAATTTTTAATTGAAATATGTATTATTTTTTATTTAAGTCAGCGTTTTTAAGTCCCGTGTTTAGATTGGCCGATTAGCAATAAATTCATTAACATATATTGCAGCAAATGTCAACATTATGTTATCTCCAGTGAAGACGCATCTTTTTCGTACAATTATTGTGAACATAAAACGTCGTAAAATGTTTGACATTTCTAAAGAAAAGAAAAAAAAAGAAAAGACGCGACATAAAAAGAGGAAAAGAAGAAATTTTTGCAAAAGAATTAAATAAATTATTGAAAAATATTAAAAAGGTAATTTAAAAAAAATCATTTAAAATATACTTACAACTTCAAAATTTCCTATTTCAGTACGAGAAAAAGCTTTCAGTTTCTTCTTCATTGTTAGCGAAGCTTTTTCTTTGAAATTTTTTAAATTGTGTGCTAACATAAGTACGATTTCCCATAGCAAAGCAATAAGTAATATTGTTTCGTTATTCTGCCGGCGTTATTGCTCTATTGCCACATGTTTATTGCCAGTCTAGACGGGGGTTTTGAAATTTATGAACACAGATTTTTTTTAGAATACATTCTTTCCCCTGATCAAAACGTTCCGTACTGTCATTTATAACTGAATTTGTATGCCAATTTTTGACAGGCTTGAACTTATTAATATTAAGTTCGCAATTGCACACTGCAAAAAATAGTATTGAATAACACATCCTATAATATCCTTTTTTATGAGGCTTGGCATATTTGGCAAGCAAATTTCTAATATTTGATGATCAATTATGGTCTCCTTTAACTGTTGAGATACCATAAAATTTACCTGATGATGTTTTTGACAAAAAAAATACCACTATAAAAAAAGTCAGACTGTAAAAATTACATTTTCTGAAAAAGTAAAAGTAATATTTTTTTAAAGAAATAACTGAAAAATTGTAACTGACATAAAAAACTTACCCAGGTAATACGTTTTAATTTCAACCATATAGCATAACCATAATATGTTATTCAGAGATTATGGCCAACATCAGGCACGAATTCTGGATGAGGAAAAAATTGCGTTTTTCCATCCACCAAAATGTACAATATATTTCACTTCCGAAAAGTTTGATTTCACTTCCTTTTTTAATGAGGGATTACATAAAATTTCGCTGGTAACGTGTTAAGCCATCGATAAACTGGTTATTGAATATTTTCTACTGATTTCCTATTTATTTAGTACTAAAGTAAAAGTGGTATCTACAAAGTTGAATTATTCCCTTTTGCATATATTATTATGTTTTGTTTTATATAAGAATGTTTGAAATCGTATAAGGAGTACGATAAAACTTTTTTGCTACTTGCTTGTAAAACTGTACGACAGTTGGACTAGATTCTTAGTTCTGTCCCATTGTGCAATGCGTTACACGTTTCCTTTTAATTTCGAACAGAAATAGTCTATATGTTTTGTTCCATTATTTTTGAATATTATTGCTATAGTTGATAGCGAAAAACCACTATTACTTTAATTTTTTTTAACACACAAATACACAGTCATATGTATATCCGAGAATTCCCATTCTTAGCTGCGTAAAAATATGCATTTAACAACATAATAGCATTTATATATTCGCATGTTTTTCTTTTAGTCTGTATCTAAAGGATTATTGCCTTTACCAGTTACTACAAAAGTTTTGCTCAATATTTTTAATAATAAATAAATGGGGCTTAACTTAAATACTTTTCTAAAGATTACACATATGTATGCCACCCACACATTGTATGTGCGTATGTATTTCTCCATGTATGTACGTATCTCTGTTTGTTTGGTTTTGTATCTATCACAGAGATCATAGTATTACAAGTTTTGCCATTTCTTTTTCTATTTCTTGTTTGTTTATTTTTATTTTATTTTTATAGATGTTAACAAGAGTGGCTACATTTTGGTAATCAATGTAGATATTGACTTTTAATAAAAATAATAATAAAAAAAAAATAAACAAACGAACAGAAAAGAAAAATAAATAAAAATGTTAGGAAATGGTATTAATTTCGAAAACATTGAAAGCATAAAGAATAAAATGAATAAAGTCGATTAAGCAATATTTACTTTAATAATAAACAGGCTTTGGCAAGGTATTAGCCGTCGAGTAACGCTGCAAATATATCAACATATGTATGTATATACAGTATGTGTGTATACAGCCGAGTTCATAGAAATAGCACACTTTCGATTTCAGAGTATACAAAAATTTATACTTTTAGCTTTCACTTCAATAAAAATTAGTCGAATAGACTTCGAGATCATAGAAAACTTTTAATAGTTACAGCTTCTGATTACTCAAAACTAAACCATTAAACTTTTCACATATTGCACTCAGTCATATGAATCAGACACGCGTTCTTATTACAAGGAATATAATGAAAGAGGAGGGAAAACTTATTTAAAACGTTGATAATGTATTTTGTACTTGCTCCTTTATTTCTTATAACAGTATCGCATCTTCGACTCAGGTATTCGATTAATCTTCTGCATCGCTCATTCTGAATTAGCTGCCTTGTTTTTTGAACTCCTGTCCCAAAGTTCATCGGCTAACATTACTTTGTTTAATTTTTTTTAAAGAGAAGTAACACGCTGACAATTAGTATGCCAACCAACCAGTAGGTGTGTTACCTTCTTTGGGAAGTGGATAGTTGGAGAGGACAGATGGTGAAAGTGAGAAAGCTAAATTTTTACAACTCTGATATTGTGCGTTGTGTTATTTTTTAGATCGTTGTTGCAGCGTCTCTGATGTCAAGTAGACGCATTAAATGTGTTTTAAGCTGTTGTAGCCATGTTTTATTAATTATTTTGCTACAATACCGACAAAGAAGGGCGCTGTATTGTCCGCTACCATACACCAGTATCAATTGTTGCCGGTACTGTTCAGTGACCAGGGCTATGCCTTCATCACTTAAATAGTCCAATATGATTCCAAAGGCTTTCTATTGAATTTAGTTTTGAACTTTAGGCTGCTCCGCATACAAGTTAATTTTTCCTTTAATATAAAACTCTTTGCCGACTGATTTGAGTCATTATTGTGCATAAAACTCCTTGGAATATTTTCAAATACATATTGCTCCATGATGCTTTTACACAGAAAGAAAAATGCCGTACTAAATTCAAGTATTTTCTACTTTTTTTGAGCACAAGTCGTACTCAAAATCTTGAGTACAAATAGCAATAAAATGTACTCTAATCAAGCCCAATACGAGATTACTTAGATAACCAATCCTGGAGTTTCTTCAAATGAGTACAAAATTCTGTAATCACGTGAAAAATCTTGAATCAACTAAAAAATTAAATTGAATCTTCCTGTACTTGACTTAAGTAAATCTGGGATTACCGTACTTTTACCACCGCTTGGGATTGATTTAACTACGGATGGATTAATTTTTCTGTTGAGTCTAAGAATATTTAAACCGAAGTCTTACACCATACCATTTAATAACGCCCCACATTGTAATACTGCCTCCACCATTCATTTTTGTCGTTTGAGTGTAATTTATATTCAAAGCCTGGTTTTTGGGCAATAAGCTCAGCTAAAGCTGTGAGATTTAATTTGTTTAAATAAATTGATTTAGCGGACTCAATCCTGATTTAATAACTTTTAAATAGACCAATATGGCTGGAAATATAACGTAAAAATATAGTTTCTTCCAAGAAGAGTTTTCATTTTGATATTTTAAAGCGAAATCATCGGCTGTTTATTTAATTGCTAAGAGGAAGGTATGCCATTAATAATTGAAAACAATATAAGCCAAATAGCCGCAACAGTTTCATTTGCAGGACCATGTTCTTTTCATGAAATTTCCTATCGTCAATTCGCACATTTGCGTCTGTATGACCCCGATAACTTCAGGAACTCCATCGTTGGGTCTTGAATCGATTGTGGCAGAGGATTTTGTTTTACGTACCGCCAAAGAAAAAAATCTGAAGTTGTTTATCACAAGATTTTGCTGGAAAATTGCGATCGCCTTTTTGACAAATCATACGGTCGGGAAACTATTTACGCAAATGAGCGATGGTGTTGTTATTTTTTTTTACGTAGCGCCATTTTGTTAAAAGTAAATGTTGTCCACATCAGTATGTTTTGAAAAATGGGTTTTAATATCATTAATAATATCATTCCAAAATGGACAAGCTAATTTTTTGCTCAACACTATGGGCTACAACAGCAATATTCTACGATGTTATTCAGCAACGTGCACGAGTTCGATGCTTCACATCTCTAACTTGCCCCAACAGCCTCAGTTTTGCGAAATGGGATCGCGATATTTTCTCCAATTTTGCAGTCACTTTTAAGAATTTCAATGCGTTGGGAAAGCAGACAACTGGTAACAGATTGAATCTTACGAATGTTAAAATGGAGCATCTCGTAAATGAAACTTATAAAAATAGTTTTTGTTCGTGTAGTCACATAATATTTTTTAGAATAAAAAGTATTTAATTACTGGGTGTGAATGTAATTGGTAGAAAAACTTGTTTATTTTTGAATTTTTATGAGTAGTTTTGTTAAGAGGTTTTTTATTTTAAGAATATTTTGAACAAACAATAAGTTAATTTGTAACAAAAATATTTTAGAATAAAAAAAGGTTCAAACGCTCAAAATGTACTAATTAATCGTTATTTCTATTTTGTAAAAGTTTTAAATATTTTAAACGATCTTTTCAAGATCAATAACTTTTCCTCATATTGTAAGTATTAAGTATTTACAACTTATTTGCTGTTGTACTTTTTGGTATTCGAGTAAACATCTTTTATACCGGTTAAGTAATAATTTTATTGTTGTCGAAACTTCATTGCATCTTAAAATGAATCAAGTTTTAGAGATAATTGTTAAACAAACACTTAAAAAATCACAATAAATGCTTTAAGTATAATAAGAAAAATATGTATTTGCAACTGCGAGTATTTCTGTAGTTCAAGACTGAGTCAGTTACTTAAAAGTCAATTATTACATTTCTGAGAAAAGAATAATGCATCGAATATTTGAATAACTTAATAAATACTTAAGCCTTTGTTGTATGTAATTGTAACATTTTATCATGTATAAATATGAAGGAATACGAAAATTCAAGTCAAAAGTTTTTAAATATTTTGCAACTCGTATATCTATAAGCCCATGTACACGTATGTGAGAGTTTGCATGCTTGTGTGCGTTAAGGCTAAAGTTGAATGAAAATTATGTATTTGCTAGTTTTAATTAGTGCCAAAAGTCATTCATTTCAAAATCCCCAAAATGATTCAAAATGTTAAAACTAAAAACCCCTTAATGCATGATGCCAAATGGCAATCATTGTTAAGTCTTTACAAATGTACTTACTATAGATTTTCATAAGGGCGGTATTCATTTATGATTTCTCATTGTCGAAGTAATATGATTACAACAGTTCAATTGTGGCTGCGTGAAGAATAGCAAAGGATGAAAGTCGCGACACAGCGAAGCCTTTAGGCTGAGAATAAAGTTTTAGTTACGATTTAAGGCAAAATTTGCTATTCCTCATTCCCACCGGAAAAAAACTATAAGCCCGCCGGACAGAAAATCTTTACTGAGCAAAACCAATGTTTTCTGACATAGCTTGAAGAGGAAACAGCTTAGACCGCCCGAAAAGCGTATTGACTTAAAATATTTACCCTGAGAAGTCGACACAGAGGACAAAAAATATTTTGGCTCCTTCAACATTTATTAAATTTATGCTGATACTTCATAATGAGACGCACATACTTCATAATTACCAAAAATAGCGCAAAAGACCCAAAACGGACTGAAAAATAATTAAAGCATGTTTCACTGCCTGTCCCACGATGGCGAACGATATCGTTCTTTTGTAAATTACATTTAAAACAAAAACAAAATTTTAGAAATTGCTTTTGTCTTAAATGTAATTTCACAAAAGAACGATATCGTTCGACATCGTGAGACAGGCCGTTAAATTATTTTTGAACGTTTGGAAATTTGTCTGTTTTGAGCGATTTTATCTTGGTCGGTTATTGTTGTTAATTCTTTATGATTCTTTTACATTTTAACAAATTAAACAGAATCATCATGTGAATTAATAAGTCACCAATTTAACACGTGCATAGTTGTTGTCTACGTTTTATTCAAAGCGTAAGATTGAATAAGTCAGCAGAAATTTTGATTTAAAAATTTTCGTTTTTTTACATTTATATTACCAGACAAACGAAATTTTGATATCTGTTTTTTGTTTTGTTTTATTCTGCTAGAGTTGAACGTGTGGGAAAATAGTTTCCTACAATTTCTTTATTATTATTAATTTTTTTTACCTTTATAATTTTGTCTGTATTGCAATTTATTTATTTTGAATAATTTGCAATTTGATTTCTCTATATAGTTTTGTTATATTTTTGCGCTTTATTTTTGTATAAATACTTTAATTTTAAAATAAATATCATCAGAACTGATCAATCTATGAACCTGTGTGCTATTTATTATTCCTGTGTACCACTTGAGTAATTTAAAAAAATAAATACATCTACTCTATAAAAGGTTGGTGAACCACTAACTTTTTAACTTTCTTAATTCATCATTTTCGTTAGACCAGGCAAACGAACCTGACTATTAATCATCTAATATAAAAATTTATATCTATCATAACAGCGGTCCTGTGGTGTAAAAGAAAAATACCAGTTCAAAGCCGTTTCATTTTAGGAATTTCCTAATAACATACTTATGTCTCCCTAATATTTACAGACATTTTACAATTGTACATTCATTATTACAGGTCCTATATATTTTCCAAAATTTCAGTCATTCATTCCTCTTATCTCAGTGTGAATTATTCAGTAACAGTAGTTTGCCGGTAAGTTTTTTTCTCATATCTTCGAATATTTCAATGCATTAAAATACTTTAAATCTAAATGCAAATCTTTACCAGACTTCTACTATAAATTTATAGATGAGTATACAAATGTGCACAATGGCTCACATTCATGTATGAATGTCATGCACACACATACACACATACACACATTAATACATTCAGTCATAAAGATAAAAATCTATGCGATTATGTTCATACATACATCCGTATGTATGTATAGTCTCGTATAAGTTAATGTTAGTGTGTATATGACATTTTAAGTGTGTTGAGGTTGCAACTTTAGTCTACTACTTTTAACATTATCATTCACCAGGCATGCAACCAGGCAACTAACTTATTATATCTTTTTTTTTCTTCTTTTTTTTTCTTCGGAGGAGAAATCTTTTTGTGAGCTTATTAGCATCACAAATTATAATAAACTTTAATGTTGTTTAAATATTAAAACAATGAATAATTTTAAGCAATATTTGGCAAAAATTAAGTTTTGTCAGAAAAGAAAGAAAATGAAAAGAGAAACTTTTTTATATATGCTGTGGCTAAAATGATAAAGATGCAGGATTAATCCACTAAGAAATGTGTGAAAATATAATAGTTAACAACAATTGCTTTTTAACATTTAAGGAAAATAACTATTTAGTAAATTGATTATTATTGTTTATAACATAAAATCTGGAGTCCTTGTGGGACAGTTTGCTCGGATCAATTTTATACAAAATACTTACGTCAGACATGCCAGTTAATGACAATGGCGCATATTCAGAAATCATAACCAAAGGCGAAGCTAATAAAACAGAAACTTAAAAATTCGTAACTAGTGCAGTAACTGCTGTCAGCTGATGTAAGAGATAACCTAAATTGTAGAATTTTCTTTGGTTTTTGCTATTTTTAGTATTAGTAAACACAGTAGAAATTCATTCAACCCAAGTTATTTTGCATACACGCATTTTTCTAATTTCATTGAATGACTACTGACACACTTTTGCCAATTCAACTTATTTTGTATTACCATTTTAGTTTTATATTGAAGCAATTAAAATTTAATTAAAAATCGTCAGAACAAAATTGACAATCAAACAAAGATCTTCTTTTAATTTTTGATTACGTTCACGGTTCAAGTGCCGGCGTCTCAATTTTAGCAACATATCGAAGCTCTACAGGAGTCACGGCTCACAATTGTGTCAATACTAACAAGTATTAACAGGCATGTAAAGATAATAAAATATCGATAATATTTTGAACGATACTTACTGTAATTAATTAAAAAGCTTATAAAGCATTTTAAATTTTTATTCGCACTTTTTCCCAAAATTAATATTTTATATATTTAGTAAAATAATAATAATTTTGTTAAAAGCAAATTGAAATTGATCTGCATTAGTAACAGTGAAATGCCCATAGGAGCAAGCTATACCCCTCAATAATCAATTCGAATTTGTTTTTAACAAAACTATTAATATTTTTTTGGACGCAATAGAAATCAATCAGCTCTCTGAATGTATCATTTAGTTACAGCTTCACTCATAACTAAGTGCAAACTATTCGGTCCGAAAGTAACCACACAGAGCCAAAACTGCCTAATAGAATCAAGAAGATTTTCTCTATGAAACGTTTTTAGGCTAAGGGGTATCCCAGCAGAAAGAAGAGAAGATTTTTCCGAAGAGATTCCTTATTATATTCATGTGGTAAATCTTTTTGATTTTATCAAGAAGGAAAAAACATAAAATCTAGAAGAAAACTTGTTATTCACAATTTTTCACTCAATTTCCGTTATTTTTGGCACCAAAAAAACAATCCATAGAGAAAAGCTTCTTGATTCTATTAGGTTTTCTTCTAAATTGTATAAAATAGGGATCTCTTATTGATTTTATTAGGCTATCTAATTGATTTTTTCAAAAAGGTTTCCCTTATTGATTTCATTTGGTTCCTATATGATCATGTGTAAATCATCTCCTTGATTTTAATAATAAGGAAATCTTCTTGACTACATTAAGTTTTATTAGGTATTCTACTTGATTTTTTCAAAAAGGTATTCCTTATTGATTTCATTAGGTTGCTTGTTATTTCATATTTGTTATTTCACCCAATCCTCTTTTTACAGGGTACATACGTTCCAGAAAATATTGTGTAAAAAAATAGTGTAAAAAAAGACACACCGTAATGGAAAATACAATAATCATATAAAGAAAATTGTAAATCCTATATAACATACATACGTATATAATCAAAATTAAAATTGAATTTTTTTGTCCATTAACAAAAAAACGTGTAAAAACTGAATAAGTTTTGTCGTGCTATTTACAAAAAAAAATGTAAAAATAGGATTATGTGTATATAAATCAACATAGTGACAATTTTTTCCCCGTTATTTTATTTTCTTTGAACTTGACAAATAAAATTAAAATAAAATTTAAACTTAACTAAATAAATAGTTGATTTTTTATGCAAAGAAAACAATATAAAAATTGTTGGTAAGAAATTTATAAACCTGAACTTTTCACAAAGATTTCAATCTTATTTAATCGGCAATGAAACCGAAACATATGCCGTGATAAACTTGATCGATTTAGACGGACCGCCCATCTATTTTTACTTACTGAACAATGGACTTAAAGTTATTCGAGTAAAAAAATACTGGTAATAGCACTTACGTTTTATTATTATATCAAATGAATTCCTATGTAAATATATTAATAAAAAATCAATAAAATTATCAAATAAAATCAAGCAGAATTATTTTTTTAAAAAAATCAATAAGATAGCCTTATAAAATCAAGAAGAAAACCTTTTTGAAAAAATCAAGAAGAATACCTAATAAAAACCCTAAGTTTCCTTCTTTATTTTTTCAAAAAGGTTTTCCTTATTAAAATAATAAGACTTCCTTCTTGAAAAAAAATCATAGAGATATCTTATTAATTTTGTTCTATTTTATTAGGTTTTTTCTATTACTGTTTTTTCTGTGCAACTGTGTATAACTTAAATAGTTACTTAAAAAAGTGAACACTTAGTGGTAATTTCTGAAAACGCGCCAATGTTTTAATCGTCCCATACGCAGGTGATACTGCAACTTTAACATATTGCAGTTATCTGAATGATGCATCAAATACCGTAAAACTCAACTAAATGCACTAGAAATATAGATTACGAGATTATATTCCTGCCGTACTTCTTAAAAATAATGTTTTAAGACAAAAAGGATCGGTTAAAAATATGAGTATCCATATTGACAAAAGATTAGTATGCAAAACTCACATTAGAACAAAAACAACAACAGTTAAATATTAAAACGATAAAACATTATTGGCTACTGAATTCAAAATCAAAATTAAGCAAAATAAGGGTCTTATATATGAAACAATTTTAAAACCAGTATGGCATTTAGCTTTGGACTACAGCCAGGAATTCCAACATTGGGATACTGCATAGGTATCAATCAATAACTCTCAGGTCAAATGTCACCAAAGGTCAAAGTTGAAATTCAGCAATACAGTGAACCCTATAGCTATTGCTCTACTAGATGACACAGATGAAATAAGAAGACTCAAAAGGCACTACATCATGTATTTGCCGTTAAGGTACAAACATTTTTAATGTTCTCAGTATAAATACTAGTTTTTACCTTTATTTGTCATAATTGATTTCTCACCATATGAAATCCACTTGTTATCCTTGACTGAATAGATTGTAAATAAAGATTTACAAAAAAAATTATTGTTGAAGGTCCAGCTGCATAGAGCTCGACCCTCAACAAACAAAACATTTCTAAGTAATACAGTTTTCTTTCCTAAAAAAAATTCAACATTTCTTTTACTTTTTATCAAAAAAATTGCTATTCAAAGTTTTCTTAGACAAAAATTTTGCCTCGTAAAATAATTTCGTATAAACTCACTATTTCAAAAAATCATTTTATTGCAAAATTTCAATAAAATGGGTAAAATATGTTGCACCTTTTTTTTCGAAAAGAAAACGTCTTAATTAGAAAGAAATTTTCTTAGTCTAAGAGGAGCTCAACGTTAACTGGATATGTGAGGGGAGATAATACGTTTCCGGTTTTGCAAAGGGGCTTATTTCGCTTTTTAATTCAATGAATATTTTCATTATAAAATAAAAGACTTATGGATGCAATTCTGTGGCTCGGAATGAAAACGGCCAATGCCAAAATATTCAGTTTTGACAATTAATTTTTTTTTTCGAAGATGAGTTCATAGTGACATTGGCTAGCAAAATCCTTATGATTTATATGTTCTAGGTTCTAAATAAAAAAAAAACATTTTTAAAATTATTATTCAAGATATCTTTCCTTTATTTATTGTTCTTTTTTGCAAATGAGTTCTTATCTTTTCAAATAGATATTACAACACATAATACAAATCATCAAAAGATATTAACGTTGTTTTAATTAATTTGATATTTTCAAAGGCAAAGTTGGAAAATGTCCTTTCTTTATATGTTATGAAAAAATCAAATATTGTTACTAGTTTCCTGTACTATTAATAATTATGTCCTCCATAAACAAATCAATTTCAATTTCATAATTTACATTTGGTTATTTTTTATTTCTTTATATATTCTTATCGGTAGATGAGGAGAACTTTAAATTTTTTTTCGAAATATTTAGTATTCAGTTTTGTCACAGAATCCAATGTAGTCGTAAATGGATTTAAAATGACGACAAAAATACTTTTGTCACAGAGAATGTGCTCCGGCGTTTCCTCTTGCGTATCGCAGAGTCTGCATATTTTAGTCTCAGAATTACCAATGATAAACTGGTGTCATCTGAGACCGCAATGTTCGGTAAACCATCCCGTTAGTTATCTAAGGTCCTTTCTGTTCATTAGCAGTAATGAAACGTTTTGCTTGCCTAAGACCTTGAAGGGCTTCCCAGTGGCGATTAAATTTTATCTGAGGCCAAGAGTTATTTTATAAATTGTACATAAAACAGATAACGTTGAAATTCGTCACATAAAAGTATTTTTTGTCGTCTTTTCCAATCCAATTCCGACTACATTGGATTCTATGACAGCCCTGATTAATTCTTGTTATGAAATCAATAATGTTTTCGCAACCAGTTTCTTCATGAATAAGGTAATTTAGATATCTCCAGTTTTTATTGTTCATAATTTTTAGATATTTGTTTTGCATAACTTGCAACCGTTTGAGGTGGCAGATAGTTAATTTGAAAAGGAGATTTTTGTTTTTTGCATTCAGATATGAATGTCTGCTTAGTAATGGCCATAAAGCTTAAAAGAATTTTTATATCTCGATATCTTATTTCAAAGAAAACCAGTCTGATGACTAAAAATCTTCCTAGAAAATCTTCATAACGAAAATAATTGGAAGTTACCAAGAATTTCTCAAAAAAAATTATTAAATTAGTAAACTGAGTTTTTAACAATACACTCCAACATAATTACATAATTACAGAATTTGAAATCATTTCGCATTTTAAATGGGTTAATAGCAATTTTCCATGCACATACAAATTTATACATTAACTTATTTTTCATCTACATACATATTGTCTATCTTTGGAGGTTGTACAAAGTATATTTGCTCTTCCATAACCATTATTTTTTCATTTTATTTACCTAAAAACACAAAGACGAAGTTTATATATTTTTTGGATAAAGTATTTCAAAGTATTTGAAGTCTATTCTTCCGTAGATGTTGGTATGTGTTCTTTAAGCAGTTCTCTATTTTCTTTTATGTTCCTATATGGTTTTATGGCCAATTCCAAAAAGAGATTTTTGTTTGAAGGTGAGTTTATTTCTTCAACAACTAATATTAGTTTCCATAGTATGTGCATGGCTGTATGTGTGTATGTATATGTGTGTGGATGTGTGTGTGTGTCTGTTAAGAAAAGGATAGATGAAGCATACGACTTGCATCTTAATGTGAAAAAAGTTGGCATTTAAATTAATTAAGTGTTTCAATTTTAGAAATTTCAAAGCTTATAATATAATGAATTCGCTGTTGTTGCATATTTTTTTCTAGTAGATAAAAACTAAAAAGCAGTTGAATATTTTTTTTTTGAGAAACACGATGAATATAAAAATTTCAATAATTTTTTTAATTTCTGAAAAAAAGAAGAGCAATTGCACTTCATAGTTCTCTTAAGACAAAAATTTAACATCGCATATTGGGGTATTTTGCCAATCTAGCCGGACATTATTTTTTTTGTTTATATTGCTTCTAAAAAGTTATTGGGTGCCCTTGAATTGATAAAACTTGGCGCAAATATTTGCTATAGTCATAGGCTATTTATGCTTGAAAATAACAAAAAAAATCGGATCAAGGAGAAAAAAGTTCCCCTTAGAAGAACTAATCCTACCTCTGAAAAATGAAATTTTGTTTTAAGTTTTCCCATGCTTTTGTTTAGAAAATGAAACTTTTAACATCGGCGAATGTTCAAAAACTTAAACATGGACCCAGAAGATCGTAAAATGGCATTTTTTCCTGCACCCTTGTGTGGGCGGTGAAATAAAATATTATTTGCGAAAAAAAATGTAAATATTAAAAAGAATAAATTTCTTTCGCCTTAATACCATATAAATTAAATTTTTGATCTTTTATAGAAAGGGGGAGGTATTCCTACAACCGCCACCCCTCAAATGTCCCTGTCAAAAAATAGTTTTTGCTAGTATTCACAAAATATTCATTTTTAAGCTTTTATGTCGAAGGAAGGTGTCTTCCCAATGGCTAACCGATGCTCCACCACCTAAAAATATTAATAAAAATACGTTTTTGTAATTTATTACTTTATAGTTTTTAATTTATCTGAAAAAAATTACTTTATAATAATAACAATAATTTTTATTTAAAATAATAACAACTAGTTTATTTAAAATAACTTCTATTTTGCACTAAGATGATGGTGAGTGCCATGGTTCTTCTTCGTCTGTTTCTTTAAAAACCTCTTCCAAATCTGAATCCTCTTCAGAGTCGAAGCTTCAAAAAGTTTCTTATAATAATTTTGTGCAATAACCACAATATATAGCGAAAAAAGCTGAGTACCTGCAGGCCATATTTGTTTATTTTTTATATATTTTTGTTTTTAATTATAATAAAAAAGTCAATTAAACAGGTAAATTTATGTTGCTCCATCAAATAATGTTATTTACAACGCAGCTGCACGGTAGCTAATAACTGCTGAAGGGCTGTGGGAAAATTACTGTTTCGCACATTTCTTTTTTCACACAGGTAACAACAGTATTATGTGTAATAATTTAAATAAAAAATATATTCCTACAATTATTAAAAACTAAAACATTTTATGAATGAAAAAACGGCTTTTTACTCATATGTATCTATGCAAGATGATTAAAAACAGAAAAAAGGGTGAAATTTGCAAAAAATCCCCAAAAAAATGGAGCAAAAATTCCCAATGTTTTTTTTTCAGTATAAAAGTATAGAGTTCATATTTTATAGTGAATTTCAAAAACCTTTTGATATTTTTTTTGGAAAAAATTTAACAAAAAATTTTTTTTTTTAATTTGGAAGACATTTTTTTGTCATAAAAATTTAAAATAAAATTTTTCTAAAAATTATTGTAAGTAGCTGTTAATATAGACTTTCACAGAGAAGTAAAATCAATGTGAAATCTTTTTTCGTTTAGCCACAAAAAATATATTGTAAACGTCTCAGAACTGTAAAAAGTGAGTAAAAGCGAATGCAACTTACTCAATTTTTCTGACTTTAACAGTGTCGCAAAACGACAAATCTCAAGCAAAAGCCTTGAAAATTTACTATACGATGCAGACTTTTGTTGTTTGTCGAGCTGCGTACTTAAATTTTTCACATTTTCTATTTTTAAGTTTTGGCCTAATTTCCGGATAGAAAATACCCCTATGTGCATCGTATCGGATAAGACAATAATACCCTGTTAAGACATGCATTCTTAATTGAGTGAATATTCACTTTATTGACAATATTATTTTAGTGTTGAGATATACTAAATTAAGCTTACTCAATAATTATTTGAAAGTTAGAAAATAAAATTGTTTTTATTTTGGTCGTTGAAATTTGTTTTGAAAATAAATTACTATTTAAAAAAGAAATTAATATTATGTACTAGAACCGCCGAGCTGTTGCGTTGACGTACTCGATTTAGGAGACGGAGAACAAGGTGATAATAGCGATGATGGTGCACCAGGATACAATGCCGTTGAAATAAAAATATTTAATAATTAACAATAATAAAAACAAAAAATTTTAATCAAAAAGGAAAACACGAAAAAAGGCGATTCTTCAATTGAAAATAATTCCTTCAAGTGGTTAGAATAAGATGCAGAAAAAGACTCGAATTTGATTAATAATTTTAAAAAGAAAATTATATTATTTCTTGGTATATTGATAAAATTTAAAATTTCAAGATATAAGTTCTGCGTTTCCTGACAAAACACTTACCATCTATGCTGTCTAGTACCAACTCAGCAAACAAATTTTGCCTTGAACACACCAATAATTTGGTGGACAATTCCATACTGCGGCCTTTTCTTTTCTGGAAAAATGTCAATTTGAAAACTTTTTTTATAACGTTTTTTATTAACATATGAATATACTAAATACCTGTACCGCTGTGTAAAGTTCTGCAACTTTACTTGTATATCCCGTGGACAACAAGAGTAACCCTGCTGGATGAGCTCATCAGCCATCTCTGGGTAGATGTAGCCATTTTTCCTGTGTCCACGAAGCCCATCTGTTTTGCTTTGCCAAGTATCTAGAAGGGCTGCCTGACTGGCCTCATTCCAGCTCATTGACACCTATTTATTTAAAAAAGAAATTGGTTTATTTGTTTTTTATTATAAATCATAGATTTAATAAACTTACAGATAGTTTTGCTCACTAAGCACATTTGTGAACAGTGTTGTATTTCAAGTTTTACTCAATTTTATAGCAATTTCGTACTTATTGAACAATAATTAAATTAAAATTTTGTATGGAATATTGAGCTCAATAATAGTATTTATTGCGATAATCTCAATAAAGGTGAATTTTTAAAAACCTAATTAACCCTGCAGTCACACCATTAAAATTTTATTCAATTCTCATTCAAGATTTTTACACATACAGCTTATCAAAATTCACAAAAATTGAAAGCTTTGACGTAGGCTGAACTCAAATTTAAATCAATTTTTTTTTAGCAAGATGCCATCAAGAAAACAGCTTAAAATAGTTTTTTTCCCTACAAGAAACACTTTATGGAATGAAGATTTGTAAGCAATTTCTCGTCAAATTTTAGAAGTGTGAGTGTATTGGTAAGAAAAGTGAGAGAGAATTTAAAATTTTAATGAAAATTTTATCGTGTGACTACCACGTAAAACGAATTTTCATTAAAAATTGCTAGAAAAGAAATCGTCATTAGTTTGGCGCTCGAGTGTTTCTAGCTTATGTCCTATGAATGAATGCCCTTCCGCCAGGATAGACCATACAAATTCCTCTATAAAAATGATTACTTTCTTTAGATTTATAGCAGCAAGGATGTCTAATTACGACAAGGTATTAGAATCACGGACTTTTTTTTATTATTAAAAGCGCAGCACATTGAGAAGACGCAATACAATTTTTAATAACTTTTTTCTGGTTTATGTATTTGAATATTTTTTTTCTGACTAAAGCTGGATTTATCCATAAAATTTTTGTCCGAACAAATTTTTTTTCACATGTATTTTGACATTTCTTTTTTTCAAACTGCATATGAAGAAAATTTGTGCGGACAAAAATTTTATGGGTGAATCCAGCTTAAGAATCACTAATGTAGAGTATCGAGATGGTGTACTTTTGTTTTACTTCTTACTAATTATTAATTTTTCTTAAAATGATTGTTAAAGAAGTAGATGGAACTTACTTTTGTTTACTGTTCATTGAACTAAAACGTTTAATGTCCAAGTGACAATATCCTCAATGTGCTGCAGCAGAAATAAGATGAATGCTTTACAATTGTCGATTGTTGACAACGTGCCTTATTGTGTAAGAATGTAAGTTATCGAAAACTTCTATTTACTGACTGCATCAAACAGCGCATTTCAATTGAAATCAACATGCCTCAAGCAAGTAGACACAGATTTTGGTATGCATTCGGTCAGACGAATATTTCGTGTTGATGTGGCGTTGATGACGGTGAGATTAGGAGTAACAGTTACAGCAACAATATTGCACCAGGAAGAAAGCAACAGATGTTCTATTGTTTGACAGTTTCTTTTTATTCATTGTTTAATAAATTTTTTTTACCTTCTGGCTGTTTTAAAAATATTCCTAAAAATACTTTGCTTGTAGCAGTAAAGCAAGTGCGAGCATGTTTTTACAAAACTCTGCATATATTTACGATCCCTGCGGATATTTATGACAAAATTAAAAACGGAGTTTCAGCAAAAGTTCACGAATTTTGTAAAAGTGTAAATTAAAATTGTTTGAATCTGTCTATATTTGAGTACGTCGAGAAGTTTTTTAAGCAAGATTGAATAAGTATCGCATCAATAGAATTAAAATAAAACTAAATGTCATTTAAAATGGTTGGCTTTTTTCTTTACAAAGGAACTCAATATTAAAAAAGAAAATATTTAACTTGACGTATCCTCAAAAAGTTTATTACGAGTATTAAGAATATTTACAGATAACAAATAATGGAGTATTGTTTCTTGTATCTAAAGTTAGTAAATTTTTTATTGTTTCCATCTTTACAAGTATTTTGTATTTACTTGCTGTATCAAGTGAAATAATGAATAAAAATTGGGTTGTACAATTGATTTTGTTGATCCTATTACGTATGCATACACAAACCTAAATCAATGATAATATTTACAAATATAAATACAAAAGCATTTGTTCTTTTTAATTGTACTGCACACACTGTACTGTTATCCAAACAAAACTTAAATGAAATCGAAATTTAATTGCTTCAATTTTAAATAATTTTCAGTATGCATAGTGATTTCTTTGTAATGTAAATTTAATAATAAAGAAGAAAAAATTACAGCAGTTGAAAGAAATAAAACAATAAAATAAGAAATAAATAAATTAAACCAAAAAAACAAAAGGATTAAAAGAAGTACATATTGTTTTTAAATTAAAATATATATGAATTGAGTCAGGGTAAATTATTTCACAAAAATATAATATAAATCGCCTGTTTGCCAAATTTCCAATAAAATAAATAAAATTTTTCACACGTTAAATTTGTTTGTCAGTCACATTTTAGGTTTTTGTTATAGAGATAAATGTACTTGACTTAATTTACTTTGAATTATCTTATAGCGAAATATAATGTATTATATTGTGTATCAATAGATTATAAAAAAATCGTGTACTTTTGAATTCCCACAATTCCAACTAGCATAATTTTTCGGGATAGAGAAAGAGCTCTTTCTGGAAATAAAATTGTGGTAAAAGTGAATAAACTTTCTTAACTAAATTACAGTTGAAACCATGTTTTTTGGAAAAAATTTGGAATTATTCTTCAGTGCATAAAAAATCGATTCAAAATATTTTGAGTCACGGTGTTTCAGGAATACGCATGAAAAACCATTTAGTTACTTATGCTTCTTTGTTTATTTTCAAATATGTTTCAGAAATTTTTATTCATGACCATTCTGATATCCTTCATAAATGATATTTTGAGAATTAGTTATTTCTTTTTCGCATTCATAACTGAACCTCAAAAAACTTTCCGCTGTTTATCACTCATGAATGTGTAAAGCAAAATGTTTTTTTAGTTCTACAAACAGGTATGAAAAGAAATGCAGCAAAATCTATACCTGGTGCAGTTTTCGGTACTCTGTTTTAAAATTTAAATGTATGTAATTTGTACGATAAATCTATTTAATATAATTAATATTTATTCGTAATTGTTGAACTGTTTAAGGTTTATATTGAAATGAAAATTTTTGGCTTAAGTTCAAATCTGAGTTTACCCATATCATCTTAATTTTAAGAAATTATATTTAGATAAATTCATTATATTTTTATTAAGAGAGTACTATTTTATTTGAAACAATTTATTCATCAGACTAGCAGAACGGATCAGTACCGATTTCGAGGTCGCTACACCATCTCATCAGCGTCAACTACAAGACAAAAATAAAGTAAACAAAAATGGAAAAACTGCTCGATCTCAAAGCCAACGGCTTTGGAAAAACAAGAGAGTATGAAATATTTGGAATAATTAAAAATCAGAGATGGAATTTCGTACTAACCGAAATTGATTTAACTTGTAAGAAATGATTAAGTTGCACTTTTCGTATTCTAATTCGTTAAATAATACGGTTAAATAGTTGATATTCCTGATCACTAGTATCCACCGTCAAAAGTGGTAAAATCGAACAAAGAACGCTGATGAGATGGTGTAGCGACCTCGAAATCAGTACTGATCCGTTCTGCTAGTCTGATGAATAAATTGTTTCAAATAAAATAGTACTCTCTTAATAAAAATATAATGAATTTATCTAAATATAATTTCTTAAAATTAAGATGATATGGGTAAACTCAGATTTGAACTTAAGCCAAAAATTTTCATTTCAATATCTATTTAATATATTTTGAGTAACCCTTACTGGATCACTTCCGTCATACGAAAATTAAATGTTAATCTTATTGATGTTTTACCAGAAAGAAAAGAGCCACTTAGAGTTCAGTTAATCAATGATTTTGTTGCTATGATACGAGTAAAATGGGGCAAATAGTTATTTATGAAAATCTCGCAACTTTAATCGACTCGATTTACTGAACAGCTCCAATATAATTTTGGTTTGTTGCCAATTAAGTCAATTTGAGCAATATTTTGAATTGTTATTTTAAAACGGAAATGCTTTCATTATTGTCTTATGATTTGCTAAAGTATTACTTAATATGCGCTTTATACTTTCCTTCGTGTATCCGGTTGCTATTTATCATAAGAATGCACACACACACACACACACACACAAAGAGACACTCTCTACCAACATTACGTTCACTTATTGCACATATATACACTATATTGGTACTAGTTGCTGTGCCACTAAATGTTGATTGCAACAATTTGAACTCTGTTTATTGTGCATTACCATAAACTGAACTCGGCAAATGTTAGCAAAAGTCGCAAGTGGAAAAATTTGAAAAATGCAATAAGGTTTTGAACTCTCTTCCTTTTCTTATTTTTATTTCTTTTTTGTTTGATATGCTTGTGTTTTTATTTGCACTTGTTGTCCTTGCTTTTGTTGTTGTTGTTATTATTGCTGTTCAACCAATTCATTTAAGTTCATATCGAATGCAATAAACAAACGTATAAAATTTCCCTAATAGAACACAAAAACATACATACATACGTACAAACGATAGAGAGACACTCATACTAAATATTTGTTTGTATAAAGTCATAAAACTATACAAACACATTCACACTGATGCACACAAGGATATTTACGAAATATACACAGTATATCCTTTTAACTACGGTGCTAAAAAATCATTTTTCATTTGTTTTCATTTCCGTTTTTATGAAACATTTTTTGATTTCTTCATTGTTTCCGTTTCGCATTTGCTCGAAATGTTAAATATTTTTACGTTTTCTGTTGTTTCTTTGAGTCCTATTTTTTTACTCTTCGAAATTTTATTTACTTTATTTTGGCTTAAGTTAGAAAGAAGACAGCAACAATAAATGCAGTAACAAACTCCAACAATAATATTACTGTAAGATTCCTGGGAAAGAACTAAAGAAAAATTATTTTAGTGTTTTTTGTTGTTGTTTTGGTTTATGTTGTTTGTTGTTGCTCCTCTTAAAGTCAGTTAGTTAAGTTGAGACAGCCTTGTCAAAAGATGTGTTCATTTATGTCTGCGAAGTGTAAATTTTAATATGCTGCAAGGAAGACGAAATTAAGAAAGATCGATGCATTATGAAAACATTTTGATGAAAAAAACCAAGTTCGACGAGTGGGCGTGGCAGCTGCCATACGCAGTATACGCTTATAATATTTTGTGCGAAGACTTTGCTAATGTTCCAGGATTGAGAAACTTAGTGCGTTTCATAACAAATAAAATATTCAAAAAATGATAAAATTTCTTTAATACTCTGCTTTTATAGTCGTGCTTCTAAAGAGGTAGAGGTCGTTTACTTTGTATTTTATTTTTTGTTTTTGTTTTTTAATTTAAATCCTGGTTGCCTTTGTTGTTTTACAGTGTCTGAATTGTTGTAAATCTTGTTTTTGTTATTGTTCCCCAACCCAACTTTTAGCAAAGGATTTGCAGTGGCAGTTTTGACGTTTGACAAAATGTTCAGTGACAGGTGCAACAATGGCATAAGAAAAGAGCCAATGCCTGAAAGTAATCTGTAGAATGAGAATGAAAGAAAAAAGTAACTGCTATAGAAAATGCTTGAACTTTAAAGTAAAGAGTTTGTGGAGAGAGAAACTAAATAAAAACCAAAGAGTTTTTAAACACAAGCATGAGTATTTTTTCTTTTCTTTTCTAGTTGTTATTATTTATTCAAATGGAAATTCAACTTAAAAATGGCAACTGACAGTTGCATCAAAAGCATTTTAAATTATTTTCTTACGGTAGTGTATGGTTCTGGCAATTTGGAGTATTGAAAATTTAAAATTAAAAAATGGGTTCCAAGTTAAAAAAAACTGAAAGCTGTAGCAGAGAAATCTTTGAAGCAAAATACAATTATTTATAACATACGATACAAACAAAAAAATAAATAGCATAGAAAAAGAGTTAATTTAACTCAGATATAGAAATTTCAAATGCTGTTTGCTCAGTATTTTCTAGCAGTAGATTATCAAACTGTATTCAATCAAACGGTTTGTTTCGACTTTTAAACATCCATAAAAACTAGTGCTTTGTCGCTCTGAGTGGGTGTTTGTTTTGATGCCTTTTTTTGTGACTTGATAACAATAGAATCCTTAAACAATGAGATTTATTACAGGTTGCATTCATTCTTCAGCTCGGTGGTAGAATAGAAAGCAATACAAAAGCTAAAACCAGAGATGACAGTGGTAGTAGTATATCTACTTTTTTACATACATATACATATATCACTTATTTGCTGCAAGGATGTCATAACTCAAAAAACTAGTTTAACAGAAAACGAGTTTAAAATTTTCAATTTAGTCATAAATAAATTGATATTCTTCCCCTTAACAGGTGAGCATACAAAATATTTGTATATGCAATTTTTAAAGAATATGAAGAAAAACTTGATGTTTTGATTTATGACGATCCAGCAGGAAATAAACGTTACAGCAAAATAAAATTTTAGAAATCACTTGTAGATTTTTTTTAAATTTTTAGTTATTCATTCCTCCGCATCCAATAAGTGGACATAACCCAGAAGCATGAAGGTTGTTGGTACACATTTTTTAATTAGGCGCTGAAGAAAACTAAAATATTTAAATAAAATTTGACCGAGAGTTCAGATTTCTCTCGCATATATTGATATTGAAAACCAAATTTATAAAAAATTGTTTTTAAAAAGTCCTCAAAACTTTCTTTATTTTTTTTTAACTTCATAAGTTTTATGTGTTTAATTTTTTTATAGGTGTCAGAACATTTGTCATTTGTTCTTCTTTTAGCATTTTCAAGCTGCAGAGCCACATAATATATTAAAAATAGTAAGCAGTTAGTATTGAGAATATAAATAAATGCTAACACAAATTTTGTTAAATATGGAGCATAAACGCGAGAGTTTTATAGAGTCTTCCAATAAGAGTTTTCAGTTCGATATGTAAATAACGAGATAATTGTAAAGAGAAGCGTATGCTATTAATAATAGCAAGCAATATTAGTCCAACGGCCGCTACAGGTTCATATTTATTTCATAAAATTTTCCATTACCAATTCGCACATTTGCGGCTGTAACTAACTCAGCGATAACTTCACGAATTCTATCCTCAAAATATTGAATCGATTTATTTTATTTACTTTATTCATTTATTTAGTAATTAGTAGCGTTCCATACACAAGACCAATTGGTCTTATTTTGCAGTGAGGAACTGAGTATAAAAAATTTACAAATCAATATTTGAACTTAAAAACTAATTTTGAAAGTAAATCAACTTAAAAATTATAGATACAATAATAAGTAATAAAAAAATCAAATGACGAAAAACATATTTTATATCCTTATAAGGCTTATAAAATATCAAACGGATAAAGAAAGTTGTAAATAAAACTTAGAGTGAGCAGAAAAAGAACAAATGTTTTAGAAACAAAGAAGAAAAAATAAAAAATATTATCCAGAAAACAGTTTAATAATATAGTTTTTTAATTCTTACTTAAAAGTTGGAATATATAAGGTATTGAGTTCCAGAGAGATATCGCGAAGATGTAAAAATGCTATTTCGAAACCATACTTTTATGTTCAATAGACCTTATCCTTTTATCTCTAAAATTATTTGCAAAGGAGAGTTTACTAAAGAGATGATTTGGTTGGTGCGTGTAAACTATCTTGTGCATGAAGAAGAGCAAGTTTCTTAATTTTATCAAAAGATATTCCACACAATCTTGAAGAAAACATGGATATTAATTTTCTTTTACTAATGGAGTCACATTTAGCAAACAGTTCACATCTGTACAATGAAACTGGAATTATATAAGTTTTTCCAAGAATAATGCGGATTTTAACAGGTGCACAATGCTGAGTTGGCCCAATGTCCTTAAAATTGAGAAGGTACGACCACAAGCATAATTTATGTGATCGGACCAAGTAAGTGTAATGTTGAAATGAACTCCTAGATTCTTAGAATGATTCACGATTTCAATTGATTGCCTGATTATTAATAAATATATTGGGTTTACTATTGTTTTGCATAAGTCATTTCTGAATTACAATACGTTTAGATTTTTTGGGATTGATTCCAAGACCATTAATTAAAGCCTAATTAAAACGATGAAGTTGCTGATTTAGAGACACAATGCACTGATCAATGATCATGCACAATCTGTTAATTTGAATACAATGAAAATAAGAGAGGTCACTAGAAGTGCTCTTGGTTTTTTGCTATGAGTTTCAACATATTGGTATCTTTCACAAAGATATGTTGACCATAACTAAGTGTGGCAGTCGAAGAAAAATTAAAGAAACTACTTAGCTTGTGACAAATAATGTTGTTGTTCACTGTATCAGAAGCCTTGGAATGATCTAATAATATCAAAAAGGCAGTTATACCATTATCAGCTTCCTTTCGTAAATCCTCAGTAACATCTAATAAGACTGTTGTACAGCTATGTGTTTTTCTGAAGCCGGATTGATGATCTATTGGCCATTGGCATATACCTTTTATTTCACGTACACGCGAAGAAAAAAGCATAAAAGTGTTAAATCACAAGATATGGGTGGCCGATTATGATTGCCTCTTCGAGAAATCATACGAGCAGGAAACTTTTTACGCAAAAGTGCTACGACATCGCTGATTGCGTCGCAAGTATCACCATCTTGTTAAAAATACACGCCCTACACGATAAATAATCATCGTTCGATAGCGCAATCTATTCACCGTAATTGTTGCTTCAGCTTTAGCTACGAAAAAAATCAAGGTCCAATGAGGACGCCAGAACAGAAAACGCAGCCAACAATCGCACGTTGAACATGTACAGGCCTTTCAGCCATAATTCTTGGGTTTTCCGAGCCCCAAATATGACAATTTTGTTTGTTGCAGTAGTGTCCGAGGTGAAAATAGATCTCATGAATCATGGTGATTTTTCGGTGAAATTTCGGATCAGTTTGATGTATTCTTAGGAGCGAATCAGCAAAGACACGACATTGTTGATGGTCGACGGGTGTGAGTTTTTGTGTTAACTGAACTTTAAAAACCTTAAAATTTTTTTTTTAATTTTTTTTTAATATAATTATACGAAAGAAAATTTTCTTTCGATATCGGCGAACAGGCAGTAAATTTTTATGCGAAATACGGTGTAATGTCGTGAGTGGAATGACCAGTTTGAAAGACCGACGAGACAAACCTGATATTTCCTAGACAATATGGATAACAACAGCGATATTCTCAGTTGTTCTTGAGAAACGTGCACGAGATCAATGCTTCACTTGTCTCAACGGCTCAAAATTTTACCGAGTTTTCCCATTGCTGGCGAAAAACGTTCTTCGGGACGACAAAGAAATATTTTAGTTTTGCAAAATGCGCCCACGAAATTTGCAGCATTTTTGCAGTGAATTTTAATAATTTCAATGCGGGTTTGAAAAGTATATCGCTCTAGTTTTATTAATGGTGTAGTTTGTGTTTGTCAACTGTTGAAATGACGGGCTATTGAAAATGAAACGTGGTATTCGAATACCTCGTAGAATTTGTATAAGCTTTGAAATTTGAAAAGACCGATTTGGAAAAAAACTATTTTAATATTTTGTAAAACAATTATTAAATTCATAATCTATTGTAGGAGTTGTAATTTGTGCAAATGTTGTTGCATAATTCTATAGAAATATTTGTGTAGATACATGTTTTTGTGAAAATTGCCAAAAACTCATACAAAATCTTCAAATTGCATTGTTTTCATGATTCTTTAATTTGACCTTTTTCAAAATTAAGGAGTGTAAATATTCACAACTTTCGCAGCAATGAAAATGTGAACTTTGAAAACAATAAAAATGTGAATTTTTAAAAATTATTACAACTTACTTTACTGGACTTTTATTTCCGCTACGTTCATTTATTCAGCAATCACCCTGGCATTAGAAAAAAATAACATAAACGAAAATTCTCTTAATTAATAACACTTTTTACTCTTAATACAAAGGATGGCGGTTTGAGAAAATCCTTTCAGCTATGGAAATTTAATGACAGTATTTTTTGTTTTTTTAATACGAAAAAAAAGTAAATGCAAATGTTTTCCTCGCATTTTAGTCTTATAGAAAACAAAAAAAAAATCAAAAGAAAACAATTTAAACTTTACCTAAACCTATTAGGAATTCGTTGCTATAACTCGAAGGCACTAAAGGAGATCAGCGAATTACGACTTATTTTCAACAAAATAAGAAGAAACAAGAAACAAAGTCATCAAAAATACAAAAATAAAATGATGGTTTACACTTTCAACATAAATTGTATTTAATACTATTTTTTATATTCCATTGTAGAAATTGTATAAATTATACTAAACAGTGCACTTAGTTTCACAGAATAGTTGTTATTTGTTCAAAGTTTTCTAGATTATCTTCCCCACTAGTTTTAAAGAGGTGCTGCTAGCTGCTATACTGCAGTGGGTTCTATACAGTTCTCTAGATCATTTGCCACATTTAAGTAGTGAACTTAGCGAGCATGAAATTCTTGTCAACCAAGATAGATTTTACTGGACTTTTTTTTAAACCTTTTTTTAACGTGTTTTATATTACAATTTTACCATTTACGCGCTGGATAATTTAAACACTTTATGGTATTCTGGGAATAAAACTAAAACGTAAAATGAATACAAAATAATATTCAGCTTTAACTGCTGGCCCGAAGAAAAGTTAGAGGTGGGAGCGTGTATTAGCAGAAATTGTAGTAAACATAAAAAAAGCTTTTAAGTCCCCTAGAGGGGTTAAGCAAAGAAATTGTAAGTTCACTGTGCCACTGCTGCTCACCTGCTATTGTTGCTATAACTACAACCACCATTGTTGCGACGAAAAGACAATAGAGATTAAGGAGCATATAATAACAGGAAATAATTTTGTTATAAAATAAGTTGCGCTTACCTTGAGCAAGATGAACAGAAAATATTTAAATTGTTTATCAAAATGAAAAGTATGCTTGAAAAATAAAGAATATAATTTAAAGTAAGTGAATGCACAATTTCAGAGAGAACAAAAAAAATTGAAGATTGAATATAAAGGTATTATCATATCAAAATACTGCTAATAAAAATGTCATGAAAAAAAAACTTATTTTATTTCATTATTTCTTTTAAAATATGTCCAGCTAAACAGATTATTATATATGGGCCATATATTTATGGATCCCGATATTAACGACAAATGGCTTCAAAAATTTTTAATATGTTTTTTATATATTTATGTACATGTGTATGTTAATATCGTCATATCATTCCAAAAAAGCCCGAAGTTACAAGAAATTCAAAATCGACTTTTTGATGGGCTACGATGCACCATATCAAGATTCAAGTCCCTGGAAAATAGGGTTGGCTACCCACTGGGTAACCCAAAAAACCCACCGGGTTTTATTGGATATTTTATTTAAAAACCCATTTGAGTTTTTTTAATAAAATATAAAAATTTACTACGATAAGATTCAATACTCACTTTATATTAACAAGAAAAACATTAAATATATATAAACACTTTGGAATTTGACAAAAGAGCGAAATAATATGTATTTTGTAATTGAATTAGTTATCCATTCAGCTGTTGAAATCAAAAATTATCAACTGCACTCAAAATATTCTGGACGTAAAATTAACTGAAATTGTAATTTAAAATAAATGAAAGTTCACTTAAAAACCGGTCTACTCATTTTTCATTTAAATTTAATCAAAAGTTTATTTAGTTTTTAATGTTAATGTTAATAAAAATATTAACTTGAAGTTAATACTAAACTCGAAATTTGAACTTTAGTTAGAAAAAATTCCTTAACACAAAACGCTGCTCAGTTTTAATTTTTATTTAATATTAACCGAATTATTTTTAGAGTATGATTTCTTAACTGAAAATTATGACATTAAATAATTAATTATTTTTTGTTTATTATAAAAATATTTTTTATAAATTGTTAAAAAATTATGTGTTTGAAGCTTTTTTCATCTCAAAAAGGCAAATTTTTGAGTATAAGTCGTATTAAGATGGGGTTGGTTGATTTTCTCAAAATTAAATTGTTTATGTGATTCCTATAATACGATTATAAAACACTTTAATTTGCTTAAAGTGTCCTGTTTCGGTCGCCAATGTTCGAGGACTGCCTATTTTGATAATCCGAAATCTGTCCAAGATATGGAATCTTAACAAATTTTACTAAAAATTTCAATAATTAACTTCGTGTTAATAAAATTGTCTTAGTTATTTTACTAGTTGGTTTATCAATGTTTTATTCTTTTTAAGGACACAAAAATTATTGATTTTACAGACAAAAGATTGGCGGTAAAAAAATGTTTTAATAAAAAAATGTAAGTTCGTACATAAATACATACATACATACATATGTAAGAGGATGTATGATTGCAGTTAATGCGTACAAACATAGGTGTATGTGTACGTACAATATAGATTTAAGGCAAAACAAATAAACTTAAATGGCAATCAAATGTAATAACTAAAGTAAAAATTAGGAGAGCTCATTAAAGAAGACAAAATTAAATAATTTGTTTCGATTTGAGTTTTACTCATTCTTAAGATTCCTTAGCTTTATTAACTTTATTAATCGTTTATGATTAACTCTTGACTAGTTAAAGTGAGCTCTAGTCATTCTTCAAAGTAGAGCACGCAATTAAAATAACTTCCAAAGGTTTAGTGTAAGCTTTAAGTCCTATTAAAGATGCAGTTTACACTTTAAAGTGTCAGGACTCAAAAGTCTTAATAGCTGACGAAAGTTATCTTTACAACCCGTTACGAGGAAGTTGAAAATAAAAATTTAAAAGAGAAATCTCTGAAATTTTAACAATCATACAAATCATTAGTAAAACGGCTTTTCTTTACAAAATTTAATTCAGCTGGGAGAAGGACAGAATAAGAAAATATTCGTTTCTCTGTCTTTCTCTCAGCTGAATTAAAAATTTACAAAGTAACCTTATACTGTGCAAAAGCCGTCTAAGTAAATCATTGCTTTACGAATCGATTTGGCAGTCTTAAAATTAAATTATTATCTAAATATTTACGGTGATAGTGTTCAGCTTTTACCGGAACCATCTCTTGATATTTCATAACTGACTTTTTCGTTTGCCTGAATTCTCTTTTAAAAAGTCTACAATTTTTACTTTTTAATTTTTATTATATTTATGTAAAAGAATTGTTTTTATTTTTAACAGTGCAATTAATTTTTCCTTAATAATTAATTGATAGTTAAGATTAATTTATAAAATTCATATTTTCGGGGAATAATATTTTTTCATTTCCGTTTTCCAGGAAGAGAAAAAGTACAGGAAATCGCAAGGTTTAATTACCTCGCAATAGTGCACAACTTTATGGTCAGAATAATCCTTATAATATCTGACGAAAGGGAAAAGATTGCATTCTATCAAAGCAATCCTATAAATTAAATCATGTACATCAGTAAGAAATTTATTGGTTTAACTCTTTTCTATTTTTAATTGGAGAGAATAAATAAAAATTTTTTGTTGTTGAAGATAGAAACAAGTAGATAAGAAAAACAAATATTTTTTTTATAATTATATAGATTGCTGTTAAAGTTTTTGAATACTTCTTGCATTATTTAAATAAAATTTAGTTACTCTTACCATGGTGGGGATAAATTATTTAAGAAGTCATGAGACCGCCCACGTGTTAATTTCTTACTACCTTTCTTTTTACCATTTTTAAACTTTTATTTAGTTGAAATCTTTTGTCTTTACAATGAATTTCCTTTAGTTTTCAATATTACAAGGCGAGAATGTTTATAAAACTTCTTACATATTTATGAACAACTCAATATTGAATATTACAAAAACGAAAGAAAATAATTATTGGGGCCGTCTATTACTATAAACACGACAGTAGGGTGGCCCTTTGTGATACGGCAGAATACAAATGCTTCTGGCATACTGACTTAGAATGTAAGAGGTTATTTCTTATACGAGTACCATTAAAATATATCAATATTTATTTTGCTTAAATTTTAGAAATTATTTAAATTTCTCTTTAGATGTTATTGTGAAACATAATTTTTTAATTATACAAATATTTCTAGCATTCAAAAATAAGGAGCATCCTAGCGTATACACAACTTAGGAGAAATATAAAAATTAAAAAAATTTGTTTAAGGAAAGGAAAAAAATATATATTTTTCTTACAAAAAGCAACAAGGGCTGCGAGCAAACAAACCAAATAAAAAAGCGAAGGAATAAAACAAACAACTTTATTTATGCAGGACAATGTAACCGTAATCCCCACAACAGAAAAAAAAAATTAAATAAAAATTTTTGTTGTAAAAAAGAAAAGGCATTATAAAAAAACACCCACTAACACTCCTCCCGAAGCAACCCTTCTACTTTAGTATGTAAAATTAAGAAAAGGGAACTCAATTCATTTTCATATTACCGCTGCTTGCCACTGATATTTTTGTCAATGTTATTGTCAGTCATGCCAGACGGTTTGTTGTTCACTACTAACTGGTGTCAGTAGCAACACTTCCTCAGTTTTACTTTACATTTTTTTTTATTTATTTTTATTGGAGGTAAATTATTTAAATTGAAACCCGTGTTAATATGATTTTTTTTATTTATTATACAAAAAAGTATCGAAGCGGTCAACCAAAATAAAAAGAAAAATAAAAATGTGCCGGCAAAGTTCTGTTGAGATAGAAATGTTAAAGAAAAAAAAAATAACTTGTTAAAGGGCCAGAAAGTAAACGCGCATTCTTTATTTTTAAGAAAAAATGTAAATAATAATAAAAAAATAAAAATATACAGACATTTTTCGAGTATAGAACTTGGAATCCAGTGTTCTTTGGATAAAACTGTTGTGCTTATATGTTCTAATATTTTTATTGATTCGATCGGTGGGGAAATGATATCGGCCAAATGGCCCCTCCCAAAATCGATGACCATATGAGTCTGATTTTTGCCCTTTTCTCTAACTATTGACAGATGTTTGATTAGAAGGTTATCATATTCTTGACGGATATCCTCCTTGAGGGCTACAACAGTAAGAATCGACAAGACGAGAGATAAAGTTACTTGGTAATACAGGCTTCGAAATTTCAATTGTAGATCGTACAGTAAGCGCGGTGCCTCCATCCTGTTGGAAATACATATTTTACAGTTTGAATTCATCTAACTGAGCAAGGAGAAAGTTATTGCGTGTGGCTCTGTAGCAGAGTAGCTGCTCCGAGGCAAACCAGACTTGGCGGCATCTCTTGTTGATCCATAGTTTTCTATTCGAACAGATAAATGATGGTTTGTTTACCCAGTTGATGTGGAACCACCAGGAAATCTGCGACAATTCCAACTTCGAATTTTTCCGCAAAAAATCTTATCAAATTTTGTTTTTTTTTTTTGAGAGCCATGTTATTTATTTTATATCTGTTTACTTCACAAATAGCAAAGAAGATTTGATACTGACGACCATTGGCACAAATTTAAGTTTCTCACGATGGGCTGAAGACTTTTGCGCCACCTTTAGTGATTCCTCCGAGTAATGTGGGATGTAAACGAATTCCTTCCAAGCTATTTTGTTTGTTCTAGAGCTCATTATATGATTTACTTGATTCAGCTGCTTCGTTGTCTAGGCTAGTTCGCTTCTGAAAATGTGGTTAAAGCTCCTACTTTCCACTTTTGTTATATTTTACAGAATATTTGAATTCAGTCTCTGCGAGGACTAGGTTTAGTCCCATACGTAGATAATTTTGTTACAGTTTCTAGAAAAGCGTTAAATATCGATAACAACACAGAATTGTGATAATTTCATAATTTTACTTTGTATCTATTGCAGTTTATTCATATAATTTATGAAAGTTATTAAAGAAAAATTTGCTCTCATGTAATTATTATTATTGTTAATAATAGGTCAACAATTCGTTGAGGGAAAGGCCATATAAAAATCAATGAATTGTTAAAAGTAACAATACAAAATGTGCTTTCAATTGCTCCATTGATGCTACAACCAAATAGTTTAAGGTGCAAAGTTGACGAAAGTTACGTATTTTGCATGACAAAAATAATACAAAAGTTTGTCACTAATCATCCTTTATCTGTGAAAATATTGTTAATTGAAAGAGGACAGCCTAATTAATTATTTATGTGAAATTAATTGAAGTTTTTTAATGTTCAATTAAATATTTAATCATTGTAATAATAATGAGTTCTGTTTAGTCCTTCGTCCTTTTTATTTTTTTGATAAAACAACTAACATCTTCATAAAAAATTTATAAGAAAAAAGGACGAAAAAACCACTTTAATTGAATTCTTTGAACACAAATTTAATTGGTACACAAAACGCGCCCTTTTTTCTTAAAATTTCTTAGAATAAATGCTGAATTTTTTTGTTTCTATCCTTTTTTCGTTCGTTGTTAAATGAACAGCATCAATGTATTCCCACAAAGCTTTAAGGAAGATATTTTTTAAGCAGCATAATACCCTTTACATTCTTTAAGGGTGAATGAATAAATAAATGCATCACACTGTGGGTAAATACAAATTTTAGTTTATCTTTATACGAGTATATTAAGCAACAATTGGGCTATTGTGTTATTCCTAGTTGAGTTACATGCTTTTCCCAGTGGACCTACACGCGTCTCCGAGTGGAGGAGCCACAGGCTCTACCCCTTCTAATTCACACGCGTTTCCTTTTTTATCTTAGTTAGTTAACTCTCAGATAGTCACTTATGTTCGCTTCACTTTTACTCTAGAGTACACCTTCGATTAATCGTTGTCCGATTAAAGAAAGTGCTAAATTTTGTTGTGCCTTTTTTCGTCCTATTATAAAAAGGGCAAACAACTCCTCTAAAACAGCCAGATAGCGAGCTAAAATGTCTTACAAACATGGTTGCCTTATAATTTTATTATTGTTCTTTAAATACACTAAACCTGAAAATCAAACTTGAGCGCCAGAAATAAGTCAACACTTAAAATGTATTTGAGGTTTAATATCGTACTCATTCATACATTTAAAATTTGTTTTATGTCTGGGCCTCAAGTTGAGCTTGGATTTGGTGTCCATTTAGTGTTATTAAAGTCTTTAATTTAATAACAAATATTTTTAACCCGCGATACCGCCATTTACGGGGTTTTCTTGGCTTTAATCAAGAAAAGGGTGAAAAAAACCCATACAGCAAAGAGTTAGAGAGTTTAAATGTTCCAAAAAATTGTTATAAAAGTGCTCAGCACATCGTGAATATCAAGCATAAGGATTACAAGATTTCCTAAGCCGATTCACTATAAGAACGTGCAAAACTGAAATAATTTCAACTTTCCCTAAAATGAAGCCCAGATTTAGACCATCAAATTGATCAGATTCAGTCTTTAGAACTTTTTTATTTTAAAAATATTGCATTTTGTTTTACAGTGTTGTCAAATTAAATATTAATCATACGCGCTGCTATTCATAAAATTCTTCTGTACCAATAAGACCAATTACAAGTTCAATGCGCTGTTAATGAAATGATAATTTCAATTTTACAAAAAAAAATTCAATTCATTTTTAAACTTTGCAAATCATTGATTTAAATCAAAACTCCTTTTGACAAAAAACACTCTTCTGTTACTAGTTTATAAAGTTAATTCCTGGTCAGTTATCATAGTTTCAAAGCAAAGCAAAAAATACACCAAAGCAGTTAACAACGTTTAAAGGGGAAAAAATAAAATTTAAGCCAACAGGAAAAAGCAAACAAAATAATGAACAACTCTCAATATTTTTTTTAATATTTATTTCGTGAAGTTCTCATACATGGTCAGCTTGTTTATGTTGAACTGTTAAGCATGCTGCGTAGCAAATTGATTGCTTTTGTGAAAAAATGATTGGCAGAGATTTACGATAAATGCACTCACACAGGCAGACAAACTTTTTAGTGTAGTCATGGCATCACATAAGAATACATATATGCATTAGGGTGGCTCCGAAAGGAAATATGTGTTCCAGTGTTTAACTGAAATTGTTCTGAGATTAAAGTAAATTTCTTCATTTTAATTGGTTTCAGTGTGGGATAGTGTTATTTTTTATTTATTTTTTTGGTTTCAGTTTGTTAAAAAATGCTGTCCGCAATTGTCTGCAGGAAACTGTACATAAATTATGGTCTTGAAATTTTTACAAAGTTGCTTTTTTACTCGTAAATTTTGATTAAAATGGCTTTTTTTGTTTAACGAAAACTTTGTTTATAAATTGCACTGCGGGGAATGAATAGTAAAATTTTACATGTGCTGTATCGCAGCGTCAGAGAAAGTGGTCATAAAAGAGGAGGGTGGAGGTCTTGTAATCTTAAATTGTGTATGTATTTTTGTGCCTGTCAGTTTCATTGTGACTGCTAAATGAGACGGACGGTTTTGATTTGGCTTTTTATTGATCGGTGCCTCGAAGGAGAGTTTTCCTAGCTTTTACTCCACAAAATTTCTTTGTCGCAAATATTAATATAATAATGATTTTATAATTAAATATTTTGTAAAGTCTGTAAAACTTCTGTAAACTGCTTAGACTTAGTACAGGTGTTATCTGGTAAAAAGTTCTTTCCAGCTAAAAAAGACAAATATGATGAATGACAATAAATAGGATCAATCATGAACAATTTTTAGTTAATGAATAAATATATATGGACGCAGAAATTAAACGCAGAACAAAACGGACTTCTTCGCATTTTTTTACAAATTGGTTTTTTGGTATTTTTATAATATTTGAATTGAAATCTCTATAAAAAATATATTTAGCATGATTTTTGTTTTTTTTTTTTGCTAAAAAATGGGTTCTAAAAAAACTGATGCACAACAAAACCTTCTTTTTTATTTTTTTTTTTTTATCAAAACGTAGCTTTTTTATAGTTTTTGTCAATTTTCGTTTAGTTGCACTTTTTGATTCAATGAAATATGCAATCCATGTATAAATAAAATCAAATGTAATAATAAATACAATCGAAGTAAACTTTAGCACATGTCAAACGAACACAAACTCGACTTTTTTGTTCTCTTTTTATTTTTTTATTTTAACAACATTTAGTCCTTAATATTCTCAATTTGTTTGACGTTTCTTTAAGTTGTTCCATTTTCGTTTAAATCAACTGCTTAATAGTAATTGCAAAAACATAAATGTAATTTTTAGAAAAATTATTGTATGATATAACAAAAAAAAGAAGTATTGGTCGCGTTCATAAGACGAAACTGTTGCACTACTATTGAGTGTTTGTCTAAGAAACGCAGAGTTCAGTAGTTCCACTTCACACAACAGTTGAGAATTTGCTGCCATTTTTTCCTTCATAAATTTTGTTCGCTACATTTAGTCAACATGTTGTGTTTAGCCTCCACAGCTGATCAAAAGAGTTATGCGCTTTTATACTCTAATGCGATGCCGCTTTGTTAGGTGGCGACTGAAATTAATTCCTTAAATAAAGTAACGAAAAAGAAGAAATAAAATTAAAATACTAATTTCCTTATATTACGCACGTTTATTATGGTGTGTATTTATTTTAATTGAATAATTAGTTCAATATAAGGTTTAAAGTTATTTTGAACGCAGTAGTGGCTTAGCGTTGAAATATAAACACAATCGGCGCAGGCTTCTCATATTATTGCAGTGTTTTTTTGTGGTGCAAATTTTATAATAATAATGTAGAATTCCTGGGCCGCTGACTATAGCATTGGCGATCGCATTTATAATATATATTTCTTTTGCAGCTCTTTTATTTCTTTTTGTTTACATTAATCAGCTGCTCATTTTCTAATTATTCATGAAGCCGTTTCTAAGGCGTAACTGTTGGACTCAACAGTTGGCAACAGTTTCCCAGCTGTTGAGCTCAATAACTACATCTAATGAATTCGCCCATTCTAAATAACGAAAATTGTTGCGGGGTGGTTGAACGGATCCCGAAAACATACCAGGCTGGTGCACGGTGGGAACTGACTGGCCTCACTGCAATGTTATGATGGCCAATAATTTGAGAGTAGCATTCATTATTTAATAAATTCCAGGCGGTGGAGTGTACTATTGTTTGTTTTTTTTTGTATTTTTAGTAGTTTTTAGTGATTTTTCTTTCTGTTTAATTTGGTGTGTTGTATGTTTATGTATTTTATCAATGTGTTTTTGCATGCTAGTAGCTGTCAAATGTATAGGCCGGTTGTACACAAGCTGTGTGCAGTGGGAATTTTTACGACAGGGTGTTCCCGAAAGATTTTATAAAGTAGCCGAGAGGGGTTAAGAAAGTTTCTCTTGAGGTTTTGAGATCCTGGAAACTATAGTAATTTATAGCAACAAAAACGATCAAGGCCAGAGGTCGATTACACCAACCTCAAGTATATAGGATGCAAAACTGGTTTATTGTACTTGTAGTAGTGGTAACTGTGTTTTTTTTTGTTACTGTCGAAAATTTTTGGTGAGATTTAGGAAATAGGATAAAGAAATCATTTTAACAGAAACAATTGCAAAGAACAGAAGTGTGTGCGCGTAAAATCGTTGTGGTATTGTGTTTTCATTTTTGTAAATTTGAATTTGGAAAAAAAATTTTTTTGAAAGAGCCATATAACCATAGGATAGTGCGAATATAAAATCCCTGAAATTAAATAATAATTTAAATAAAAGTAAAGAAATTTGTGCCTGGTTCAGTGTCCGGTAAGTGTTTTATAAGTTTGTGTGTAGCATGATGGAACAGTGGCTAATTTGGATGCATTTTGTTTATGCAGTGTTGCCTGTCTAGAGGACCCAGGAACAAGGATTAAAGTAGCCATTGTAAAGGACAAGCAAAAGTTGGCCTGGGAGAAGTTTAAAGGAAAAGAGGCAACTATACAAATAGTTATAAGGGCCAGACCAGGTAACAAATTATTTAATAAAGCCTAAGAGTAAGAGCAAGAGGAAGTCAAAGAACCCTCATTAGTGAGAAACAGCACAGAAAACCAGGAGTGCCATCTTTTGGTAAAGGCCAAAACTATTTTTTGCTGAAGTCAAGTTCCGACGCAGCTGTTACTATAAAAGTGTTATTATAGATTAATTTCAATAGGGCTGTCCTTATGGTTAGATAGGTTATAGTATAAGTTCGATTTACATAAATATTAGTTTTTTTTTATATAAGTGGTAATTGTGTAATTTTGTGTGTATGTGTTAGAAATAAGGATACAGTTAGTGCCTAAATTCGTAAAATAAATTGATAGTGGGAGTTTTTAGTAGTCCGTTTTTTTGGTATCGCCATAATTTCTATTCTTTCTTCTTATTATAATTGAATTTGTGTCTTGAGTTTTTTTTTGTGAACCAGTATAAAAGGGAAATACAGACCTCCTAAAAGAGCTCATTTAGGTAGGGTATTAGAGTACAGTTTATACGAGTTTTTTTTTATAAATAGATTATTGGAGTGAATTCAATTGTAATTGAAAGAAAAGTGAAGTAGAAAAAGTGTTTTGGCAGATTGTTTAATTTTAATGTTGTGTTCTACGAACCTATTATCGATTTAGGTAATTTAGGCATCAACTACTAATTTTAGTTTAAGTTTTTATTGAGGCATTACTGCGTTAATTTGGAGTCCGTTTGTATTAGTTTTTTTTTTGTCGGGTGTTTTAGATTTTAAGAAGAAACAAAAAAATTCTTTATTTATCTTTAGTTATTTTATTTGTATTGGCTTAGTTTTTATTTTGCTTAATTTTAAATTTTTTTTCGATTTTAAATATTTTTTTTGTGATAATATAGTGAATTATTTTTAGTTTGTTCTTAATTTTTAGCTTTTACAAATTTATTAATAAAAATATGTAATTTTGGTTAAAATAACGAATATGTTCGTGTTCTAAATTAATTTGTTCGGGTGAGGAAATATGAGTTAGTGTCGTGAAGTGAGTGTGTGTGGATTATGGGGGACCAAAATTTAATATGCGTTAGGAGTGTTGGGTCCCAGGTAGGGAGGGCTAGTAGAGGACGTCCATCTTGTCCACTCTCCCAATTGTTTCCTGTTTTGTGTAGTCCTTTGAGAGATAGTTTGTCAGTTTTTTTTAAATTTAATTGTTCGTGTCTCGGTCGTGTTTGTGGGTTGGAACCTGCCCTATGATGTCAAATGTGTGTTGTTTTTTTGAGCTGGCTGGCAGCACAAGCACGGCGAAACGACGGCACGTAACAAAATATATATATATTTAATTTCAATGTGTAATTTTTTATATATTAGATCAGTTTTAAAAACTAACAGTCAAAATTTTATCGTCTAAAAAAACGTAGACCAGTACGTACGTTTTTTTTTAACAAATCGTCCGTTTTTCAATATGTACAAAAGTGGTTTCATATCAAATATTGGTTAATCTATTGATGAGTAAAAAACTTGCTACTATTTCTAGGTTCATGCACTTTTTTAAGGAAGCGAAATAAATAAACATCAATTTGTCAAAAATTTTAAATGAGCGAAAGAGTACGTTTTGTTCTGCGGCTCCTTACATGGACTAAGTAATGTATTGTATCTCAATTGCAACGTAATTGAAGCATATGTCTACATATATGAAAAAATTATCGACGGTTGAGATTCCAGCCGCCGGAGTTAGTAAAAAATAAAATTTAATTGAAAAAGTAAGAAGTTACTGTAACAAGATCATTTATTAACTAAGCATTGAAACTATTAAATCAGGGCTCGAGTCGATGCTTCCGTTAATGGAAAACTCATCACGTAAAAACACACTTTTCAGATTATTATACAGGTGAAATTACTGTATTTTATAAAAATTGGGAATACAACATCCTGAACGTAAGAATTTTACGAACTACCAGCCGTTAGTAAAAATGCATTCGAGTACAAGCAAAAGCTTCTTAAATTTCATACAAAATTTAAGTCGATTAAAAATATTGCTAATAAATGGCAAATTATTATGATCAAAGAAGAATAGAATGTGGGGCAAATGAGTCGTAGTGCATTGAGACCGCTTGGGCGTACTTTTTCCTTGCTAACAATTTTGATTTGCATTTAATTTTTTATATGTAGTTAGGACTGCTTTTCTACTGTCAAAGTTTACTTTGACAAAGACTTTTAAATTTTCTTTTAAGTTTTGTTCCATGCAAACCAAATACAAATATGTGTAAACGACGAACGAAGAAGAAAGCAACTTTGCGAGTACTGCAAAGTGTGTACAGCGTTCCTAATTATAACAAATTAAATAAAGGGTGTTTTTATTGAGGTATAGAACTTTAAGTTGGCATCACTTTTTTAACTGACGGCCATTTTGTCAGCTGTCAAGTGATTAATATTTAGTTTGGTTTGCCATTTCATCATGAACAGGTTGACAAAAGAACAACGCTTGCAAATCGTGCAAATTTATTTCGAAAATAATGGTTCAGTTCGCGAAGTTTACCGCAAGCTCCGTCCATTTTATGGTCGACATAATCGTCCATCAGAGCAATTAATTCGGTTAACCATGGATCGTTTTCGCACTACGTTTACTCTATGTGATAATACGCATCCGCAGAGACGTCGAACAGTGCGCACCGAAGAAACAATTGCCGCTGTAGAGCAAAGTGTTGAAGAGGACCCGAATGAATCGATTCGCTACCGTGCACAGCAATTGGAGCTTTGTCCATCAACTTTATGGAAGATTTTGCGCAAAGATCTTGGCTTGCGACCTTACAAGATCCAGCTTGTGCAAGAATTAAAGCCGCGAGACCATGCAATGCGTCGTGATTTTGGTGTATGGGCCGAAAATGAGATTGATCTCGATGCTGATTTTCATCGCAAAATTTTGTTCAGTGATGAGGCTCATTTTTGGTTGAATGGTTACGTCAACAAGCAAAATTGCCGCATTTGGAGTGAAGAGAATCCACATGAGACCCTTGAGACGCCATTACATCCACAAAAACTGACTGTTTGGTGTGCTCTATGGGCTGGTGGAGTCATTGGGCCATACTTCTTCCGAAATAATGCTGGAGAGTCAGTTACCGTTAATGGAGACCGGTATAGAGCCATGATAACCGACTATTTTGTTCCCGAATTGGATGGCATGACTGTGGATGAGTTGTGGTTCCAACAAGACGGCGCTACATGCCACACAGCGCACGTCACAATCGATTTATTGAAGGAAACATTCGATGAGCGCATAATTTCGCGGAATGGACCTGTCAATTGGCCACCAAGATCGTGTGATTTGACACCATTGGATTATTTTCTTTGGGGATATGTGAAGTCGCTCGTCTACGCCAACAAACCAGAAACGTTAGGGGACTTGGAAGCCAACATTCGTGGCGTTATTGCCAACATACGGCCCCATATGCTCGAAAAAGTGGTTGAAAATTGGACCTGTAGAATTGGCTTTATTCGAGCCAGCCGCGGCGGCCACATGCCCGAAATCATATTTAAACATTAATGGCATAAAATTATCCTTCCAATAAAGCCAAATTGATGGACATTAAAACGATTTTCTTGTGTTTTATTTCAATTCGAAGTTCTATACCTCTAAAAAAAACACCCATTACAAATCAAAATGGCTAGCAAGGAAAAAGTACACCCAAGCGGTCTCAATTCACTACCTCATTTGCCTCACATTTTATTTTACAAAGACGACTTTTCCACAGTCAAAGTTTACTTTGCAAAGTTTAATTCAGCTGGGAGAAAGACAGAAAAAGAAAATATTCGTCTCTCTGTCTGAATTAAAACTTTTACTGTGGAAAAGCCGTCAACGTGTACTCAGCACTAGTGAACCTGTTGTTATATTTGAGTGTCTTTGTCCAATCGTAATCGCAATCTCTAAGGGATATTGATAACCAAATCTTCCTCGCTATCACCTGAGGTTTTAAAAAGTGAGATCTCTTTTGAGTGCAGCGGCTAGAAATACTTTAATTGTCTGTATGCATTAATATTGTATGTACGAAATAAGAATGTAGTCTAATTTACCAATTGACTTTTCTCCTGTAGAACATTGAAGCATAATATTTCTCGGCAACACTGCTAACGATCATAAAATTCACTGAAAACTACGAATCGAAATTTTCTGTCGTAAGATTGTCGATACGATCACGGATATGACGATTGGAGTGCAGGACAACTCTACCTTAGCGAACGGCATATCCTGAAATTTTATGTTTACATTTCGAACGTGTATTTCAGGATAAGCAATTCAATATTAAGAGGAAAAGAGAGGAGTTTCGAGATTGAGTGTGTTTGTGTACACGCCCAGTGTACCTTCATCATACATCATACATGTCCATATAACCTCAATTCTCAGATCGCAACTCTTGTTAAATGCATGCTGATACCAATATTTCTTTAGCCAACTTACAAATAGACATGACTAAAATGAACCAGGGTTGTATATATATTTTCTTATGTTGTTTTCCAGTGCAGGTAAAGAATAACAAACAAGCCAATTAAATACGAGTAGTTATGTCGCTTTAAACATAAGATTGAATGCTAAAGGACGTGGCATTCGCATACACATTACAACCTAATTATTCGGGATATCATACGTCGTCTCTACACATAATTTTTAGCTGGGAAAATATACTGGTAATTTAAAATAATTATATGTACATACATATGTATAAAAAAATTTGAGTAAAGTTATAACAACGTGCACATTTAATTAAAAAGAAAACATATCGGCACCAGTTACATGTTCCATAATATTTTTCAGGCGATAATACATTTTACTGAAATATTTATAAAATAAAACAAATGATTTCCAGATGGAATAATTGTTGTGTTATTTTTAAATTATGCTTTTGTAATATTTTTTCGTTTCATGTTGATGTCATGGCAGTTGCTGTTGGTTAGTAGTTATTTAAATAATACATTTTGGCATAATTTTACAACATGATGCCCATCATCATATTGATAATTATGTCCTTTTTGAACGGAAGAGAGCAGTAGAGGGTGCGAAGAAGCGAAAAAAGTTACATAAATAAAGCAGCAAAAAAAAAGAAATATATAAACAAAACAATGTCAATTTAATGTGGCTGGATTTTTCCACACAAACACATTTGCAACGCTGCACACAAAACACACACACATCCATACATATGCTGGCTGAATAAAAATGTTTGTGACTGTGTGTGTGTATGTGTGTGTGTGTATATGTGTGTGTGTGTTAGAGACCAGACCAGATGTTGATGTGACTTTATATCATTTGGTTATTTTCTTTTTGTTGCAATATCATAATTTTGCTGCATTGTATGGTATATTGTGTTGTTGCTGTTGCTGTTGCTGCCACTCTTGTTATTGTTTTCCTACCGTGTCATTGTCGGTGTTTGTTTTTTTTGTGGCTTATGTGGTTGAGGTTTTTGTTTGTTGTTGGGTGTTTTTTTTTATTTTTTTGTTATTTTGCATTCATTTAACGCATAAACTTAGCAGTGTCTTTCATTGAAGCAAAACTCAAACGGAAAAATGTGAAAAAGTTTTTTTTCATAGATTTTACAAACTGCGAACATCTCCATAAATACAGGGGATAAGATACTTTGCAGGTTAGCCATACAACAAAAATGAAGTTTAAAAAAAATAGTTTAAACAAATTGCGAGGCTTGACTTTGCAAATAACTTTTTCAAGCTTGAATTGCGTGTGTCTTACAATTGAGTTGATTAGAGGAGTCCACAACACATGCTATTTGGTAAGCTCTGTTTTCGAGTTTTCTCGAAATTTACTTTATCCCACTTTAGTCGTTTGGTCTAGAAACTTCTATTTTAGCTTCGTGAAAATTTTATTAAAACTTTTTTCTGTTAATAAATAAAGTTTAAAAAAACTGCAGCACGAATAACTAATAAATATAATGAATATATGTATGTATATTAAGTTTCGCATTCTTTAATATGACTCCTATTTGGATGTTTAATATATAAAAAAACATAAATTTTAATAAATTCACATCACCCAAACTCAAAGTATCTTTATAATAAATTCATACTACTCGTATACATGCTTGTTTATAGATCTTTATTGTGTGCATTGTACTCGTATATTTGTGGGTTTGTTTATATTTTCTATAGATTGAAATTGACATTGTCGCACAGTGTCATAAATAATTGCTTGCCAGCACACATGATGCCCATTTGCTGATAACAATGGTCTTAAAGCAGAGTGTCTATGAAAACAACCGAGATTTAATGTTTCATTATGGCTACTTTACTCGCTTGATTATAATAATTTAATGATTTTTTGGTGTGTTTATTTAAGTATTAAACAAATGAATAAATAAAAATAAAAACATTTTTATATTTATAGATATATTTTTAAAATACTTTTCTGTGCACTTTTGTAGCAGAAATAAACTGTATGGATTTAATGCAGCTGTATTAACCACAAATATTTACAGGAAATTTTATTCGCATAAGAATATACCCGGCAAAAAACATCAGTTTTCTGGTAGCTGTAAATAACTTTTATGCTTTCCAAGTGCTCGGTTTTGAAATGCTGAAGAGGATGCGCAAAAAGTAGGCAGATATCTCTCGATTTGTTTTTAAATAAAGAATAATTCAATTTCTCAATTAATGAATGGAAGAGCGAGATTTAAAGTAACGCATAACGTATTTAAACCGGCCAACAAGGTAAAAAAATAATTTAGGTTTGAAATGTATTTTAAGGAAAACTTTTATGAAAAATATGTCTTAAAATACATTTAAAAAATAAATAATTTTTTATAAATACGGACCTAAGTACGCAGCTCAAAACACAACAACATTTTACATCATATTGCAAATTTATAAGACTTTATGTTGCGATTTGTAGCTCTGAGACACTGCTAAAGTTAGGAAAGTGAAGAAAATTAGTTGCGCTTTTAACGTTTTTTTTTATTCTCAAGATGTTTATGTGATATTTTTTTGTGGCTAAACGAATAATACATTGATTTTTTATTCTGAAAGATTTGTTTAAAAGCTATTTTTGCTATTTCAAAAATAAATTATCTGGAATATTAATGTTGAAACAATTCGTTTAAAAATTAAGAAAAAAAATAAAATTTATACACTTTTTTTGCAAGAAAAAAAGGTGTTTAAAAGTGAAAATAGCAAATGCACAAATTATGTTTCATACCACAATAAAATTTAGAATCTATTATTTTAGAGCTAAAAAATTTTTTTTTAAGATTTTTTTAAATTTTCAAATATATATTTATGGCTCATCAGGTACTTTTTTAAAAACTTTTTTGACGTCATTGTTTTAAAAACAACAGAAAATATGCGACTAGATTTTTTATATCAAATCGCATGCTTAATAATTTTGGCCACATATTGGCTCAAATACTAGAGTATCCATTTATTTGACTTTTAGTTTTGCTCGATGAAGCGAATAAGGGGTTTAAATTATTCGAATAACTCGAACAGTTCAAATTTAAACAAATTTTCAAATAATTGTAGCCAATGGAAAAAAATATACATGTGTGTTTGATTTGATACTTTTATTCCAAGGCAAATTCATAACAGGTAGACTTGCTTGCCTGACAAATTTTGACAAACAAAACAGCTCAAAATGCAAGGAAATGCAAGTGGCAAAAAATAATTCTTTTAACAAAAAAACAATAAAACAAAAATGTAGTTCAAAATAAAAAAGCTATAACAATTCATTTGTACCTACGAATAAACTTCTAAAACTTTTAAAAAATTATAAAAAATTACGTTTAATGAGATATTGTGCTGTTGAGGAGCTTTGAATCACATCTATTAAAATAGTCTTGATAAATAGTATACAGCTTAGATGTTTGGTTCTTAAACAGTTTTTTTGTATTTTCTTGTAGTAAAATTTGACGTCGAAAACATCCTTTCACTTAATGTATATGTTGGTGATAGTGATAGGATTGCATTAAAGAGATTTTCTAGTATTTCGGATTTTTTCTGTGTTTCATCTAAATACATGAAGTCATCTATTATACGAGTACTAATTTAGTTTGTGCTAGATTTTTTAAAATTTCTATTAGTTTGTATTTTTTTGTCAAGTTCCCACAAGCGATTGTTTTCATTTAGATTCACATTTTCTTCATGCAAAATATCATCGTCTCATATATTTAGCTGAGTTTCAATGTAAAACAACCGATCATGCAATTTGATTGTAACCTTTCGAGCTATATTTTAAAAAGTTATCATTATTGTGGAACTTTGTGGAATTAAGATAAAAAGTAAGTATACTAAGTAATTTAATTCGCCTGTCGTTTGTTCTGGCCTTAAGGTAAGCAAGTTAATCTTTTGAAAAGGAATAATTCACCTTTTCTAAATTGTTGATTAAGAACTTTATTATTCCATCCAACTCAATTAATGTTGCGGAATCTTTACTGAGGTCTTTAATGGCCACATCATTTTACTCGATTAATTGACATCAATTGTTGTTCGAGTTATTCGTTAATCGAAATTAACTATTTGCATTCTTCGATCAAATAATGGAAAAACTTTACTCGATTAATCGAACAAAGATAATAAAGAAAACAAAGTTTGAGATATTTTTTAATGAAATTAACACATTGTTCTGCCGTGTAATGCTGAATTTTTACAAGACCCAAACTGTTTTTAGGCTTACTAAGACTTTACTGCACAAATGGCCGGACAATTTATACAAGACGAAATGACATGATTTTCGCACATTTTTAGAATTATGATCGAAGCGAAGTCTTATGATCAAAAAAGACAGCACACGTGAACAAAAATCTGGAATGGTTTTTAAAGTAACAACAACAAAAGTTTTCGCTGACAAACTTACTTCGGGCGAAGCAGTAGCGCTTGCTGGGTATTGTTAATAATTGATTCAAAATAATTAAATATTTTAACATGTTTTAAGTTCGTCTAGTAACTGAATAGCTGCAATAGTTATAGGAATTTGCGTATAATGACTGAAATTATTAACAAATAAAAAATGAAATAGTGAACATGTGACAAATCGATGAAAGGCAAATCAAGTGACCGGATGTGTGATAGATTTCAACCTTATCGCTAACATTCAGCTTTCTCTGTTTAATCCCTTATAAAAATGTATCTGTCAAAGAATGCAATCAAGAAGACTAATCGCTGGATAAAATAAAACAAAATCGCAAAATTTGTTTGATGCCAAAGCTTTTCTGAATTTGAGGCTGATTGAGAAAAATCACCAGATAACTTGAGAATTAGCTTTCAGTTTTGTAGCTGCAAGAATCGTGCGTATTTGTTATTTTCCTTTAACGACAACCAGAAGCAGCAAAAAGTTATTTCTGCAATTAACAAGTTAAATTATTCACTATTACAATGCGACAGACAAATGCAACATTTCATGGTTATTAATTTACAATTTAAACAAACAAAATTGTTAACAACCAACAGGAAATTGAAAATATTACGAAAGACGAAAACAACATTGACATAAAAAAAATAAAATAAAATAGAAGAAAATAAAAAGGAAAGCCTCACTACGACGACAGAAGCAGCAACAGTAACAAATATAATTTCACTGAACAGAAGGATATCATGACGCATACAAAACAAAATAAGAATCTCAGAGATAAATGTCACTAACAGTGCGGTTAGAAATCTAATTATATTTCTACATCACGACTAAATTGTTATCGTTATTTTTTCGTGCTTTTGTTGGACAAGTACTGCTTGTTTTTTGGCATCAGATGTGGCAAATGTTTGCCAAGAGAAGCAAATAGTATGTAGTAATCGGTGAGCGGCAATATAATATCCTTATTCCAGCATACTTGTGTAAGAGTGTGTTCAAATACAAACTGTATATGTATGTATGTATGCATGTTTATTTGTATACGTTCGAATATTTTTAAATGTTAATAAAGTAAATGAGAAATTAAATTGAAAAAAAAATATATGTATAACCGAAACTTTGATTTTTATTGAAATTCTTTTCATTTCATTTGTTTTCTGAATTCCGGCGATGTAAGGAAACATTAAAATTAATGGCGATATTTTATTAAAATAATTCTTTGTACAAAGTAGGTCGCATTAATTTTTATAACGTTAATAAAGACGAAGTGTTCATTTAGTTTAAAATATGAATTAAGCGCAAAAATGTAAACATTCGCTCTGATTACTCGAACTTTCGACTGCGACATACATAATCAGAGTGAATATTTAAATTTTTGAGCTTAATTCATATTTTAACCTAAATGAACACTTCGTTTTTATTAACGTTATACAAATTGATACGACCTAATGAGTACATGTTTTCTTTAATCTAGGATAAATCATCGCAGTCGCAAATTCGACTTCAACAAACATAATCAGGGTGATTGTAAAATATTTTAATCAGTTGTGTGTTGTGTGTCGGCTTAGATAGCTTGGGCATGTTTGGATGAGCCATTTACAAAATGTTGCGACCCGTTTAGAACTTACAAGTCATCAAACAGGTGGATTCCTAACCGGTGCTAAACAATTTTTACTGCCGCAACTGTCTAATTTCATATTGAAATGAAGCAGTATTTTTTTCAATACAGAATTTGACAATTGCTGTAATAAAAATTGCTGAATGATATATATTTGGATAACAAAAAAGAAAATGCTTGATCACAAATTTGCGACTGCCATAGATTTAAATTTCTGATGGCAATAAATATTTAATTTATTCACAAATGTTTTTGTACTCCTTTTCGACAATTTCTTTACGTCCTTTAACATATTGAAACTGTATTATTCGGCAGAAACGAACAGATGACTGTCGTTCGTTCTTCATTTGCTTTGAAGTTGTCGATGTTAAATAAGTAAGTTGCAATCATTAAAACAGCCTCTTCATCATAATTTCTTAAATCTTCTAAAGTTTCCCACTTCTGGTTAAAAAACTTGTTATCCTGATGATTCCGCCATTTTCAACTTTCAAAATTAGTTCAATTATTCGTTTGCAGAGTGATTTAAAAGCGCCTGTGGTTTAATTGGCACAACCTATTCAATTATAATTATGCCTTCGGGATAGCAGTCCTCTTTATGTTCCAGCACTTGAGGATACGAAGGATAATAATTTGCTCCTAATAACACTGCACGATTTAACGTTTTCTTATTTCAATTTTAATAGCTTCAAGTTCATAAACATCACAAGAGCTCCATTAAGCAAAAGAAAATCTTTATCTGCAGCACCATATTTTGTTTTGCTAACCTCTTCAGACGCCTTATGAAATAATGATGCGTCATATCGTCAGCTCCTTATAGATTTGGATCATCAACCACTAAAAAAAGATTTAGTTCGTAATTAGGTCCATACACCACCTTTTTGTAATCCAAAACCTGTTTTGCGAAATTGTTTATGATTTCTGAGATATCAAACGCTCAGTTTGCTCCATTTCGACAATTTTAAATTTTAATTTTTATTGTTTTACGGTACACGCCACTGCTTGGCGATTGAAGCAAATTTTTCATACAAAATAGTACACAATAAATTACCCTTTTGCTTTGCTTAATTTCCACAACAATCAAAGTCGTTAAAATAAAAGCAAAATAGAATAAAACCCACGTTAAGGAAGAAACCGCAACAAAAACTCAAGGGCGACGGAGAAGCAAACAAATCATTAGCAGCCTTTAGCTGTCGGTTAAATGTTGTAAATTAAACCTATTAAATACTTCAAAATAAAAAATAAATTAAAGCGGGATTATTTAATTATACATAAGTATAAAAAAAATATTTCATATTGTTTTTGTTTTAAATGTAATTTTACAAAAACACCATATCATTCGATATCGTTAGCCAGACAGTAAGACAAGTTTCTATAATAAATTAAAGTTTGTAATGCAAAGTACCTTACGAACAAGTTCCTACATCTACTCTCTCGCATCAGCTAAAAACAAATAAAGTAAAAAATAAAAATGTTAGTTCAAATCAAATGTAACCTTTTTTTAAATATAGAAACATTAGTTTCATCATAATGTTTTGATCTGTCAATAAATTAAATTTTCAATAGCAACCGACACTGTAATATTTCCTTTTTGTATATTGATCATTCTTATCTAGGACTTTATAAGGACCTTCATAGTGATAGTGCAATCCAAGTTTTCCGTAGAACATACGAACAATTAATCAAATTTGAAGGAATATAACTACGATTACTACAGTGATAAGATGTGACATATCGAATAGAAGAAAAATATTCCCTTAGTTTAAGCAATAAAAGTGGCGAATACATGGAAACACACATGAAAACTGATGATGGGAGTGCAGAGGTTCCTGAAAAACAACGTTGCATCTGCTCTGCCGTGTAAGTTGAAATAAATTAATGTTAAATTTTCCTTTGTTCCCCTTTAATATTGTCTCATATCCAATTCTTTCTGACTAAAAATTTTACTAACTTTAGCCAAGATAATAATCACTTTGGATTAAAAAAAAATCACTAAATTTCACTATTATTTTCTGAATTTTGTGAAGAGACTACTAGTTCACCAGGAAGTCTCAAAGTCTGTAGATAAATCATATTTATGGAAATTTTTAAAAGTTCACTACAAAAAGTTTTGATATTTAAACATAACTGCATATCAGAAGATTCCAGGCCCGTCTCCTGGCGGGATCGCCAAATTATGAAGGAACAATTTTATGAGAAAATTTAGTTTTATATAAAGTAAAATTCATTCTACGCCAAGAATCAAAATCAATAACATAAAAACAAACTAAATAAATTTTTAATTTAAAACAATAAAACAAATTATTAAATTTATTAATCGAGATTGCCTCGATATCTTTTTTCAAATATTTAAAAAAAAAAACTTTTGTTTGCTGAGGGTTTCATTGGAATTTCATTGGCGCTAAAGCCAAATCATCATATTTTGTATAAGATAAGAGGTTTGAAACATTTAAAAAATATGTAGACCTTACTGATATTTGGCTTTAGCAATAATGAAATGCATATATATAGACCAGCTAAAAAAACCCTCAGCAAACAAAAGTTTTTCGAAAATCTTACAATAAAACAAAAAGTTTCTATAATAAATTAAAGTTTATAATGTAAAGTACTTTACAAACAAGTTTCTACAGCATTCATGAAAGTTCGCAAAAGTGTACACTGTTGTACAAAACATTTGCTCGGAAGCAGTAAAGAAAATTGAAAAAAATTTAATCAGGTATATTTTAAGAAAACTTTTTTGAACGTAAATACATTCTGTGTGATTTTTATCCATTCTGACTTCTTGGCATATGCGCCAAACCAATAATGAGCTCTTTCAAAGTAATTTTCATATTCTTTTTTGTTAAATAATGCGGTTAAATAGATGATTTTTCTAATCACTAGTGTTCATAATGATAAGTGTTAAATTCAACCGATGAACGCTGACGAGATGTTGTAGCGTCTTGGAAATCAGTACTGATACATTATGCTAGTCTGCTGAATTAATGTTCCAATATTACTTTCTTAATTTAAAAAAAATTTGAAGTTGTAAATTTCGTAATAGAAAACGATATTGGCAAAGGCAGATAAGAACTTGAGCCAAACAATACCATTCAAAGTATACAAAAATATAATATTTTGAATAGTTTTTTTAAATAATTATATTATGTGATTACAACCATATAATTCAATCATAGTATGTTAGTCTTAGATCATGTTTGTGTTAACCATGTTTTTTCATTATGTACAGTATTGTCGGAAACCATTAGTTTTTTCTCTATTGTATTTTAGTAAAACTTACTTGAATTGAAAAAGAATTTACATTTGATTTAGTATCTGCTTTTATTCCTTTTTTAATTTTTGTTATTCTGTTATCTATTGTTAGCATTGTTATGAATTGTTGTTAGATAAAGTATAAATTTTTAATATATTTTAGGTCTTTTTGTTAATTTTTTTTTGAATCTAAGGACTGGAATTGATTTCTGCCTGAATTTCGCACTCCTATAAGAAATGTGTGTAAAATGACTTTCGGAAGTTCATGTTGGTATATTTCATAAATAAATTTTGGTTTGCTAGAACGGACTTCACGAAATTTTTACACTTACTGTCTACTGTAGAAATGTTGAAACAATTAGTGGAGACTTTTCTTCGTAAGCTGAAGCAAAAGTAAATGTAAGGACAATTGTCACGAAATTTTGGACATTTAGTTTTTTCAAGCTGTTTCTTTAATTTTTATGTAATTTTTGTTCGCATTGAATTTTAAGCAAATAATTTTTATCTGAAAAAGTCGACATGATAATTTTTCCGTATAGAAATAAACAACAAAACTATAAAAATATGTGAGAAATCGATCCTGCTTTTCCTTGTCTTTTTTGTTGAAGTAATTTGAATTTTCAAAATCTTTTGATATCTTAATTTTATTCAATTAAGTTAACTTTTTGTTATATGAAATTGAAATTTTAAATTTTTCATTTTGCTTTTTTATCAGTCATTTGTTTAAAAAAAACAACAACAATAAAGTTGTTTGTAATAAACCTAGAAGAGGTCGGTCCAAGATATGAATATCTCATATAGTCGTAGATATCAAAACATATTAGAATCAAGGATATGATTAGTTATTTGATTTAATTTTTAACAAAAGAAAAATATTTGACAAAAATTATTGACTTGAGAATGGAACTTAAGCTAAATTAAATCAAATTTCAATGTGATTTAGAATATGTTTATTTAATGATATCGCAAATACATGAATATTATTAATAGTCTACTGTATTGAGCATTATTTAACCAAAAGTTCATTGTCCTTTTGAATTTCCATAATTTTTCACAAGTACGTTTTTCCACAACGCCGCCATTTAAACCTTGAAAAACAATATTTGCAAATGAAAGCTGTTTACTATAATTGCAAAGGATATTATTGTATAAAAAAGTTTTGTTATTTTTTTTCTTCTCCTAAACTTATTTTAAAACATTTTTCTTTTGAATTTTGGCCAGTTTGCAACACATGCAGAAAATTGCTTTCGTGGTTTTTAATATAATTTTTTTTGGGAGTGATTGCAAATGTGTTTTATATTATTCTCATGCTGGGTCAACGAATATTATTATTGAAAATAAATGATTTCACATAAAAAGTAATAAAACTGTTTGAGTTTTTATTCATTATTATTATTTTTTTATTTTTTATCTAAATAGCGTTTATTACATGTGAGAAAAAACTAAAAGGAAGAAATCTAAATCTCATTTAACATGGCATTACACTTAGTTTTAATAAGAATTTCTAAGCAAAAGAAGCTTAGAATGAATAACCAACTAATGAAACGTTAAAGGAATGAGTGTTTGTGCATGAGAAGATTCCTTTTTGGCAAAAGTGCATTAAGTGAAAAATAACCAAAAAATTAGAGATGAAAGGAAATGAAGAAGAAAAAATAGAGGAGAACAAAAAAAAAGTAATCATCTACTAGAAAACAGCATCAAAGTCTGTTCAAATATGCACAATTTAGACAGCCTTTGTAGTGTTCTGGAAATGCGAGGGTAGTAAATAAATGTTTGAGCTGTTTATTGAGCTTGAGACTATTACGCCTTTGAAATGCTCCTCCCTAAAGCAAATCCTTGCACTCCTAGAGTAAACTGGAAAAATTCGAGTACTTGCAGAATATAAATAAAGTATGTTTTTAAAATTATTCAGAGATCATCCTCGTGTGAGTTTTAAAAACTCTGATTATTTTTAACCATCTTTTCTTTTGCAAAGCGTTAGTAGAAATTATCGTTATGACAGTAGTTTAAGTAACAACCAAAATGATGATGATGATGATGATGATGCTGCTGATGATGATGCGTTATAAAGCCAACTCATCAAAAACAATTTTAATCAACAAACTGTCATCAAAGGATAGTGGAATTTTATTAATTTTTTTTGTTTTTTACTCTTTTTCCACTACTTGTTTCAGTTTAAATGACTTGAGATGTTTGCAAAGAACAAACACAATATGGATTTTTTTAACATTCCAAGGGCAGTGACATATTTAATATTACTTTGCCGCACAAGCTTATTAGACTTAAAAGATGAAGATCTGCATATTATCAACATTTACTTCTTTAAAAAAAAGTGTTAAGAGCATTGAAATATATGTTTTCTATTTCATTTGCTAAGTAAATTTATATTTGCAAATAAAGAGTTTTAAATTGTAAGAGTCCATTTCAGCGGGCAGAAACCGAGAGACAAAAAATTAATGCCAAATTGCTGGACAATTATGTCCTCGCACGAACATGGAGGGCGCACATTATGCGGTGTCAAGCAATACAAGAAAAATTTCATTATCGGCATCTGTGACAACCGGAGAGTGTCTTAAAGGAAGGAAGGAAGTACACAGAAATAAACAATGACAATTCATAATATATATATTAATTTTCCAATTGAGCTTGAGGTCACTTTTTTATAAAAAATATCAAAATTTATGCTTTCTTAATATTTCGTTACCCTGTGGGTAACTTCATCCGGAGGAAAAAATCGTTAAACAAATACCATAACAAAATATTAACAAGTTAACAAAATACAAATCAACAATTTCTTTTTCCGTTTTGGTTTAAAAATTGGTTGTCAACTGAAAAATAATTTGAAAATTTTTTTTAAATGAGAAAATGAACTGATTCTGAAAATTTGAAAACATTAATATTGTATTATTTTATTTTATTCTATATTTACTGATAACGAGATATTGAGAAAGAATAAATTTGGATGTTTTTTTTTTATGAAAAAGTGACCATAAGCTCAATTAAGTATATTAAGAAAAGGTCAAACAATTATATATTAAAAAAAGTCATAATCTCAATGAACTTTTTGATATGCCAAAATTTGTCAGAATGTCAATTTCTTCATGGACACTGCGCCATTGTAATTTTAACTGTAATGTGCAACTAATTTACCACGTGAAACACACCCCACACCAAAAATAAATTTTTTTCTAGCTGCTTAAAGTAACTACTTTCCTGAGTAGGATGTACTATCTTGCTGCCCTTCGGCCAATTTTAAGGAGTTTCTACCCTAGTATGTGGTTTCGCAAGCAAAAAATTTTCCGCTTAGCGGATCTTTGAGTTTTCGGTGTGTGTGTTTCAAATAGAGGCTTTTGCCACCCCCAGAAAAAATTGTTTGGCTACTTAAAAGCATTCTAAAACTTTAATAAAATATCATGTAATGCCTGCTTGTCTGCCTTGCAAAAGTCGTCCTTTATGATTAAAAACAAATTTTTGTTTCGTTCTAGCGCAAAGTTTTATTTTATTTGATTTTGTAAAAATTCTAATAAGGTTATATATTATTCAAAATCTACACAATTAAAAATTCTTTTGTCCAAATAAAATGCCGTTCATGGACTTTAATACATGTCTATTTATTTTAATGTCCTTTTGTGTTTTGTTCAATGTTGAGGGGGGTTTCTTTCAAATTTCAATTTCAGTTCAAATAAATTTCTTTAATGGTAATTTGGCCGCAATTAGGGTGGCAAGAACGGAACATTTCTTTTCTACTAATTTTGCATACTCCGGCTACAATATTTTTTTCGAGTTCTTTTTAGTTGTTATAGTGGTTGGTTGGTACCTTTATTGTCAGTAATAAACATAAATTTTTAATATACTTTTACTCATTAGAAGAGCAATTTATACTATTATTACCTACTGCCACTTTTATAAACAGTGCAGTAAAAACTCTATTGTATTTTTGTCTATAATATTCGTATACAAATATGGAAGGAAGTCTACAAAATGATTTTTTACATTTTATAGCTTATTCTTATTTTTGCACTCAATTTACTTTTTATTTTAATGGCTGCAAGTGTTGGGTTTTTCTTTAGGTTGATTGTTTTATCTGGGTTTGTGTAAAAATGTGGACATCGTCTTATAAAAACACGTTTTTAAGCAAAAAAAAAAAAACATAAATATAAGTTTGCTTTGAAACATTGTTGGGAATTTTAATAATTTAATCCAGCCGTCAATGAAAAAATTAATTATCAAAATTTATGTACACAGAGAAAATTAAATATTGAAAATAAAAAATAAAGTAGAATAAGTTCTGGGTTGATGTGAATAATATAACTTTTTAAAAATTCATTAGAAAGAAATAAGAACATTTTGTTAGTTAGCGAATAGTTGTGATTTACATCGGGCTACTTAATGGACAAATATTTTTTTCCAAAAATAAATGAACAAAAATTCAAATCATGTTTATTCCAACTTATCCAACGGAGTATCCATCCACACGATTAATCTTTGTTTGATCGAATAATGAAAATAGTTAATTTCGATTAACGAATAACTCGAACAACAATTGATGTCAATTAATCGAGTAAAATGATGTGGTCATTAAAGACCTCAGTAAAGATTCCGCAACATTAATTGAGTTGGATGGAATAATAAAGTTCTTAATCAAGAATTTAGAAAAGGCGAATAATTCCTTTTCAAAAGATTAACTTGCTTACCTTAAGGCCAGAACAAACGACAGGCGAATTAAATTACTTAGTATACTTACTTTTTATCTTAATTCCACAAAGTTCCACAATAATGATAACTTTTTAAAATATAGCTCGAAAGGTTACAATCAAATTGCATGATCGGTTGTTTTACATTGAGACTCAGCAAAATGTATTAGACGATGGTATTTTGCAAGAAGAAAATGTGGATCTAAATGAACACAATCACTTGTGTGAACTTGACAAAAAAATACTAACTAATAGAAATTTTAAAAAATCTAGCACAAACTAAATTAGTACTCGTATAATAGATGACTTCATGTATTTAGATGAAACAAAGAAAAAATCAGAAAAAACTAGACAACCTCTTTAATACAATCCTATAACTATCACCAACATATACTTTAAGTGAGTGGATGTTTTCAACGTCAAATTTTACTACAAGAAAATAAAAAAAAACTGTTTAAGAAGGAAGCATCTAAACTGTATACTATTTATACAAGAGTATTTTAATAGATGTGATTCAAATCTCCTCAATAGTACAATTTCTTATTTAACGTATTTTTTATAATTTTTAAAAGTTTTAGAACTTTATTCGTAGGTGCAAATGAATTGCTATTGTATTTTTTTTATTTTTAACTACTTTTTTGTTTTATTGTTTTTTGTTTGTTTATTAATATAATAAAAGTATCAAATCAAATACACATGCATATTTCTTCAATTAGATACAATTATTTGAATTTTTTTTAATTATTTGAATTGTTAGAGTTATTCGAATAATCTAAAACCCCTATTCTGTTAATCGAGCAATTTTAAAATCGCTAAATCGAATAATCCCTTACTCGAACAAAACCAAACGTCAAATAAGTGGAAACTGTATTATACAACGTTTCGTTTATTTTTCAAAAACTTCTTTAGGGGTGTCTGTTTTTATTAGAAGTCTGGCACAAATACAATCATTTTTTTTTTAATATTAAAAAATCTGAATGTAGTATAACAGTTAAAACTTACGATTTATAGCATTCCGCATTAATTCTTATTATTATAAAAAACTGTTCTTCAGATGTAAATAATAAAAAAATAAATTGTTAGAATATGACACAAAATCAATGATAATCTTAACATTAGTATCATAGACCTTTAACTAATCATGTTATTGTGACTAAATATTCTGGTTAATTTTATTTGATATGCAGAGTTTTCATAGTTCTCTCTCTTTTTTCTATTTAATATTTTTATATGCCTAAAATTTATTTTATATTTTCAATAAATACACATACAATTCATCATCATTCGCCATCACAGAAAATTTAAAAAGTTCTGTTTATTGCATCAACAATTTTCTTAGTCAGTCATCTATCTACAAATTTACATGAAACAGTGTACAGAAATAGACATCATAGAAAATTTTACAATTTTTGTTCTGTTTCTGATTAATTAAATTAACAATTGTTTAAAATATAATTGTACAAAAGAAATAATTTGATCGACATAGTTGGCCTGTCAGCAAACAAAAGTGATTACTATTAGGCTAAGACTCAGCAAGAATTAGATATGAGATAATATTCCAAAGGAACAAGAGAAAAATTAACGCTAATTAATTTCAACTAATTCGGCGGATCAGTAAAATTTTTTCGCTGGCAGCTATACTCCGCTCGTCAGTGTTCATGCGTATATTTTCATTTACCCGCGAATTTTCAGGTGGCTGGTCAATGTAAAATGTAAACATGACTTCGTTTATTGCTACCTAATTAATATATGCAGTACTTTAAATCAATAATAGCTTGTTTTCCACAGATTTTTTATGGTTTATGGTATTCGAAAACTGGAAAATACGAAAAATAATATTAATTTTTTATAAAAAACTAAATTATTTTTTTTAGCTTTTTATTTGTAATTGGGGTACCTCTAACGATTTAGGCCCATATTCTCAGACTTTAGTTAACTAGCGACAGTGGTTTAACTAACGACTTTTCATATAAATGTCATTGGTTGAACGGCCATCATTAGTTAACTAAAGGTTGTAAATTTTGGCCTTATTGTGATAATATAAAAAATGGGCAGGAAAATCTAAGCAGAGAAAGAAAACTTGGTGATGAAATAAGAACTAATTTTTGTACTCGTAGGCTGCGCATTCCCTCTTCATTGAACGCTAGTTTAAATATTGATATTTGACTAAAATCTATCCAAGTTGTTGACTTGGGTGCCGCTGAGGAGTGTTGTGGCACGGGAAACTAGTTCATGTATTCCAAGCAAGTAGTCATATTTGGATTTCTTATTTCTTCTTATAATAACAAATTGTACGCGCACCTAATCCCACTATTGGGGGATTATGGATGGCTACATTACGTTTTAAAAAGATTGTCAACACCAAATACAAAACGAAACAATTTCAAGCTTAGGAAAGTTTTAAATTTGAATGGTAAAATTGCTACATTAAAAAATATTTAAGATACTAAAGGCCATTATTACAATTTGTCGTTAGTTGAAGACAGGATTTTGTCGAACCGATAAATGGCCCGATCACTTCGAATTCACTTCTATTTTAGTAAAAAAATGATGTGTTTACTATTTTGGAAACATTGAAATTAGATATGAAATAGAATAGAAAAACCGTAACGTTCGTCACGTCTTTTGATAAAAAACGACATATTCCGGTATGTTCTACATTCCACTTTGAAGTGGAATTCAACTGAAACTACTTCAGTTTAAATTTTTAGTGTTCTGCGTTCTTTTTTTTTACATTTCGATATTCAATACAAATATACACTACTTTTCCAGAACATCAAAAATGAAAAGTTTTCTTTTCATATTTCACTTTCACTACTTTTGTAGAACATGCCTGAATGTTTTGACTGCAAATAAGTTAGTATAATAGAATTCTCTTATATTCATCTTTCTTTTAGGAACTAGATTTTGTGTGCTTTATTATGCAAAATTCGCTAAAAATTACGAAAACATAATTTGACTTCAACCATGCATAAGTTGAAGGTACCTCTTTCGAATGACGAAAAAATTTGTTCAGGGTTTTTTTTACAAGAACTTTGTTTTCTAAAACAAATTAAAACAAATAATTTTGATTAAGGTGATTAAAATTTTTATTGTATTACGAAGAGAAGGGTTTAACAATTATGAATGAAAAATGATATCTAGCGAATTTCCGCCACGATCACGCTGACAGATGTCGATTCTTTCATCAAAGTTTTTAATCACTTTTTGGCAAAATGGCTGTTCTATTTCGTTTATCACATCACGGATTTTGAGTTTTAAGGCTGCAAACGATTCGATTAGCTCCGTATAGATTCTGTCCTTAACATAGCGCGACCAAAAAAAATATAATCCAGTGGTGTTAAATTACACGATCTGGCTGGCCACTTAATAGCTGATTGTTGTGAAATTATGCGATCGGGAAATTTGGGTTGCAATAAATTGGTCGCTTCATTGGCTGTGTGACATGTCGCACAGTCCTGTTGAAACCACTTGTCAGTGATATCCACAACATCAATAATAGGCCAAAATTTAGTTGTTAACATCTCGCGATAGCATGATCCATTGACCGTTACCCCATATCCAGCCTCATCTTCGGAAAAAACGGCCCAATCACGCCTCCAGACCACAAAGCGTCACACCTTGAGCATGCGAAGGCTTCTCAATAATCACTCAAGGATTTTCAGAAGCCCAAATGCGGCAATTTTTCTAGTTGACGTACCCTGACAATTGAAAATCGGCTTCGCTTCAAATAATGTTTTTTTCAGAAAAACCAGAGGATTATTCCTGAATGAATTGGGCGAATCTTCGGCGATGTGAATGGTCGGTTGGCTTCAATTCCTGCGCCCGTTGAACTTTGTAAGGCTTCAAAGCAAAATCCTTACGCAAAATTCGTCATGTGATGTTTCTGGATAACCCCAATTGATGAGAACGTCGAGGAATTGACAAATTTGGATATTCTTCAACACTGTGACTCACGGCTGCGATGTTTTCCAATGAACTACCCGGTCAAACACGCGTTGGTGTTAGCACATTTTGTGTCGATTTAAATTTAACGACCAAATTCTTAATAGCGGTCTCAGAAGGACGATTATGATGTGCGAAATTTACGAAATGTAACTTTAACAGAACCACCATTTTCATAGTGTATTTAAATTATTTTAATACGATTTTCGAGCGAAATCGAATTCATTGTAACAATTGCCAATGCATCTACTACGAATACGTAAAAAAACTAAATGTCAAAATGTCAAAAATGTTGGTTTTGTCACAATTGAAAAATAAAAGTTCTTGTTGAAAACCCCTTTATATTTAAATGTGAAAGCGCGTGCAAATGTAGCGTTCGTCACGCAGGACTTAGCCATATGTTATATATAGTTAATTTTTTTTGATCCCAAACAAATGCGGGGCATCATACATGACCCGTACATTTATTTTTTAGCCATTATGCTAATGTTTATTTTTTTTCATTCAATCTATACCCAGTTAATAACTGAGGTAGTTCACAAAATATGATAAACTCTTAAAAATAATAGGAAATAGAAGAAAGCAAAAAGAAAGAAAAAAACACGTTGCACTTAGAAATCTCTAGTATTGACTGATTTTTACTTTACTATTTTTTCGCATTATGCCTACGGCAATTTAAAAGCACAATATGCAAATGAACTACTTCTCTTTTATTTCACGTATAGAGCAAATATTTCCACTGCCAAGTGTTGAGTTTTTTTCCAAGCCGAATTCTGTAAGCAAATGTAACCGGTGGAAAAAAATGAAACACTTGCAAATACAAAAAGTACTCATAGATAGAAAGTACTCTCTCCCGCCTACAATCTCCTTACTAACAAGTAAACCAAGCAATAAGAAACAGTAGAACAGTGATGCCAAGAGTAGGGATTTTTCCCTTTTTGTAGGGAATTCATTGGAATATTTTAAGGGAAGGGAAGGGAAAAAAAGACAGATTTCTCATTTAAAGAAATATGTGGGAAACATTTAAAACTTTGTTTTTCTTCCATTTAAATTGCAGCTTAATTGCGTAGAACAGCCCAAAAACAAAAGATAATAAATATACAAATCTAAATTTCAAATTTGCTACAGTATTACGTGAGATATTTCATACAGACAGAAAACATATTTTGGTAAATAATATAAAGAGACAACGAAAGGTAAAGATATGTCCGATTTTTTTGGGAATAGAATTTATACAAAAAATAATAACGTATTTGAAAATTTTGGATTTTTTTTGGTTTAATATAAATATAAATTAAGACTTTTTAAAAATATATATTAAGCTATTAAAAAAAACGTTCATTCTTTCCATTCCGGGTCACATTTTTTATAACTTGGATAAAATTCTATTAAGAACTCAGAATTAAGAATCAAAATCTTCTAAAATTTCCATATTCTTATTTAAAAATTTAAGAAATCAATATTAGCAATGAATGCGAAGAAGACCAACAGCTCTTGAGCTAATCCAGAAACTTCCTTTAAAAAATAAGTAGTTTTTGAATAAATGTAATTAGTGCAGTCGTTTGAGAACATGATCTCACAAAGGCAGGTATGTCAGGTTTTTAAAATTACAATTTTATGTTATTTTTTATTATTATTTAATGTTTTGTCTGAGGATATAAATATAAAAATTTTGTTTTCTTTTTCCATTAAAATCAATGAATTTTTAGAGTAGGAAAAAAAGTAGGGATCTATTTTGTGTGTCGGGCAAAAGGGAGAATTTTTTCGAGACATGTAAGGATTTTGTTAAATTTCGCTGGCATCACTGCAGTAGAGTCTAGATAAATAGACAGACAGGCAAACAGCCAACCCTGCCGGCCAGTCAGTCAGACAGACAGCTTTTCCACGCTAAAGAAGTGTGAAATTAAGTAATGAATGTGCTGCCAGCGACACATGAATATAAAAGTAACAAAAAGCTCTTCATAGAAAAGGAAGAAAAAAAAACGTCAGAAGGGAAAAAATATTTAGAAAAAGTATACGAATTTATGTGTTTGATAGTAAATTATTGGATAAAGTTTCTGCCGACACAATTGTTTTAAATAATATATTTATGTATGTGTGTATGCATGTATGTACATGTGCATAAGTTTTTGATAATAAATATTATCTTTATACTTGCACTTTGGCTGAAACAATATTTATAAGCCAATAATCAGGGGTATTGTGAATATTATTGTCGGTTCTAAAATTTGTTACAGTTTCCTTTTAATTAATATTATTAATGTCAAAATACGATTAGAGGCAGTCGTCCTTTTTTTCCACTTCTTAGCCGTTTATAAACTGATTTAGCATCGGAACTGTATTTGATAGTTTGGTTCGTTAAATATATTAGTTTTCTGCTGTCTGCAGCAAGTCGATTTCAGACTGACATAAGGACATCGTTAAATACACACGTCCATCTTTGACATACATATAAAATAAAGGTTGCTGTAGGGTATAAATTCAACAAAATATTGAATACAAGCACTTAATTGTTTTTATTTCCCACTGTGACGGGCAGGCAGAAAGTGTGCAAATTATTATCTTTTGTTTTTTTTGTTACAAATGTGCTAAAAACTTAATATTGATAATGCAAATGTAAATAAAAAAATAAACAAAGTACAAAATAAATAATTTATAATAGATATTTTTTTACAAACCCATAACTACACGTAAGTATGATTCAGCATATTTGCAAAGTTGGAAAATTGTTAAATTAAAATTGTTTGCATTATAAAGGGTGATTTTTTAACCATTTCATTTTGAAAATTTATGAAAAAAAATCACTGAAATTTTGCGAAAGTGACTGAAATATTTATTTAAGACGATAAATGAATGCTTGCCATTAACTCTTTTAATATTATTTTACGTAAATGTTGCCCGCGTCTATGCTTTAGGTGGTCCTTTCGTGAACTTCAATTTCAGCATACCTTTTCCAGCATTTCGTTCGGTTGCTCACCAAAGACAGCTGTAATGTTGTCTCTCATGGCAGGAATTGTGACTGGCTTGTCTCTGTTAAAGAGATACTTCACGTGTCCGCATAAAAAATAGTCTACTTTGGTCAAATCGCTTGATCGTGGCGGCCAATGGACTGCATCAAAAAATAAGACCGATTCACCAAACAAATGATGTTGTGGCTTCACTTCTTGCATCAACTGCATTTTGTATTGTTTCATATTCCAGATGGCCGAATAACACAAGTTTAATTGTGGACAATGGCGACGAATGGACATATCGCGATCTTGATTGACAATGGACAACACAGCAGCAATATTTTCCTCGGTATGCAATTTTCGCATACGAGTTGGTGCATTAATGTCAAATCATGTGAAACTGAGGCGAAATTTGGTCACAACAGCATGAATAGTCTGATCGGTGGATTGACAATGACGACCGTAAAATACATTTCTCCCACAGCACGAATTTTGATAATAAAATTCAATGATTCGCAAGCTTTGTTCGTTGTTTGGTAGTCTATTCATGGTAAAATTATAAACCTTACTGAGGATTTCGACATGGCCACATGTCACCATTGTTTTTGCACTGATAAAATTTACACTGAAAAACCAAATAGCGAAAAATCACCCTTTGTTTGATAACTGGTCAGTAAGTAAATAATCTCAGAATTAAAACATACAAAGTGTAGATACATTTTTGACGTCTTTAGGCCAAACTGGTTCATATAAATTTATAATTATTTTTAATTATAAAAACTGGTACGGTGCTCTTAGGGGAATACACGTTTTGAAATTTAACTTTATCTCTTCATGGAAAAATAATCAAGTATAAGAGAAAAAATAGAAAATTGTTTCACACAAATTTATTTATTTTCGCAAAATATATTAAGGGAGCCAATTTGAAATTACTTAGAAAGCACAAGAAAACGCACCGTCAACCAAACAACTGTCTGCACATTCATTTTTGATTCAGCTTACGGAAGATAGTCCCTATTTATTGTTTTAATTGTTTGTTTTTGGTCTCACATTTGTCGTGGAAATCACCTCAATCGTGATTGTGTCTCGGTTCACACTATGAACGTTTTCTTTCAGAAAGTCTTAGTTTGTGGCTGAGAGGGGAGAGAAGATTGGGATCGTTCAAATTCTCTTTTATTTTTCGTTTCTCTTTTGTTTAGCAATTTGTAATTGACAACCTGAAGTTGGCTGTAGCTTCATTTTGGATTTTCTTTTACTTCTCTTTTCTTTCATCACCATCATGAAGAAAATTTTGTACAAAAAGAATAATTAAGGCAAACACGAAAAATAATGTAAAGGTAAACATGCAAATGTATTGAATTATATTACAAAAAAAATTTAAATGTGTAGACGCGAATGAAAGTTTAAAAGAGAATTAGAGAAAATTTCGGAAAGAAACCCTTCATATATGAACCGAGACTAAGCACTATTCATCTCTAATTGGCGAAGGTCACGGTATAGAAACGAGGACACAAAAACGGCTAATGACAGTAGCGTCGCCAACAACTAAAATGTTTATTGTTGTACAAGTTTTGAGTACCGAGTATTGAATACGATTTATAATTTCCGGTACTCAATACTTTCGGAGATGCATTTTCTAATGTAAATATGAACATTTTACTTCAAAATGGTTTAAAATAATACAATTTGGTTTTGGAAAAAGTTAAGCGTCTCAACCGTTTCAAATAGTTATTGAGACCGACCGTCCGTTTAGTAAGATATTTTAAATGCATTATTAAATTTGATAATCTATGAATTGTCAAGGAGTACGCGTAATAATAAATACGAATTTTATACTATTAAAAATATTTTTATTTTGAAATAAAGAAGAACATTAAAGTATTTAGTATTATCGAGTACTCAAGGAGTAGATTTTTACTCAATAAAAATGTTAGCAAATCAATGAGAGATTTGTTGAAGAAGTAGAAGTAGAAAATAACTATTTCTAAATGAAATTTATGAAAGTATATTATTTCATTTTCTACTAGGTTAAGAATTTATTATGATTTTCTTAACACAATAAATCATCTCAATTGGTAATCTAAATGACTTTGATTAACTTCTTAATCGTTTTTCTCTAACGCGATTAAGACCTAAAAAGTGAAAATAATATTAGATTACAGTCGGCTTAATCCGATTTTACGCAGCTGTGTACCCTGAACCAATAAAACCGTCTTTGTATCTGCTGCTCAGAGGGAACAAGCAAGCAAACACCTGGTTAGCATTTCCATTTCTATTGCTTCACTTACGAGTAAAATACAAAATTGTCATTTGTTTTAGTAGTTCTTTGTCAGTCCCATCTACCTGTAATCATCGTATATCTTTAATTATTAGTTTTCACTCTTTTAACCCTGCAGTACTAATGTTAGTCATATCGACTAACACTGTTTTTATTTTTGCGTGTAACTTTTTTTGCTGCTATGGAAAGATCTCATTTTTTTGGTAATCTCAGTTGATGGTACGCTCTTGCTTTGAACGGTCACTTTGCTGCAGTAAGTAATGTTATTTTTGAGTTTTTGAAGTCATGTTAGTCAAAATGACTAACAGGAGCATTTCACAAATGTAGATAAAACTCTAAAAAATATTTTTTTTTGCCTTTTCAGTATTATTTGATATGTTTTCTTATATTTGCAATGAATTTAAAATTTGTTTTTTTTTATTTTTTTACTTTTATTTTTCACTAAAAAATTTGTGTTTGCGGAAGTGTTCCTAGAAGAGCACCTTTAATGAAATAAATGCACAAATTAAACTATTTTGGAAAACTTTCATATTATTGTTTTTTTAGACACTGGACAAAGTAAGTTATCATATTAAAAAAATATTAAAATTATTTCATGTGAAGGTAACAAAAAAAATAAGAGTTATATTCATGTTAGCCGATTTGACTAACAATTAGTATTAATGTAGAAAAAAATCATATTTAGTACTCTAGGGTTAAAAAGAGCATATTATTATTTTCTCTCTTAACCTTATTCAATTATGTTATTAACAGTATATAAACTCTCAATAGTTCTATGTTATTACCAAAACCAACAAGTGCTTTTAGTTTGTTTTGTTTTTGTAAAATGTTGCAGCTGTTATTGTTAAACACAAATGTTGTTTACAGTGACGATCGCGTATGTTCTACAAACAAAATATCTTTATCAATAACAAAAGTGAGCTGACAAATATTATTTCGGTTTAGTATTCCAAAGATACGCACGCGAAAAAGTGCAGTGAGTGGTTGAAGTGTGGTTCGTGGAGAAAAACTAAAATAAAACAAAAGATCATGCATTTATGGAATACACACAAAAACATCAGGCTATTTTTAGGCCTTTTATTTACTTTTTTGTCCGTTGAGAATTTAGAGGGATACAAATTCTTGGGCGTTTTGCATTTCAGCTCAAAATCTCATTTTATTGTTGGTTCTGCCTTAATGCGCGGCCTGTTGGAAAAGGGGCATGAGGTGACTGTTATAAGTCCATTTCCTTTAAAGAAGCCCCTAAGAAATTACCACGACGTACCGGTGCCGTCGGTTTTGAAAATAATGGAATGTAAGTTCATCTTTTTACGCAAACTGTATATTTAATAGTGTTTTTTTTGTCATATTCTTACATGTGTACGTATTTTTTTAATTAACCTTATCATTAGTAATTAATCTCTATTAATAAAACTTTAATTATTTATTTTGTGTGTTTCATGCAATTGTAGCTGCAACCGATGAACTGTTAGAAACAACAAAACGTAGTTTAGTGGAAAATATTGTATCATTTCATAAAACCGGTTTAAACGTAACTGAGGCAGTTCTAAATGAGCCGAGTGTTAAAGCTTTACTGGCTTCCAATCAAACTTTCGATGCTGTCATTTGTGAGGTATTTTTGTCAGAAGCTTTGTATGGCATAAGCGAACATTTTAAAGCTCCCTTAATTGGTTTGGGCACCTTTGGTGCTATTTCATGGAATACCGATATGGTGAGTGTGAATAAAATTAAAACTAAATAAATTTCTCTCAGGAGAAAGAATATTGATCAGAAGCATTTGGGTTTCGCATGCTTTGCTCGCTTTGTGCAAATTCTATAAACTTAAAAAAGTTGTATGTGGAGAAAAAACGAGAGTAGTCAGTTTTTAAATGGATTAAAAAATTTAGAGCCACATCTCAGATTGATCAATGTACGCAGTAAGTTTTTGTAACACATGCAAAGCAAAAAAAAATTAATAAAAATTAAAAAGTATCCATAATCTTTAAAGGATTTGGAGAAATGGTTACAACCATTTTATCGTTAGAAAATGAAAATTTCTAGAAAAGGGAAAAATAGATGATTTTAAAAAAGAGTGATTCAATAGGACGTTTTCATGTCTCACCCTGTAGCTACTTGACACTACGCGTTCAGGAGCCATCTACTTGAGAATGACTTGAGCCTGACGCCGGCAGAGCAACGGTATTAAAATGTCTACGTTTTTGTGTGTGGCGAATATGTTCTGAAAACCCATACAATTTTCAGTTTGTGCAATTGAGATAAAATTTCTTTTTTTTGCGCTGTCTCTTTTACTCTTCTTTAGAAATTACATTTCATGGCGAACATAGGTCCTCCGCCATATGCTCGGGCATCGATGTCTGAGCATGGATGAAACATGGATATGAGCGGTCTACATTAGACATATGCGATGTTTCACATGATGTTCATATCAAGTTCATGGCTAGTGGAGACCCCCAGTGACGGATGAATAGTAAAAACTACGCTGTTAATAAAAGTGGTACGATATACGCTTCAACATCGCATTCAAATTATTAAAGTTCACTACAAAAATTATGCGGTCACAGTTCGCAAAACTAAACAATTGTGGGTTGTCGTGAAGTACCCCCTCGGCTACCAATTGCGAAAATGGTGCAAGAATTTGAGCTGTTGGGGCAACTTAGTGATGTGAAGAATCGAACTCGTGCTCAAGAACAACTAAAAATATTGCTATTGTAGTCCACAGTGTTGAGAAAAGCCCAGGTTTGTCCATATCTCGTCGAACTCTGGAACTAAGCATTCAGCAAACGATATTACACCGTATTGTGCGTAAAGGATTTTAATTTTCAGTTAAAACAAAAAATCACGCCTACTGGCGAACAAAAGCGTAGTGACTTTGCTTGAAATCTTTGAAATAAAAGTTGAGAAAAAGTAGAAAAAAAAATTAATTTTTTGCGCCTCGAAAATTATTTTTATGATAAGTATATCGTAATGGAACTTTTTTTCATGTCAAATTCTATCGAAAAATCAATGACATAATATCAATTGATAAATCGACCCACCCTAATGTACATATCTATGTTATTAAGAGGTAAACACGTTTTTATAGATCCCTTTTAAGGCCGCGATACTGAACCGACTTTGGAAAGATTTATATGTTTTTAAACGGGGTTTTACATAGATGTGCACAATCTTAATTTTATTGAAATTGTTTTGATATTTAGGAAGCTATAACCGTTTAAATTTGCTACTAACACATGCACAGTTATTACACATGCATACATGTATCAGCTTCAACTTGAAGAATAAACAAAGTCTGCATGTGTGTTTGTCCAAGTTGCTTTTACATAGAAATGAGACCGCATTTTAAGTTGTTCTTTAATGTTTTTTGTTCTTGTTATTATTCGTATGTATTTATGTAACTGTTTAATATTAATTTCTAGCATGCAGCGGATTGAGTCGGCCGCCGGATACACTAGTACATATTTAATTAAATATACATATATACATACATCTTGTTTCTATTTATTGATCATATTATTAATTTATGTGCATTTTATTACCTTATTATAGGTTGGCTCACCTTCACCTCTCTCCTATGTGGCCAATACGTTTTTGCCTTTCACCGATCATATGTCGCTAAAAGAGCGTATTATAAATCTTGGTTTCGCTACATTTGAACGTCTATTTTTGGATTTCTACTATTTATCAAAACAAGCAGCTTTATATGAGAAATATTTTCCTCACAATGAAAGAGGATTATACGAAGTAAGAAAAAATGCTGCTTTAGTGCTACTAAACTCTCACGTTTCTCTAAGTTTCCCACGACCTTACGTACCAAATCAGATAGAAGTTGGAGGCATGCATATTAATCGTAAAAGAACACCTTTGCCTTTGGACATAGAAAAGTTCATAAATGAATCCAAACATGGCGTTATCTACTTCTCGATGGGCTCTAATATTAAGTCTAAAAATCTTCCATTGCAAATAAGACAAGAAATATTGAAAGCTTTGAAATCACTAAAACAAAGAGTTCTATGGAAATTTGAGGATCCTCAGCTAGAGGGAAAGCCTGATAATGTTTTCATAAGTGATTGGTTTCCTCAGGACGATATATTGGCTCACGATAATGTAAAAGTTTTCATAACCCACGGTGGCCTATTAAGCACTACTGAGAGTATTTATCATGGTAAACCTTTTATAGGCATACCCATTTTCGGTGACCAATTCCTTAATATGGCCAAGGCCGCTGCTAACGGTTATGGCATTATCTTGAATTATAAAAACTTAAGCGCCGAAGCCTTACAACAGGCTGTGGAAACTATGGTGAATAATCCAAACTACACAAAATTAGTGAAAAGCATGTCGCAACGTTATAGAGATCAACCCATGGAACCATTGCAAGTGGCCACTTTCTGGGTGGAACACATAGCTCGCCATAAGGGAGCTAAATATTTACACTGTGCTGGTTTGGATTTAAATTTTATACAATATCATAATATTGATGCCATGCTGATTTTATATGGTGGTCTGCTGTTTATTACACTCGTTATGGCTTGGCTGTTGAAATGTGCTCTGAGGATGGTGTGTGGCAAAAAACCAAATTTGGATAAAAAAAATAAACTAAAGAAGAACTAATTAAGAATAAGAGTTTTTATAATTTATTTTTGTTAGATTTAAATTGGCAGAACCGCTTTTACAATCAATGTAAATTAAATATGCAAATACTCGTAGTTTTTATATCATTTTTAAAATTTTTAATATTCAGCAAAACTTATTGGTTGATAGAAGATGCCAAACATAAAAGGGTATACGAATTAAAACATTTATTATATTCAAAATATTCATATAAATAGACACCTAAGCGTCAAATTAACGTAAGCGATAAAATTTATATATATAAAAATTTTTTTCTTGCTCATTATTTCTAACATATTTTATATTCATAAATTATTATAGCCGGCATTTCAAAAATTATCAGCAATTTTGCTATTTTAAACTCTTGGTAGGGACCTTAAAATTTTAATAAACATAATAATAAAAGCTTAAACAGCTTAATAGCTTACGGACAAGTACAAGAGGTGGTGCAGCCAAAGACATTACAAAATTAATAATTTTATATATATAAAAATATGGTTTATATATAAAAACAAAAATAATTTTTACACTAAATCATTTAAGCAAAGTTAATAAACCTTGTCAGCAAGGACCATCTAAAAAATAAATAAATATTTAACAGACATTTTTCATCAATGTATTTATGATTTAGTAAATTAAAAATAAAATAATGTTCTAAGATTTTTTTGCAATAACAGCTTCAGTTTTTTTTTGATAACACAATAACGGCAGCATTTCGGAAGCATTTTTAAAAGACGTAATCACACAACCTAATTTTTTACGTAGTTTCGTGTTCTAAACATAACAACACTTAAAATTTTTTCTTCGGTTGGAGCAACGGAAAAGTATAATAGAAAAATATTCGCACTAATATTTTGAAAAACCACATATTCAGATTCAATGATTTGATCAAACAACTAAAACTTCAAAAAGATACTGCCAGCGAATTTATGTTTCTGTAAAACAATAGAAGCGCACTTCAAGCACAGACAATTTTTTAACAACTCAAGAGCTTACAAAAGAAGTACTACTTTCTATAAAAGAAAATTAGGATCTTTTCGACATTGGTCTCTCAAACTATATAAGATCAGTGCAAAAGAATCGAAAGAAAAATATGTAGAAATGCTGTTTTTGAAACGTAGCATGCATTTAAATATAAAAATCGTACTGACTAGTAGACTTGTGTTGCAATTAAATGAGGATGCATTGTTAAAGACAGAGTTTAAAAAATAATCAACAACTGCCTTATTATCGTTGATAAAACATGTTTAAAGAGGGATCTCAAACAGCTAACAGAACCATTGTTTTCTATTGCTGTGAAACAGATAAATTTGCTTAAAAATTGTGCACCGTCTGGCAATCTATTCGCAGTGGGTATCTCTAGAGGGCATTCCATTTGTCAGCTTTTCAAGTATAATTTAGACATTTACATTTGAGAATGCCTGTAGAAACGTTAGCATCGATCTGTCAAAAGTCACAAAAGTCTTGAGTAAAGTTTTGATACGATCCAGCTCCCTGCCATTATTCAAAAGCTGTAATGGAATTCTATCGAGTAAAACACAACCACGTCATAACTTACGTAAGTATTCCTGAATAGTCTCCAGCTTTGCCAAATCAAACAATGTCGGGCTATTGTCAAAGGAAATTTAAAACAGAGTAAAACTATTAATCTTGACAAATAATGTTTTTTTTATCGATTTGCCACACGTATGCTGCAAGGTGATTAAAAAAATTATTTAAATTAAAACACATACAAAAATATGTTCAAATGCTTAAAAAACAATTTTTTTGTTAAATTTATTAATCGAAATTGCCTCCAGCAGTTGTTTAAAAAAACAAACAATTAAGTTAAATCAACCGATTTAATCTTTAGTCAAAAAGATCAAATTTCTAGTTATTCGAACAGCCACTCGGATAGTAATAATACCGGTTAACCGGTTGAATGTCCTATTTGCTACTATAAATGTAAAACATTCTCAAGTGGAAGATGCAAATATAAATCCTGCTATTGCTATACATAACTGCAGTTTTAATTTAAAACTATTAATATTTTTGCTATACTTTTTGAACTATAGATCAAAGTCTACTTTAAATTACGAGGACTTGCAAGCAATTTAGGAAGAGTTTTGCAACTTGTTTTTTTATGCAATTTTTTATTGAAAAATAATTGTAGATTTTAGTTTTAAATTAACAAGAATTTTTCTACCAAAAACTTTAGGAAATTGTAGCAAGCCAACGAACTAACAAATTCATTCATAAATAAAAAAAATTATACTACTTGTGGTCTGATCAGAGTAAATTGGCAGCCCTGTTTGTTAACAATAAAAATTTTATTAACCAATCTACAAAGAACAACAGCAGCAGAGAGTTTACTTGAGAGTCGCATAACAACAGTCATTCAAACTACACGGAATTTATAACATAAATTTAAAATAAATTCAGTTTATTAAAGTGATGGAACACGTTCTAACAACATCTAAATAAATAAGTAAATTTTGAATAAAAACAACTAAATTAAAATGCGTCTCGATAGTATAGCAATTAATACGCTTTGTGCGATCATTTACTGCGCATCTGTTGTTGACTCGTATAAATATTTGGGTGTTTTACATACCGGTGCAAAGTCACATTTTATTGTTGGTTCTGCGTTAATGAAAGCTTTAGCCCAAAAGGGTCATGAAGTGTATGTGATCTCACCGTTTCCACAAAAAGAATCAATTAAAAACTTTCATGACGTACCTTTAGATGGTATGATGCAATTAATGAATGGTGAGTACTAAAATGTGATTAAGTTAATTGGTTATGTTAAAAGGTTACGTGTATGTAGCAGAGATGAGATCGTGAGTGACTTTACCCTCACGTTCATGCACGTTCACGTGAGTTGAAAAAAAACTTAATCACAATAGCGAAAACTCACGCTTACGAAATACTTATGAAAAAAAATTTTAAATAATTTAAAAATATTAAATATTAAAATATCTTTTTTCAAGTAATTTCAAAAGCTTTAGTTTGTTGCGGATATTTAGTTAGTCTATATACATACATGAATTTCATTGGTACTGCAAAATGACCTTAAAAAATTATATTAAAAAGAAACTAAAATAAAGCAAAAAAAGATCACGAAACAATTATGCTAAAATTCTCACGTTCGTGCACGCACGGGCGATTTAATAAAAAAACTAATTGCAATGATTCACGTTAATTCACGTGAGCGGTGACCATCTCTAGTATGTTCGCATTTCTATTAAAATTATATATTTTGGGTTCTACGTGTTGGCGCGCTAGTTTTTATTACATTTCTTATCTATTAACTCTTGTCTGAAAATAAGCAAACTTTTTATAGTAGATAATTAAAAACATATTATAAGCCATGTAGATATTTCAAAGTGTTGGCCAAGACATTGACAAATGAAATCAAATAGTTTCAACAGCTTTTACTGAATCAAAAGGATTTTAAGAGTCTCATATATGTAGATGACACTTTTAGTTTAATTTCGAATTACTAAAAATTAATTAAAAATTTTTGTATTGATTTTTAAAAGTTTTAAAATAGAAATCTTTCGTAAATTTTTAGTGAATTGCTTTAGAACACATTTGAATTGTTTATAATAGGTAGTTTAATATCTAACCACTTAATCTGAAAGAGTTAATATAATCAAAGTATTTTTTTCTTAATCAGTTTTGATTACTTGCATATTTGTTTTTAACGAATTTCCGAAATTAAAGATTTTAATTTGGCTCAAGTTCAAAGATCTGATTTTTTAATTCAAACTAATAATTTTTTAAAATCATTATTTTTTATTAAGAAATATAAAAGCAAACGTAATTACACTAGCAGAACGGAGAGTTCAGTTTCTACGTTCGCTACACAATCCTCATCAGTATTCAAGTGCTCGACCACTTTTTTAATGACTGGCAAATGTTCATTACAAATGATTTAACTGAATTATGTCAGCAATAAAAACATGAGAAACACACTGTGTATCTATTTTTCTCCGAAATACTAGTTTTTCGTTAGTAAAAAAACTCGAATAAAAAAATTTTTAAAATTATTGGTTTGAATTTAATATTCGATCGTTAAACTTCAAAAGAATTTTTGGGTATTATTCTAAGCAAAGCCAAAAATGTATGATGGCAAAACAGAAAATTCAACATCACCCATCTGTCAAGGGCTTGCAAATCGATTATTAACAAACAAATCGGAACTATTAACAAACAAACTTTTATAAAACGCTCCCGTTAATGAAGTGTTTCTAATATAAGTTAATTTTTAACTGTTGCCAGCTGCGGGTATTTTAATGTCAACATTTTGAAGGATAACGGCAAACTTAATGATGAAAGAAAAACAAAGTCTGCAACTACAGGAACAATAGCTAATGGCTCATAATAAAATCGATGACAATTACTTCAAATACTGCTTGGGTTTCTTTTGTTTGCATTTTTCGAATGTAACATTTATGAGATTTCATGAAAAAAAAAACGGTAGCATTGTTGAGAGTATAAAAATGCTGTAAAAATAAAATAGATTATATTTCACGATCGTATTCTCTGGCAAAATTTTATGTCTAACTGTATGGAAAACATCGTTGAGCCCCAGCAGCGTTCTCAATTTTCCCAATTTTTTTCGATTGGGGATAGAAATTTTGAAAAAATCCCCAGGGGATTTTTTGGGGAAAATGTTTTTTTTTTCGCTGCGAGTTATTGGGGATAATATATTATCATAAATCTTTTTATTTAGTTTTTCTTTTTTGTATTCAAATTCATGTACATATTGACAAATCATATTTTTCTGCTTGATGATGTTAACATTGAAAAAATTCGCAACAGAATACAGTATGACTTATTAGAAGCTCTTCTTAGAATAATTATATACTTCAGAAATAATTCAGTTTGTTGTGCCAAATTTATTCCATCTTCTTAAATGCTAACACTTTTTAACACAACCAACTTGTGCAAAATTTCATTAGCTGATTATTCTGAAGTTTTTGAAACGGTAAACATTGATACATATGTATGTATAAACACGGCGTATATATATATAAAATATTTAGAGCTCAGAGTATAAATTAATTCTAATAATATTACACAAATGGATGTAATTAAGTAAATAAGTATATGCATATGTTTGCTTTGACATAATATTTTCTTCATGTTTAAGGATATTTGGGATGAGATTATTATAATTATTTGGACCTTTTGATTAAGTTCCAATTTATATATTAACAAATAACAAAAAGCTTCACTATATTCAATATTTTGCAAATTTTGTTTAAAAAAAAGTTTTATATTGTTTAAAGAATTTCTACAAATAAATGTTAAATACTCCAGAAGAATCCATTTGTTGTGATTGAGAAATACTGAATTTGACAAAGCTTTCTGTTAATTGTTCATTTATAAGTTTGAAAATTCTGATTACAGATCTGTGGGGATTTCGGGGATAAGAAATTAGATTTTTTTGGGGGAATTTGGGGATTGTAAAATTGCAAATTGGAGATAAGGTATGAAATAAAACTGGGAACCCAGAGCGCCAGTTCAGTTTCATAATTTAACTCATAAATATTTAAAAAAAGTCTTATGTCAAAGAGTAAAAAAAGAGGCCCAATTGTCGGCTTATCATTAAAAATTGAAACTCTCTTTAAACATACGAGCACGATCTGAAGCAGGGATGGAAACTGGGTATTAGGATTTTGTTCGCATTATAAATATATAATGTACGTTTTAGACCATGACGGTACCATCTTTTATCAATATTTAATAATAACAAAAACTTGTCATAAAAAATCATACATAAGTGAATAAACAAAATACACAATAATCAAACGGATGGTCATTAGACGCAAAATAATAATTGGCAGCAATCTGGGATATTATCTCTTGAAATACAAAAAATTTAAAGCTATTTACAAAAACACAGAGGCCTGCTGATGTGGAGGAGTTCAAAAGTGCATCAGATTCAAAATGATAACATGTGGCGATTCTGGAAGTATATTCTTTCAAATAAAAAATGTTTTCTAAATCTTAAAAAAAGCTTGCGACGGTTGGGCGAATATCAAACAACCAAGGCAAATTGGTACATAAATGGCGGAGTTAAAACGAACATTAAAAAATTTCACTTGTCGTTGGTTAATTTTGTGCAACATTTTTCAATGGTTACTTTTAAAACTGAAATTCTACAGAAAAAGAGAATTTTACAAAACAAAAATCGGGATTTTTATATTGTACGTAAGACGTCGCGGTAGTGCCACGGTACCAACAAAGTTGTAAATGTACAAAAAAAATTACAATAGTACCATGATTTTCATCGCAGTTAAAACGCACTAATTTGCATTTAATTTAATGTATTTAAGTTTTATTTAGATTTTGTTTCCAACTTCATATTAAATTTAATTTTTATTTTCTTGATTTATTAATTAATTTTTTAATTTAATTAACATTTGTTAAGTAAACTTTTTGCATTAATAAAAATAATAACTTTATATTTTGTTCATTAATAAGAAAATTATGTCTAAGCGCCTAAAAATGTCTGTTAAAAAATATTAATTTTTTAAAATACATTTTATACAACAGGGAGTTTTTTTCTTATTCTGTGGCGCTTTAAACCAACACTAATGCAAAATGCTTAGACTTGAGATTTTGACATCATACTTAGGTTTTCGACGTTTTAGTTGGAACTCTTCTTCGTCTTGCATGTTGAATAATGACTCGAATAAAAAAATGTATTGTCCCGATCCACAAAATTTTACTTCTAAAATAATAAGAAGAAGTATAAAGATTTTTCCAGTCTAAAGTAAAGTCAGAAAGGAATAATTTATTTTATACCATAGAAGAAACTTGTACGAATCAAATGAAATAATTAAGCCATCTTCCATAGATTACGAAAAACCTTTTATATAAAGAGTAAACAATTATTAGAAAAATAAATAATTATTGATAGAAAAGTGAAATATAATAGGAGAAACTATGAAATTTAGAAAAGTTTTGTCGAATTCGACAATAAAATACTTAATTTAAAATGCAGAAAGCGTGTGAATACTTATTTGAGAAATATAAAAGTTCGAGCTTTTGTCTTGATAGATCTTATTAATTGTTGAATAATCGTTCGATCTACCTGCACTGCCAGATCTATAAAAAATGTTAATTGTCCGGAAAAACAAATAGTACTATTCTTATATCCATATGCTATATGCTAAAATAATAGTCACCCTTATTGTGATTGGCGTAGTCGCATTACGCCAACTGTCGTAGCTGCTCTCGAATTTAAAATCTTATGTTACCGTGTAAAATTTTCGACCGTAAAATTTTTGTAAAAGAATACAAAAAGTGTTTATGAAACAACCTGTTGCAAAAAATTTCAAAAAAGTTGTTTATAAATAATTAATTAAAATTAAATTGAATTCTTAACGGCAATCTTAAAAACTTTTGACACAGAAATATGCCAAACAATTTATCGCTTTAACGACAGTTTGTGACGTATATATTGGCATTTTTGCCAACTTCGGCACTATTTCTTAAAAACATCCGACTATCGCCACAAAAGGTTGACTGTGTTATCTGCATTAAATATGCAGTAAAAGAGTGAAAATATGCTCTAAAAACTTAAAAATATGCTCTTAAAAATAAACTAAAATCGATTAATTGAAAACAATATCAAATTTTTCATTCAACAAATCAATAACATTTGCATTTAAAATTAAATAAATATGAAGTGAACAGAAAAAGAAACAAAACAGCTGAATAACCAAACAAAATCATACATCAATGTCTGTGGAGATGTAGATATCAGAATTACATTTTGTTTTATAAAGTGAGACAAGTTTTTTTTTGGATAATTGTTATTAATATAATCAATAATATTGATCCCTGTACACTTTTTTTCGAAATCGACTTCTAATGCAAATTGGTTCTAAAACCATTAATTTATCTGTTGACAAAATGTTATGGCGATATATAAAATAGTTATGGAGATAACACAATAGACATTGTATCGTTAAAATAGTAAAAAAGGCTCTCCTTTAAAATTTAATTTTTGTAACATAAGATAATATCGCGCACAAGGTTAGCTATATTGACTTATGCCGTTTTCTTTTCTAAAAAAAATTAAACATTTCTTTTACTTTTTATAAAAAATTGCTATTGAACGTTTTCTTAAGACAAAATCGTTGTCTCGTAAGTGATGATACAATAATTTCTACTAAACTCACTATTTAAAAAATCATTTTATTGCAAATTTGCAATAAAAATTAAAAAAAATGTTGCACATTTTTAGAAAAGAAAACGCCATTAGATTCTCAAATAAAAATTTCCACATTATCATGTTTCTTGAAAAAAGTTTGTATATAAACTACCAACAACATTCGAACAACTTTCAACTGCTGCAACAACTTCTAAATTAAGCAGATACAAAGTGAATATATTGGAAATCTTAAAAAAATAGTAAAAATATTTAAGTTTGATTTATGTACATATTTCATTTCACTTTTATTTCAGAACGAATTGACAATATGTTCGAAAGGAGTAAAAAAAATACTTTTGAAAAAATGATCAATTTATATGATTTTGGATTACGAATTAGCGAAATGGTTTTGTTGGAGCCTAATGTACAGAAACTAATGACCAGCAATCATACATTCGATGCCGTTATATGTGAAGTTTTTCTCTCCGAATCACTGTTCGGTTTCAGTGAACACTTTAAGGCTCCACTTATAGGTCTGGGTACGTTTGGTGCAATATCATGGAACACGGATATGGTATTTAAAATTATCTAAGTAATTTTTTGCAAACATAATATATTTAAAATATTTCTTTATGTTGCAGGTTGGCTCTCCTTCACCTCCCTCTTATGTGCCAAATGCGATGTTGAGTTTTACTGATCACATGTCCTTTACCGAACGAGTGGGAAATTTAGCTTTTAACACTTTTAATAAACTCTTTATGGACTACCACTATTTACCACGGCAAGCTGCTTTGTATGAGAAATATTTTCCTCATTTGCAAAGAGACATGTATACGGTGCGTAAAAATGCTGCGGCTGTTTTACTTAATACTCATGTATCTTTGGGCTATCCCAGACCTTATGTACCCAATCAAATTGAAGTGGGTGGCATGCATATTGATCGTCAGCGTAACCCCTTACCAGAGGATATTGAGAAATTTATTAAAGAATCTAAGCATGGTGTTGTATATTTCTCTATGGGCTCCAATTTAAAAAGTAGAGATATACCAATTGCCAAAAAACAGGAGATATTGAGAGCCTTTAAGGCCCTTAAACAAAGAGTTTTGTGGAAATTTGAGGATCCTTTATTAGAGGGCAAACCTGATAATGTATTTATAAGTGATTGGTTTCCTCAAAACGATATACTGGCCCATGAAAATGTTAAAGTTTTCATTACACATGGTGGTCTTTTAAGTACCACCGAGAGCGTTTATCATGGAAAACCTGTCATTGGGTTACCCATATTTGGTGATCAATTTCTTAATATGGCCAAAGCAGAAAGACATGGTTTTGGCATTAGTTTGGACTTTCAAACATTAAATGCTCCAGATCTCGTAGCGGCTGTACATCGTGTCATTAATGACAAAGTTTATGCTCAGCGTGTAAAGGATATATCTGCTGTCTATAGAGATCAACCAATGTTGCCATTGGATTTGGCTGTTTATTGGGTGGAACATATAGCTCGTCAAAAGGGTGCCGAGTATTTGCATTGTGCTGGCTTAGATTTAACCTTTATCGAGTATCATAATATAGATGCTATGTTAGTATTGTATGGCGGTATAATATTTATTTTATTTGCCATTTTTTATTTATTGAGCCGTTTAGTCAAAGCAGCCTTAAAGAATCTAATACCACGACGAAACTTAAAGCATATTAAACAGAAAAAAAACTGAATGAAATGAAAACACTGAACTTGTTCTTATGCATGTTTTAGGGGATTCATTTAATCGGGCTTTTACTTTAATCGGTTAATCGCTCGATTAATTAACCGAGGTTTTCGTTCAATTGTTTAATAATCGGTTAAGTATGTTATTGATAAAGTTTTTTTTTCATAAATTAAATAATTTCAATAAATAAAAATGCATAAATTATTTATTATTTGGAGTTTATTAGTTAAAAAAAACCTAACAAAACATTCTTGAAGTAATAGAAGTTATTTAATAGTTTAAGGAGACCTTATAAAATAATCTTTTAGAAGAATGTTTAGGTTTTAAGCGACCCTTTTCTTTAATTTTGATAAGACTTGACTTGGAAAAAATTCTTTCACTTATCGTAGATGTTGGAGAAAGCGAAAGCAATCCACGATACAGAATATCTAACTTCTCGATGCTTTTTCTGGATTTCTCTATACATTTGAAATCTTCTATTATGCCATTTGTTTTATTTTTTCGGTTAATTTGTCTAAAAAAGTATGTGAAGCAAAAAGCTGTTGAAGGCGAACACTTATTTAAAATGAATATCACTGAACATCTTCTTCGTTTGTATGAAAAAACAAATAATTAAAATAACAAAAAATATGTTATAATACTACAAAAAATTAAAAAAAATTTTTACATCGGTTAGTCGAATGAAATTAACAGGTTTAAGCGTTAGTCGAAAATAGCAAATTTCAAATTAAACGATCAGTTAATCGGATAGTAATTAATCGATTAACCGATTAAAAATTAAACATTCTAGTATGTATATTATAATAATATAATATATTTAAAATAAAATTTCGATTTTAATTTTTCCATGATAAAATATTGTTAATTGAAAATATCAAATTAATAAACTAATGGATTTGCTAACAATCTAATTCATAGAGATATTATAAAAGGTTTATTAGAAAATATCTGAAAAACAATATTTCTAAACGTACAGTAGCGCTGTGAAACTGTTACAAGAACGTATTAACTTTAAAATATTTATTTTAGCTTCTACTCTTCGTTAAAATTTTGACGATTGTTAAAAATCCCAAAGCGATAATTTACTTCATATCTCTTTTTATTTATATTTTTCTGAATAATAATTTTTGTTTAATTTAATATATTGTGCATCAAATGTATTCTGTTATAATAATATGTAGTTAAACTAATTGCTTAGAAATCGCTAGCAGTTGCTTTTGTGTTTTACCTTTTGTGTAATAGAACAATGTAGAAGAGACATTGAAGCTTTTTTATATTTGCTCTTTCAAATGCTTTTTCATGCTTGAATAATTTCAAATATTTTTTAAGAGGGGCTTGTCTTTGTTCAATAAATAAGAGTCAGCAACAAGAGGAATCATTTACACGCTGACTTTGTTTTTTTTTATTGTTATTGTTTTGTAAAATTATTTATGCTTAAACAGTTGTTTCTGTTTTTATTCTTATCTTAATTGTGATCAAAATTATTGAAATGTGAGAAACAGAAATAGGGATGAGAAAAGGTGGTATTAAAATTAAAATGCTGTCCTATTTTTATTTAGAAAAAGTCCATAAACAGAATGAATAATACGCATTTAAGAATATACAGTGGTGGTCAGTTATTTAGGCACAATATTTCGTTGTATATTAAGCGAGCGTTGAGGGCCAGCATGTTATGCTTAGTACGTTCACAAATGCCAATAGTAGTAAGTCTGCTAATGTCAGGTATTTCAAAATGTAACGCTGAAGTATTTAATGCGAAAATAAACACAAAACACAAATCATAAAAATTGATGACGCAAGGAATGAATATATAATACTATATATTTTATTTTATTATTTGGTTTATTTGTTACTGTTACTTTTTACTTGAGATGTCGAATGTCTCATTTGAAACATATCAAAAAATATATCTTCTGGATATTTTTAGATAATATTGAAGGAATCCAACCCTCCTGCAACTCGCATTTTCTTGCTCAGTGAATTTTTTTGCAATAATTTTATTTTATTTTTCTATTTATTTCTAAACTTTTTTTTCTTCTTTGTTGATTACACAATTTTACATCATAAGTGTTATCAACCACCTCACAAATTAAATTTATTCTCTTCCACTTCGGGTTATTTTATTTTTTCATTTATTGGTACATATCTACAAAGTAAATTTGCAGAATATGGTTGCACAAAAATAGACCTTATGTCCACGATGATGATTAACAGTATTTTTGAAATATTTTTGTGACTGACTATACCCGGCCTATGCCTTCACATAGGAAGTAGCAACGTGAATGCCATTTTGGTTATATTTTTTTAATTCGTAAATACAAACAGTAAGATGAGGAAACAGAAGCATAAGAACAGCTGATTAGCAGTGGCAGTGCAAAATAAACATATAATGCAGCGGAGTGATGAATTTGTAGGCCCGAAGTTCTTGATGCGGCGCACATTTTCCCGTTCAATCCGAATGAATTAAATTTAGATTCACCGTATCAGCGTATTTTTTTTTTCGTAGTTGCAATGGTTCCTCGCGGGCTTCTTTAAAAATTTCTTTTACAAAATGTATTGAACGATTTGAGTATCTTTAGGATAAACTTATGTGACCTTCTTCTGGCAATGCAGCCTTGCATTACTAATTTAAAAATTTGACATTTGGCTTAATAATAGTAGTGTTTAATAAAAGGAATCGATATCTTTTCAGGTGTTAAATAGAAATTATATATTCCTAATGCATTTTTAATGAGAAACTTGCAAAAAAAAATTTTTTTTTCCAAAACTTCTAGTCAAATCGACATAAAAAATACATACAACGCATTTTCCATCTACAGCAATCTTTTTAAGGAGGTGTTGAAAAAAATTCAAATTCTAACCAACAATTCTAATGAACTTTTTAACTTGGAACTTCTCTTTTAAGGCAGAGACACATAAAATCTTAGTTTAAATACAGGTTTCTTATGAGCTTTGTCCCATTCCGCACGCCTCCGTCAACGCAAATTACTGAAGTTTGACAACTTTTAACTTTTAACGTACGTTGAGTACTTTGACAACTATCAGTTTATTAGTTGCTTGGTTTTTATTTAGCTCTTTGTGTTCTGTGGTGACTTTTGTCAAAAAGAATTGAATAAAAATTACAATTAAAAGAAACTCCAGAATATCTTCGAATTCCATTGAAAATGTGTACAAATCAAGCTGATTTAATGTCCGTCAAAAAAGTACTCATTGTGTCGACCTCCTCCGCCGATACTTTAATGTCAGTTGAAAAGAGCAACGTATATTGTACGACGTATTCTATGTGGCTCGGCCTTTAGTTCGATATTTCAGCAAAATTTCTAAATTCAAAATATATAAATTTTGACACATACAATATCGAAATTTAATTTTCAAATTTATTTTGCTGGTATGCTTACGTCCCTTTTACTTTTGGGAAATTAAAAGAAAGACGTACGGAGTTTTAAGCTGACGCGGCGAAAAGGTTGAAAGCGTTGTACACGTGAACAGTTTTCGTCTATGTTTTTTTCTCCATCATGTAAGTAAATACCGTCAATTTCCCAAGCGTAATATGCTTGTACAAGTTTAAAATAGCATTTTAAAACTGAACTTTGTACCCATGTTCTGTAATTTTGTTTCTCGATAAGTGAGAAAAAAGTGTGCCCGTAACTCATGTTGAAAACTATCAAAAGTGCTTACGTCGTTACGTCAGAAATGTCATTATATACAATTCCAAGCTGAAGTGAAATTTTATACTTTGGAAACGTTACCAGAATCTACTAAGATTAAAAAATGTTTAACGACGGCGGCGAAAATACAACCGTCGGCTATACAAAATAAAATATCTGCAAATAAATAAAAACTAAATTTCTAGTGTATAAAAATAAAAAATATTTGTGCGTTTAAAAATAATATTTTTTTCCATTCATTACATTTTCCATTTTGAATATGTTTTATATTTTTACAATATTATCTCACTGCGTTTTCGTTTGCGAGTATATCTGACATTTGAAAGCGGAAGCTTTTCTCGTAAAAAATTTACAGACATACTTTTTCTGTAAATTGGCGAGTAATTTGCTTACGGGACAGCTATTACTCGCCAAAAAAAATAACAGCCACAGTTTAGTGAGAAAAACAGCTGTTTGGCATTTTTGTTTCATTTCACACATTTCATTTGAAAAGTTTCTCTACGCGGGAGTTAAAGAACATGGGTACTGAATTCAATTTCTCAAGTGTGCTCTTAATCTTATGCTAGAAAAATTTACTTCCAGATTAAAGCCTTCAATAAATACTAGTCGAGAAAGTAGAAGTGGTTTATTGCATACATATATGTATGTATTTTTAACGCTTTAATTTTTTTCTGCCATTCAATCAATATCCAGTACCGAATTATCTACTCCAAATTTAATAATATCCTCATGAACGTTTTCTTTTATTGGTATTTTACTGATCAAGATTCAATAAAAACAAAACTACTAGAACATTGTGTATCTGTAGAATTTGCATCTTAATAGAACAAATTTGGTTAATTATACAATCGCGTGTCCATCAAAATGCCAAGTTTAAATGAAATTATCATATCGTAATCGTTATGAAGTAATTTCTTAATCAAATATTTTTTTTTTTCAACTGCAAACGATTACATGAACATGACACAGCAATTTAGTAGAAAGTACTGATTGTACATTTTACAAAATAATTAAACAAATAATGCATGTTTTGAATATATATATTTTTTTGTATTTTGCCGCATTTAGATTTTGTTAACCCCTGAATGGCATTACATTTTTTTATAGAAAAAAAGCTTAGAAATTAGTTAAGAAAACGATATAAATTTTTAATGTCACGGAAAGTCGAGATGAACACTGCATTGATAACGCTTCCTGCGCTGCCCCAGATGTGTTCCACTGGCATTTACATACAGTTCCCAAGGACTTTGATTTTTTTTGTTCACACGAAGTGATCGAGCTGTTGTTATAAATTGCTGTTCGTATGTAGTATTCGTATGTAACTTTCCCAGCAAAAACCTTTTGGTAATGAATTGCATTAAGAACAACATACTTCTCAGCACAAAGTACACAACTTCTGCATTACTTTGCTGTAGCTCTAATATTATTTACAAGTATATAACAAAGCAATTTAATCTCTGAGTGGTGCAGTACCAGAGCGTAAACTTATCATGCATTATATCACCAGTTCAAACGCTGGCGAGGTAATGTATTTTTATAATTGTGTGTGTGTTTTGCGTTTGTCAACAATTCAAGTTCAACAGCTCAATATTGTGCTTTGTGCTCTCAATGAATTCTTAATATTGTAATTTTTAAGTCTTTTATGGCAAACTAAAGTTTTGAATATTTTCCTCCAATGACATCGCCCTGTTAAAATAAATAATAAAAATGCCAAAGTAGAAGTAGTGAAAAGTATGTGCTTCATATGTCTGCACTTACTTTCCCATCAAAGTTTCTGTTGGGTTGTCTCTATTATCTATATAATTTTGAATATTATTTTGTATTCATTGTTTACTTTATTTATTTTACTTTTAAATATTTCTAATGTGTGCATTGTATTTGAGCTGATAAAGTGCCACCATGACAATCAAATTACGAACAATAAGCATTAGTTGCTCTCCAGCAAAGAGGAAACGAAAGCGGGGGTTAATTAATAAGTTATTAAATATTTTCATGATTTTCTAAAATAGAATCAAAAGCGAAATAGTTATTTTTTTGGCTGGCAAAATCTAATCTTTTGGTAGTTCTGATACAATTTAATTTTTGAGATAAATTTGATAAAATCATAAGAATAGTAGGATTTTTTAATTTGATTAGATTAGAAGAAGGCGAATTCAGTTTACATGTGGTTTTAATACTACAACAAACACCGAATTGTTGGCAAATGTCAAAAGTAGAAGAGGAATAAAATTTAATTATTTTTCGTCACAATCCATTTGCAATATATTATTTTCTGTAGCCAAAAAATCATTTTAAGCTACAAGAAAACACAAATAAAAAACTTCTGAAAGCTGCAGCACCCGCGGCAAAACAGCCAGTTGCGCTTTCAGCACCACCAGTAAAATAAATTCACCTTGTATTAGAATACACAATACATAAGTGATGTAAAAATTAATCCCATAAAATTCCAAGATAATTTTAAATAACGAAAAATATATAGATACGTACATCCATACAATTTCACCAAAAAGAGGTGAAATTTCAGAGCGTGAAAACGCTTATAGCACACGTTGAATAGTTATGTATGACTGTGTGTATGTATATGAAAAACTTATGTTGTTTTGCAAATAAAATATCAGTGCTTCTCCGAAAATTACTAGGACCTTCTAAAAAGAGTTTGGCAAAGTGAAGCTAATGCAATTTTTATATGCGTACTCATAGTACAATATTCAATTAATCTAGTTTCTGCTTTAACCGGTTAATTGCTCAATTTATTAATCGAGATTTCGGGTTAATCGATTAATAATCGGTTAATTTTGGATTAATCGGTAAATTTGGATAAATTCTGAGATTTTGTCACTAAAAAACAATAACATGAGAAAAACAGTTCTTGAAATAGATTAACGCGTAGCCGATTGAATAATTTAATAAATAGGTGATCTTTTTGTAACTGCAAAAGCTGCCCACTATCCACCCGAACCGTAGTGCCCTCTGCCGCACTGACAGGCACTGTTGACCGACTGAGCCGGTATAACCCCATAAGCAGTGCAAACTAAATACATGTGATTCCTCAGTTAGTTTAAATGTGCTTTTAGAATCGGATCGGACTATCTGGTCTATGGTTGTCAATTATTCCTGTTTTTATTTTTTCGAATAAAATTTCATGATTTTTTTTGTCCGAATAAACGAAGAATTTTGAAATTTTGTTGCACGGTTAAAACAGTTTGTTTGTTCTTTTCTTTGATTTTTCTAAATATATAGTTCAGATCATCATCAATACTGTTAACTATTTTTGCGTTAGTAGAATTTCTTACTTTATTTATAGGCTTTTTTAGATCAATTAATAACACATTATCAGTTAACTCAGAAACGTCATCTTATTCTTCATCGTAGTTGAGGTCATTCGCAATACATATTTTTATCACAAAATAATCGTGAAAACAAAGGATTTGTTAAGGGTCTTGTGGTATATTATAAAAAGCTAGTTTTGGATAGAAAATTCCTAGAGTTCATGAACAATATTAAAGTATTTAATGATTTTATACGTCGTTCATTACTTTTCCAAATATTCGATTATGCGAAAAAAAATTATTCGAATAATTCTTTCTTCGAAATTGAAAAATGTTAGTTCGTGCGAATAAAAATAAAAAAGAAATTTCGAATTATTCAATTTTTTAATTCGAACGACAACCGTAATCTGGCCTAATCAGTAGTTCATCCCGATTACTGAAGGTGTTGAAAAAAATTGTACTCTGTTGCGGCAGGGAAGACAAACCGAAAATCCGCATAATGTCCGACGATTCATTTATTGTCTTGGCAGACAATTTTTTAAAAACGGTCGAGCTCACGAAGAACTATCGCTAGACTTCCAAAAGGTTCTGTGAGTTATCATAAAGTCGGCATATCTTGTATATGTATGTAAAAAAGGATGTACACCATGAGAAAAATAATAAAAATATAAGGGTTGAAAAAATTTGAGGACGATTTGAGGAAATTAATTCTTTATTTTTAGCTCGAAACCCGGGATTTTTGAGTTATGACTTTTATGCAACAAATGAGCGATACATTTTTCTAATAAATGGATATGCAAGACATTCAAAAAATATATCATACGTGGTATTAAAATACATATCCGCGCACATATGATGCATTTTTAAAATCATCTCAAACAAGCACAAGCTCTGTGTAAATTTCTACATATTTTGTGTCGTCAAAATGAAAATTTGCTTCTTACAAATTATTATTAACAACAAAATTGCCATATTATAACATTTATTGCACGAAAGCAAACGCCAGTTTAGCATGCAAATTTAGAAGTTATTTATTATTCAAAAGTCACATTTGACCAGTAACAAACCTCAGATCATACAGAGAAGAACATCTTTGCAAAGATAAATTATAAATAAAAATAAATAAATATATAGAATAATTTGTCGAATGTGATTAATGGAAAAAATGCACTTTTCAATTACACCTCTGTGCTTGATTTCATTATTTATTTTAATATCAACTGTACGAAATTCTGAGAGTGCTAATATTTTAGCAATTTTTCCTTTTCCTGGACCATCACAATACATACTAGTGCAGCCATATTTAAAGGCTTTAGTTGCCAAAGGACATCAAGTGACTGTTATCAATGCATTTCCACAAAAGCAAACGATTACTAATTATCGCGATGTGTTAGTGATGGAAGTACATGATAATTACGCGGGTAAATATGTTAATTAAATATTTTTTGTTGATAAATTGTGTTAAGAGTTTCAATAAAGGGAAAAATTATACAGTGGTTGACACTTAAATTTTTTTTGTAAAAAAAACACCAAATATCTATTTGTCTAAAGGCAGAACTCAGTCAAAATGCGTACTTGGTTTTTAAATTCTTTTCTTGTCCTTTTTAAATAATCTTACATTTTTAAAGGATGCTTAAAAAATACACACCAATATATACATTTTATTAGTAGAAGTAGTAGCAAATGAAAGAGATTGATCTTTGGAGAAACTAATCATGTCTTTAATATATCCTTCCCTCTGACTAAAATTTTAATTTAAAAATTAAAAAATAAATTATGTGATGCAGCCTTAATTAAACTTTATAAGACCTCGAATTTTTATGATTTTATCTATCGTAGTTTTTAAAATAATACATAGTACAACATTTTCCGTTGTGCATTATTCATTGGAATCAAAAGTTTTGAGTCCCTAAACAGTTGATGTTATGTTTTACGGCCTTATACTCCTTATATGAACTGCAATTTATGTTTAAAAGACATGAGAATATGAACAACCAAGGCTGGAGTTCGACTAAATTTTGTCTCTAGATCAATGGGCTTATTGGGTTTTCTATCAAAAAAATGAAAGCTGTCGCTCTGTGTCATTTGAGCTCGAACTGAATATTAAAAAATGTACTTAAAGGAAACAAAAACAAATAAAAGAGTGTCGTTGTAATGCCAACAGGACTACAAATCAGACGGCTTCTTTTTAATTTATAATATTTCTGTTCGGCTGTTAAAATTCCACAATATTAGCGAACTTAGGAAAATAAAAACATTTTTAAATATTTATTTTCACTTTAATTTCACACTTTTTGCTGCATCTTAGTCGTGTTAGCTTAAGTTCACTAATTTATTTATATTTATTTTTATTCCAAAACATATGCTCGTCATCTCGTCAGAGATTTCTCTCCCATAAACAAGTATTGGAAATAATTGATTTAAAAAATCCCCCAAAGAAACATTTTCAATTTCTTATATAAAAAAATACCATATGTTCTTCTCTTTTCAGAAATTATTGACTCTGCGGAGCACTCCCGCGGCAAGTGGGACGAGATGACATTTTACGCGGATTTCTTCATAAATGTCACCGCAACCGTCCTGCAGAATTCCGACGTACAGAAATTATTAAAACGGGATAAATTCGACTTAATTATATTGGAAGCACTCCACACAGATGCCTGGTACGCACTAGGACGACACTTTAGTGCACCCATGATTGGTATTTCATCTTTCGGCACAGATCCTATTATTGACGAGCTAATGGGCAACATGTCGCCTCTGTCGTATACACCCTTAGTAACAGCTGGTTTAACGGATCGAATGTCATACGGAGAACGCCTGAAAAATGTGATCTTAACACTAATGGAATTACTGCATGTGCGAATTTATACCATACCCAAACATAGAGAAATCATAGAGAAATACTTGCCCCACATCAAGGAAGATATATGGGAATTGAGAACCACTTTCTCATTGATGCTGCTGAATCAACACTTTAGCTTGAATTTCCCACGACCTTTTGTGCCCAACATGGTGGAAGTGGGTGGCTTTCAAATACATTACAAAGCCAAGCCTTTACCTAAGGAAATCCTTGATTTTATAGATTCATCCACGGAGGATGTCATATACTTTTCTATGGGCTCTAATGTTCAATCAAAAGACTTCCCCCCCGAAAAATTGCAAATGATAAATGAAATTTTCAGTTCTTTGCCTTACAAAATCCTGTGGAAGTTTGAAGACAAAACTTTGCCCGGAAAACCGAAAAATGTCTTCATCAGTCCCTGGTTTCCACAACCTGATGTCTTGGCTCATCCACGTGTTAAACTTTTTATATCTCATGGAGGGCTGCTTAGCACCACAGAGGCGGTATATCATGGTAAACCCGTTTTGGGTCTGCCTGTATTCTATGATCAAGAAATGAATATCAAAAAAAGCATACAATCAGGTTTTGCTTTGGGTATAGATTTCCAGTCTCTACCCCGTGATGAATTTAAGTCCAAAATTTTGGAATTAATAAAAAATCCCAAATATAGAGAAAATGCTAAAGCCACTTCAAAAATTTATCATGATCAACCTGTGAAACCTTTAGAATTGGCCATCTATTGGACGGAATATGTTTTGAGGCACCAAGGTGCTGTTCACCTACAAAATGCTGCCCAAAAGATGAGTTTCATGCAAAAACACAGTATAGATACTGTGGGAACTTTGATAGCTGTGGCTGCCTCATGTTTTATATTAGTAATAATTGCTGTATGGAAAATTATTAAATTAGTGTTACAGAAGAATTCTTTAAATAAAGAGAAAGTTAATTAAAGTATTGAAATTAAATATTTTTTTGCGACATAAGCTTTTGCATCAATCTGTCCGATGTAGGCTGAGGTAATAATCCTGCAGTTTTGATTGTTGGTTTGGAGTGGTGTTAAAAGAAAAAATTATTTTTTATTTAAAATTCTAAAGAAAGTGTCATTAAAATGTTCAATATTTTTAATTAAAATTCCTATTGCTTGGTGAACACGAGCGTACTTAAATAAGAAAATTTATTTAAGTTAATATTTATGCAACACTGTTTGCGGAAGCCAATGATAACTGAGAAACGTAGTTTTGACCCAACAGTACCGGCAACAATTGATACTCGTTGGTGTCTACCAGTGTACATCACAGCTCCCTCCTTCGACGGAATTGCAGCAAAATGGTCGGCAAAGTAAAATAATTCATAAAATTGACTACACATCATAATATATAATACTAGTGCAACCAGCGGTCAAATCAATCGGCCGCATTCTAGAAATTAATATTAAAAATTTACATAAATACATACGATAAAATACAAAAAAAAAACCCTCTGAATAAAAAACTCAATACTCGGTCTCTTTCCTATTTGCTTATTTTTCAACTTGAAGCTGATACATTTATATGATATTAATAGTATAGAAAATACGCATACTTGGTACCAATGGCGTTGCAACACTGCTATAAAAAATTAACTAAAGGCACAATAGCAGATTTGTAAAAGAATTAATTAGAATTTCTCACTTTCACCTATCTTCACTATCTGATTCCCAAAAAAGGTAACACATCCAAATGGTTGATGCGTATTAATCGCATTGTATTTGTGATACAATATCTGTTTGTCAGGCTCCATATAAAATAAAATTGACAACATTTATTGACAGCAGACGAGTTGTAGTTAGTGTTGGAGACATGCATACTAAAGTATTAATCAAAATGTATTTATTTAACAAACAGTTCCTACTTGGGACAAAATGCCAAAAAATGGAAAAACAAATGATTGAAAATGTATTTTTATAAAGTTTTGGCATAGTCCGTAGGACCCAAAGAAAAATATTTTATTTAGTAAGTGCAACATATGAATAATTGTCTATATACAGCCAACAAGGCGAAATAGGCATTGATTGATTTTCCCTTGTTCCTTTGGATGTTGTGTCATTTTTGTTTATTAAGAACGTGACGAATTTTAATTAGAAAAATTATTACATTAAAAAAATATATTTCTGAAAATGTTCACAGACGAATTACATATTTTCATAATTAAAAAAGTTTTGGTTTCAACGTTTCCTTGCAATAATATTTTTATGAAACTGCTGCTGAAAACCAGAGAAGTCAATTTCTAAATGTAGAGGTTGTAAAAAAGAACGGTATAGCCTTAATTTTTTAGAATTTTTAAATTTATTTCTATTTTTTAATGAAAAAGGGCATGGAAAAATTCTATACTTATATATGTGTTTATATCTACCTTTTTCACTTATAAATAAACGTTTTGAGGTACGTTTAATATTGATTTATATGACTTTTGTTTTTTTAATAATTCATTATCATTTATCATTATAATTAATTTTTATTTTTGCAATAAAATGTTTCATTTTGAAGTAGCTTAGAATTTTATAGAAAATAAAACCTTATTAAAAAAGAGAATTTTCTTCGATAGCAATGACACATAACTTTGATTGAAAAAAATGTCAGGGGCATGAGGGTCTCTGTGAAATTGATAAAACATCGTCTAAATTAGTTTTTCATAAAAATTATTTCATTATTTTAAAACATTAGACATTGAGCATTACGATGGCGGTTTAATTTACGACTTCCACAAGTATAACTAGATTAAGGAACATTATTTTTTAATTTAATAGAAACAGTCAAAGTCAGAGACAAAATCCCTACAACCGTAATAAAATACCATCCACAATATTTGTTAGAGTTTTCAAAAACAAACTCTGCATACCACAGCAAAAATTTTTATACCCAAGTCATGAATTAAAATGCTAGCATACATATGAAGTATACAAAAGTATAAAGAGGTATGTGCGCTTGCAAAAAATAGTATAAACAATATATATCTCTTATGAGTATTGAACTCGTGCATTTTAGCTTATTGGGGTGTTTGATGTAAGTGTTATACTAATTGATCTATTGTAAAATTTCATTATTGTGCGCTAGAGACTTGATTCCACGAACACACACAACATGAAAAATCCACATTGGTTCGGCTGCAGTTGAACCGCCTATCTACTGATGATAAAGAGACGCTCTATTACCGCGCCACACAGAGAATGAACAATTTGCTCATTTATGGTAATTGTGTAAGTGCTGTTAAGCAATACAAATGCCACTACGATTTTTTTACAACAAAATTTTACTTTTTAAAACACTTTTCGACATTCGTTGTTTTCTTTTGTGTTGCACTCTTTCTCTTCCCGATTTTATTATTTTACTAAATCGATGCTGCTGATATTTTTTACTTTTTCTGCAGAATCTTTCTTCAAAAGAATTAAATCAGCGACCTCTATACTGACAGTATAGTTTATTTTTGAATAACTAGTCTACGTGGGCATAAATTTTAAAAGTCAAACTAAATTTTCGGAAATATGTTGAAATGCTTTGGATCTAAAGAATTGATAACCAGTTTCGCAGTTTTAGCCACTCTCAAATATTTATTAAATTTAAACAGCTTCGAATAAATAATTATGCAATTTTTGATACTGATAAAATTTATTTAAGCAGCTAGGAGTCTAATCCACGCTATCGAAGCCGATGGTCCCATCAGTTCAGTTAAATAATTGGCGCTTATGCTAGTGGCGCACGTGGACTTCAACCAAACAAAGAATGCGATAGCTCCGCCATGTAAAAGAATTGCGCAATCAGCTCTATCCCTTCAATATGTATATTAAATCAAATTACGTCACAACAAATTAAGGTTATCGTAGCCCATAAATTAAATTAGAATTTACACTGTAATTGTGCTGTCACATTTAATTAATAATTTCATTGATACGTTTGTACAACTGTGTTTGATGGTTGTAAAAATACATTAAAAACTACTTTTGCGATAAGTTGAGCAAACTATACATACAAGCCCATTGTGCAAACAAGCATTATTTTGACTATACTTGTTTGGGTTTGATTAACAAAAGATCAGTAACAAACATTAAGTCGCATTGAAAACATCTTCGGGGACATATTAGTGTATAAGAAAAATTACAAAATAAATCCGTTAGATTTTTGTACAGAAATGAAATTTTCAATTACAACAATATATTTAAGTTTTATTTTTATTACAACATATATTTTACAAAATGTTGAGAGTGCAAAAATTTTAGCAGTTTTTCCATTCCCTGGACCTTCACAATACATTCTAGTGCAACCATATTTAAAGGCTCTAGCTGCCAAAGGACATGAAATGACCGTAATCAATAGTTTTCCGCAAAAACAACCAATTGAGAACTTTCGTGATGTACCAGTATTGGAAGCGCATAAACTTTATTCAGGTAATGAATTATAAACACATATAACATAAAGAAAAAGTTATTATAATAAAAAAAGGGTTTATGAAAAATTAGTTTCTTAAAAATGTCATGTTGCAACAGGGGATGAGGACGAATTTTCAAGGAAATTCTTAATTAAAATTTTTTAATTTTTAAAGTAGTTAGAAGAAGCCATTGGCGCATCTGTACTATCATTTAAAACTTTCTATGGAAGAATAAATAAATGTAGACTACTGAAAAGCATTTTGCAAATAAATACGAAAAGAAACTGGAATTTCACACAAATGGTTTCCTAAATATTGAAAAAAAGTCAAACAAAGAATTAAATTTTTGTATTTAGTAAATTAATTACTTGAGATTGCCTCGATATCTTTCTTTAAAAAATTTAAAAAAGTTTTAACTAAAAATCGCTAACAAACAAAATCTTTTGAATTTTTTTTAAATATTTATGTATTTTTATGATCGGATTTTGGTGTCGGTATTTGATTTGAAAAGGCTACAAAAAAATATTTTGTATGATGAATTTCAATGTTATGGTTTTTATGTTCAATTTATTTTTATGTTAAATTACTAAATGTTTTTTACATAAAACCGATAACATTGAAATTCTTCACATAAAAGTATTTTTTTACGTATTTTCAAATCCAATTTCAACAACATTGGTTTCTGTGACAACCCCAATTATTTCGCCGAAAAGTTATTCCACTTAAAATTAATATTGCATACACTGAAAGCTTAACACTTTCTCTATTCAGAAATGTTTAAAGCCGGAACAGAAATAGCTTAGTTAAATTTTTTCTTGTTTTGCAGGTATATTCAAATTTCTAATAAGAACAAAGTGATCTCTTCAAAAGATCTGCACGGCTTACTTAGACATTTTTCAAGTGAACAAATTTTATTTTTTTACAGAATATTATTATCACAATTTGATAAGTTGAAAACAACGCAATTCTAGTTTTTGTGCGACATAATTTTGGACGTGTATGATTAAATACAAAAATATATTAAATTATTAGTGTTGTAACGAATACTCGTATTCTTATTCGAATTATCGGAACATTAGATAAATAAATTGAAAAATGAATCATATGAAATAACTATTGTTAAAAGCCCTTTATTTTCAATTTAAAGAAATAAATAAATAAATAAAATATTCTCTTAGTAAAATGAAAAATAAACCTGTAAGCTTATTTTACAATTAACATTTACTGCCGATCTATGTCGATCGAATTCTTTCTTTCTGAAATCTGAAACAAAGTTTTTTTTGTTGCTAAATTGAATTGCTTTCAAATATTTCTGAAACTAAAAGCCCAAACAGAAATTGAGAAAAACTGAATAAGTATTGAAAAACTTGAAATGTTGTGTAAAAAACTTGAAGTTGAGGAGTTGACAATCTTAAATTCAGTCTTTAAAATCCAATCGACCGATAGTGTTGGGGGTTTTTGTTCAATTTATTGTTACTGATACGAATAGGAGATTTTTTCCTATTGAATTTGAAATATTTTATTTTGCAGGCGTTAAAATCGAGTCACAGACAAGTAGCGCTTACTTTCTCTTAAAATATTCATATTCGCATACGTATTCACGAGTAACTACAAAATCGTATTCATAACATCACTAGTGCAAATATTTTTATTTTGTTGACTTAGAATTAAATTGCTATAGAAGAAGTATGAGCTTCACATGTCTGTACTTAGCTGAACTCATTACTCTGCCATCAAAGTTTCTGTTCGTTTGTCTCTATTATCTATATAATTTCAATTAGTATTTTGTATTCATTTTTTACTTTTAAATAATTCTAATGTGTGCGTTGTGTTTGAGCTGATAAAGTGCCACCATGACAATCAAATTACGAACAATAAGCATTAGTTGCTCTCCAGCAAAGAGGAAACGAAAGTGGGGGTGAATAACATATTAAATATTTTATTAGAATCAAAAGCGAAATAGTTATTTTTTTGGCTGGCAAAATGTAATCTTTTGGAAGTTCTGATACAATTTAATTTTTGAGATAAACTTGATAAAATTATAAGAATAGTATGATTTTTAAATTTGATTAGATTAGAAGAAGGCGAATTCAGTTTACATGTGGTTTTAATATTACAACAAACACCGAATTGTTGACAAGTGTCAAAAGTAGAATAGGAATAAAATTTAATTATTTTTCGTCACAATCCATTTACAATATATTATTTTCTGTAGCCAAAAAATCATTTTTAAACACAAGAAAACACAAATAAATAAAACTTCTGAAAGCTGCAGCACCCGCGGCAAAACAGCCAGTTGCGCTTTCAGCACCACCTGTAAAATAAATTCACCTTGTATTAGAATACACAATACATAAGTGATGTAAAAATTAATCCCATAAAATTTCAAGATAATTTTAAATAACGAAAAATATATAGATACGTACATCTATACAATTTCACCAAAAAGAGGTGAAATTTCAGAGTGTGAAAACGCTTATAGCACACGTTGAATAGTTATGTATGACTGTGTGTATGTATATGAAAAACTTATGTTGTTTTGCAAATACAATATCAGTGCTTCTCCGAAAATTACTAGGACCTTCTAAAAAGATTTTGGCAAAGTAAAGCAATTGCAATTTTTACATGCGTACTTATGGTACGATATTCAATTATTCGATTGATTAATGGGTGTTTTGGCTTAGTCGAATAATAATCGGTTAATTTTGCATTAATCGGGTAATTCGTATTAATTCTGAGATTTTATCACTAAAAGAGACAATAAATAACATGAGAAACATCAGAATTATTGAAACAGATTAACGTTTCACCGATTGAATACTTGAATACATAGCCAATGCCCATTAACATTATGACACGATTAAAAGTGTTATAGTGACACTTTTGAAAGTGACGCAACGCCCATAACCATTATGACACTTTGCGAATCGAATAGAAACAAAAATACATACTTTTTGGTGCTATAGGAAATGGAAAAATAAGAAGAAAATGTCGTATTCCACTTTATTTTTGAACGTGTATGGCAAATATTGGTATCATTTTAAAGATTTTGAATTTATCCTTTCAAATATTCAAAATACATTACAACACTCTTCAATCTTTATATAAAATTTAACATAAAAATGTTGCCAATGTTCTTAAGGTAAGTAAGCATTTTATTCAAATGAAAAGAACATTACGACACTACCTTGATAGCCATTATGCCACTTTCAAAAGTGTCACAATGTCCATTGACTTATTGAACTTTGAAGTATTTTCAAAATCACTACCAGCACATTCTCCGTATAAATTTTTATATGCATATATTTTGAGTCGTCAAAATTAATATTAGTTTTTTTTCACAAATTGTTATTAACAACAAAATTGTTGTATTAAATTTATTGAATGAAAGCAAAGGCCAGTTTAGCTTGTAAATTTAGTATTCATTTATTATTCAAAAGTCACGTTTGATCAGTAACAAACCTTAGATCACACAGAGAACATCTTTGCAAAGATAAATTGTAAATAAAAATAAATAAATATATAGAATAATTTGTCGAATGTGATTAATGGAAAAAATGCACTTTTCAATTACACCTCTGTGCTTGGTTTCATTATTTATTTTAATATCAACTGTACGAAATTCTGAGAGTGCTAATATTTTAGCAATTTTTCCATTTCCCGGACCATAAGAATACATACTAGTGCAGCCATATTTAAAGGCTTTAGTTGCCAAAGGACATCAAGTGACTGTTATCAATGCATTTCCACAAAAGCAAACGATTACTAATTATCGCGATGTGTTAGTGATGGAAGTACATGATAATTACGCGGGTAAATATGTTAATTAAATATTTTTATTTTGATAAATTGTATTAATGAGTTTCAATAAAGGGAAAAATTATACAACGGCTGAGATTTAAATTTATTTTTTGTAAAAAAACCAGAAGATATCGGTTTCTCTAAAGACATAAGTAGCTTAGTTTATATTTTGCCTTTTTCAAATGATTGTACATTTTCAAGGGATGGTTATTAGAAAAAACTACATATCAATATATAAATGAAATGGATTGTTCTTTGCAACTTTATAAAACATATACAGCCCAATTATAAATATTCGCAAGAAATTTGTTTCATGAGGAAAGCTTTTTCTCGAGAAAAAATTTCTCCAATTAATTCAAACTCCCTTCTGTTGTGTGGGGGAATTTTTTTTAGGGAAAACCCAAACTTAAATATATTTAGAATAACTACTTATTAGCTTTTTATTTTTTATTCTCCCTTTTACGAAGTTCATTTAAATGGACTAAAAAGTAAAATTTTATTCATAATAGAAAAAAAAGAAAAAGTTAAAAATTTCATGAGGAATTTCTGTTTATAATTGGGCTGATAACCTTCAGTTTCCCTGGAAAAACTAAACATTGTTTTAATATATCTTTCCTATCCTTAAAAGTTTTCATTTAAAAATAAAACATATGATGTAGCGCCTCAAGTAAACTTTACAAGACCTTGAAATTTTATGATTTTATCTATCGTAGTTTTTAAAATAATACATATTATAACAGTTTTCTTTGTACACCATTTACATCATTAAAAAATTTATGTTCTGATATGTTTTACGGTCTTATCCTCCTTATAGGAACAACAGAAATTAATAAATATATATACGAGTATGTATATAAACAATTTATGTTTACGAGATATGAGAATATGAAAACCAAGGCTGGAGTTCGACTAAATTGTGTCTCTAGATCAATGGGCTTATTGGGTTTTCTGTAAAAAAATAAATGCAGTCGCTCGATATTATTTGAGCTCGAGCTGAATATTAAAAAATGCATTTAAAGGAAACAAAAACAAATAAAAGAGTGTCGTTGTAATGCCAACCACTAGACTGCTCCAGAATCATACAAGACCATAAAATAAGATGGTTTCTTTTTAATTCATTATATCATTATTCGGCTGTTCAAATTACACAATATTAGCGAACTTAGGAAAATAAAAACATTTTTAAATATTTATTTTCACTTTAATTTCACACTTTTTGCTGCATCTTAGTCGTGTTAGCTTAAGTTCACTAATTTATTTATATTTATTTTTATTCCAAAACATATGCTCGTCATCTCGTCAGAGATTTCTCTCCCATAAACAAGTATTGGAAATAATTGATTTAAAAAATCCCCACAAAAACATTTTCAATTTCTTATATAAAAAAATACCATACGTTCTTCTCTTTTCAGAAATTATTGACTCTGGTGAGCACTCCCGCGGCAAGTGGGACGAGATGACATTTTACGCGGATTTCTTCATAAATGTCACCGCAACCGTCCTGAAGAATTCTGACGTACAGAAATTATTAAAACGGGAAAAATTCGACTTAATTATATTGGAAGCACTCCACACAGATGCCTGGTACGCACTAGGAAGACACTTTAATGCACCCATGATTGGTATTTCATCTTTCGGCACAGATCCTATTATTGACGAGCTAATGGGTAACATGTCGCCTCTGTCATATACACCCTTAGTAACAGCTTGTTTAACGGATCGAATGTCATACGGAGAACGCCTGAAAAATGTGATCTTAACACTAATGGAATTACTGCATGTGCGAATTTATACCATACCCAAACATAGAGAAATCATAGAGAAATACTTGCCCCACATCAAGGAAGATATATGGGAATTGAGAACCAATTTCTCATTGATGCTGCTGAATCAACACTTTAGCTTCAATTTCCCACGACCTTTTGTGCCCAACATGGTGGAAGTGGGTGGCTTTCAAATACATTACAAAGCCAAGCCTTTACCTAAGGAAATCCTTGATTTTATAGATTCATCCACGGAAGATGTCATATACTTTTCTATGGGCTCTAATATTCAATCAAAAGACTTCCCCCCCGAAAAATTGCAAATGATAAATGAAATTTTCAGTTCTTTGCCTTACAAAATCCTGTGGAAGTTTGAAGACAAAACTTTGCCCGGAAAACCGAAAAATGTCTTCATCAGTCCCTGGTTTCCACAACCTGATGTCTTGGCTCATCCACGTGTTAAACTTTTTATATCTCATGGCGGAATGCTTAGCACCACAGAGTCGGTATATCATGGTAAACCCGTTTTGGGTCTACCTGTACTTTACGATCAAGAAATGAATATTAAAAAAGGCATACAATCAGGTTTTGCTTTGGGTATAGATTTCCAGTCTCTACCCCGTGATGAATTTAAGTCCAAAATTTTGGAATTAATAAAAAATCCCAAATATAGAGAAAATGCTAAAGCCACTTCAAAAATTTATCATGATCAACCTGTGAAACCTTTAGAATTGGCCATCTATTGGACGGAATATGTTTTAAGGCACCAAGGTGCTGTTCACCTACAAAATGCTGCCCAAAAGATGAGTTTCATGCAAAAACACAGTATAGATACTGTGGGAACTTTGATAGCTGTGTCTGCCTCATGTTTTATATTAGTTATAATTGCTGTATGGAAAATTATTAAATTAGTGTTACAGAAGAATTCTTTAAATAAAGAGAAAGTTAATTAAAGTATTGAAATTAAATATTTTTTTGCGACATAATCTTTTGTGTCAATCTGTCCGATGTAGGCTGAGGTAATAATCCTGCAGTTCTGATTGTTGGTTTGGAGTGGTGTTAAAAGAAAAAATTATTTTTTATTTAAAATTCTAAAGAAAGTGTCATTAAAATGTTCAATATTTTTAATTAAAATTCCTATTGCTTGGTGAACACGAGCGTACTTAAATAAGAAAATTTATTTAAGTTAATATTTATGCAACACTGTTTGCGGAAGCCAATGATAACTGAGAAACGTAGTTTTGACCAATTTTAAGGCAAGTCTTAACATCCAGAATTTTTCAGATGTGCATGAGTGTGCCATTCATTGTATTTCTTCTTGTTGTTGAGCTGTTTAAGTGACGAAGGCATAGAACTGGTCACTAAACAGTACCGGAAACAATTGATAGTGGTTGGTGTCTACCAGTGTACATCACAGCTCCCGCCTTCGACGGAGTTGTAGCAAAATGGTCGGCAAAGTAAAATAATTAATAAAATTGACTACACATCATAATATATAATATAATACGCATACTTGGTACCAATGGCGCCGCAACAATTCTATAAAAAATTAACTAAATGCGCAATAGCAGATTTGTAAATGAATTACAGTAGTTTTGATTTAACTGCCTTTTGGTTAAGAGTACTTTTAACTTAACTGCATAAAATTAATAATTTATGATAAATGCCCAAAATTTTTGGCATTTTAAAATGATTTTCATACGAAAAATCAACGTTAGCTGCGTTTTTACTTAACTGCCCGAAAATACATATTTTCTGTAATTATTTTTCTTAAACGTTGTTTAAGTACTTTTTGTATATCTGCATATTTACCATATTTTTTGGCAGTTTTAAAATATTTTCATATAAAAAATCAAAGTTAGCTGCACACATTAAAAAAAAATATGGTGGGCACTTTTCACATAAATATCCTTCTGAAGGCATTTATAATAAAAAAAAATATATATATATCTAATATAATTACAATTCATCTATTTTGTTTGCATGTACATACATACATATATTTAAGATAACAGCATTTTCACATATCTGCTCATAAAATCGTGCAGAGTTGATTGTGCTGCTAATTACTGTAATTACGATTTCCCAACACCACCTGCAACATAAATTAAAATGCCTCGATTACATGGAAATACATAAAAAATCTGGGTGTAGCGCTGCCCGAAAAATATCATTGTTTCTATTCTGTCGTGTAGGTTGAAATAAATTGATGTTGATTTTTCCTTGTTCCTTTGGATATTGTGTAATTTTTTTTACTTTACTTTTTTACGTTTTTAACGTGACGAATATTGATTAGAAAAATTATCACATTAAAAAAATATATTTTTGAAATATATTAAAAAATATATTTCACAATGAAAAAAGTTTTGGTTTCAATGTTTCCTTGCAATAACATTTGTATGAAACTGCTGCTGAAAACTATTGTTAAGGTTTGTTAATATCAAGGATGTGAAAAGAACGACGGGACTGTCTTTATTTTTTTTTAATTTTTTAATTTAATAATATTTTTCAATAATAAACGGTATGGCAAAATTCTATACATACATACATACATACATATGTATTTATATCTAGATACCTTTTTCACTTAAAAATAATCGTTTCAAGATACGTTTTTTAACAATTCATTAATATTTATAAATGTGTGTGTGAAAAATGTTTCATTATTATTATATTTTTGCAATAAAATTTTTGTTTTTTATGTTGCTTAAGGTACGGTCACACTTGGCAAACATTTGTCCAAAAAAGGTAACCAACCACTACTTTTTCTTAGGGTTAGTGTGATTTAACTTGGTTTTTATATCACAAAGTGGAGTCAATTATGCCCCAAAATGCTATTTTTATATTATTTTTAATAAATGCCAACTCATATTTAAAAAAAAATTGGAATTAAAAAAAATGCAAATTTAGCTTGTCTGTTCTTTTTTTCGGCAAATATTTTGCAAGTGTGACCGTACTTTTAGACTTTTATAGAAATTGAAAATCTTATTAAAAAAAATTTTCTACGATAACAATGACAAAACTTTGATTGAAAAGAAAGCCAGGGTCTCTGTGAGACTGATAAAATATCGTCTACATTAGTTTTTCATAAAAATAATTTCATTAGTTTAAAACATTAGACATTGGGCATTAGGATGGTGTTTTAATTTTCGACTTCCACAAATTAAATAAGATTAAGGAACATTATTTTTTAATCGTATAGAAACAATCAAAGTCAGCGGCGAAATCCCGACAAGCGGAATAAAATCCAATTAATAACACCAATGGAGACCGCGTCAAAATGTAACAAAATAAACCATCCATTATTTTTGTTAAACTTTGCAGAAACCAAATCTGCTTAGATCCACGCGTTGCATTTTCTAACATAGCTCCGCCATGTAAAGGGCCATGTAAAAGAATTGCGTAAGCAGCTCAATCCCTTTAAAATGTATATTTGATTAAATTACGCCACAACGAATTAAGGTTATCGCAGTCTATAAATTAATTTAGATTTTGTATTGTAATTGTGCTGTAATATTTAATTAATAAATTTGCTGTTATCTGATTTCATTGATACGTTTGTACATCTGTAGTGGGGTGTTGTAAAATTACATTTACAACTACTTTTGCTATAAGTTGAGCAAACTATATATACAAGCCCATTGTGCAAACAAGCATTATTTTGACTATACTTGTTTGGGTTTGATTAACAAAAGATCAGTAACAAACATTAAGTAGCATTGAAAACATCTTCGGGGACATATTAGTGTATAAGAAAAATTACAAAACATATTCGAAGATTTTTATACAGAAATGAAATTTTCAATTACAATAATATATTTAAGTTTTGTTTATATTACAACAATTATTTTACAAAATGTTGAGAGTGCAAAAATTTTAGCAGTTTTTCCATTCCCTGGACCTTCACAATACATTCTAGTGCAACCATATTTAAAAACTCTAGCTGCCAAAGGACATGAAATGACCGTAATCAATAGTTTTCCGCAAAAACAACCAATTGAGAACTTTCGTGATGTACCAGTATTGGAAGCGCATAAACTTTATTCAGGTAATTGTATATAAACACATGTAACATAAAGAAAAAGTTATTATAATAAAAAAAGGGTTTATGAAAAATTAGTTTCTTAAAAACGTCATGTTGCAACAGGGGACGAGGACGAATTTTCAAGGAAATTCTTGATTAAAATTTTTTAATTGTCTGCTTTGAAAACTGAAAAACCTACGGAAATAAAAAAAATAAAATAGTTAGAAGAAGTGTTTAGCGTATCTGTACAATCATTTAAAACTTTCCATCGAAGAATAAATAAATGTAGACTATTGAAAAACCTTTTGCAATAAATACAAAAAAAAATGGAATTTCACACAAATTGTTTCAAAAATATTAAAAAAATAAATATAATATATTTAGACTGAGTTGCCAGGATTAGTTTGCGGTTTTACAGCAATTATTCATGTACAAAATACTTTTTCTTTCTTTTGCTATAAATGCAGTTTGAAATTAATTAGCTGTTAACAGAAGCTTGGGTAGTTTGTATTTTCCTTTTCTTTAGATATTCCATATGAAATTTTTTATATTCCAGAATTTTTTTTCGAATGAGTGAACAAAATGTTACCCGAAATAAGTCTTTGGACATAACAAATATGATTTATTTCATGCACAGAATCCTGTTATCATATTTTTATTTATGAACTAGGATAATTAAAGTTGTTTAAAGAAAATTTTGTATTCATATAAAGTAAAAATTAAATCAATTTATGATATGAAGTAGCAGTAAGTTCCATCTTCAATATTAACAATTTCAAAAATAAAAAAATAAAAGTTATATATAATTCATATTATTTATTACAAAGTTCTTGACCACAATGGACAATGTTTGGGGAACAGAAGTCATGCCAGATTTTTACTTTTTATGTAAAAATTAAATGTGGATTTTTAAAAATGTCAACCGATCAAAATTATTCTAAATATATACTATTCTTTTTTACAGATACGATTGAATCTGCTAAAGTTGTGCGCAACAAATGGGATGAAATGACATTTTACGCTGAATTTTTTCTTAATCACACTGAAATCGCCCTCAAAAATGCTGGTGTGCAAAAATTACTTAAAACAGATAAATTTGATCTGGTTATATTGGAAACGCTGCATACAGATGCTTTGTATGCTTTTGGCAAACATTTCAATGCGCCCATGATTGCAATCTCCACATTAGGTATAGATCCCATTATGGACGAGCTAATGGGAAACATGTCACCATTATCGTATACACCTTTAGCGACAGCTGGCTTGACAGATCATATGACATACGCAGAACGTTTACAGAACGTAATTTTATCACTAATGGAACTATTGTTTGTGAGAGTTTGTATCATACCTAAGCAAAGAGAACTTTTGAAAACCTACCTGCCCCACATAAAAGAGGATATATGGGATTTAAGAACAAATTTCTCATTAATGTTGTTGAATCAACACTTTAGTTTGAATTATCCACGACCTTATGTACCCAATATCATAGAAGTGGGAGGTTTTCAAATACACTACAAAGCCAAACCTCTACCCAAGGAAATGCTAAACTTTATAAATTCTTCCACGGAAGACGTTATATACTTTTCGATGGGCTCTAACGTTAAATCGAAAGATTTTCCTACCGAAAAATTGCTAATGATAAATGAGGTTTTTAGCTCCTTACCCTATAAGATATTGTGGAAATTTGAAAATCCCACTTTGCCGGGAAAACCGCAAAATGTCTTCATCAGTCCCTGGTTTCCACAACCTGATGTCTTGGCTCATCCACGTGTTAAACTTTTTATATCCCATGGCGGCCTGCTTAGCACCACAGAGGCGGTGTATCATGGTAAACCCATGTTGGGTTTACCAGTATTTTACGATCAAAAAATGAACATTAGAAAAGGTATACAAGCTGGTTTTGCTTTGCAGATAGATTTCCATACTCTACCTCGTGACGAGCTTAAATCCAAAATCTTGGAAATGATGAACAATCCAAAATATCGAAATAATGCTAAAATTACATCCAACATTTATCATGATCAACCCATGAAACCTTTAGAATTGGCCATCTATTGGACGGAATATGTTTTGAGGCACAATGGTGCTGTTCACCTACAAAATGCTGCCCAAAAGATGAGTTTCATGCAAAAACACAGTATAGACACGGTGGGAATTTTGATAGCTGTGGCTGCCTCATGTTTTATATTAGTTATAATTTCTGTATGGAAAATTATTAAATTGGTTTTGAGTATGAAATTACTAAAAAAAGAGAAGATGAATTAAAGTGCTGATATGTTTTTTTTAAATAAAATTAATCAACATTTTTATTGGTGATGAATTTAAACGAATTGCTGCTTATACTTTTTCAACTTATAATTTTATATGGAATAGCAACTTAACTGAACATATAGTATTTAGTATATAATAGTTATGGACTATGGAACAATGTTTTCCTAAACTAGAACATACCGCTCCTTTATTGCAACGTAGTCATATCTCAAAAGAGAACTCCTTCATCAGAAAACGAGTTTAAAGTTTTTAATTTACACACATATCAATGGAAAAGGAAAAAAATGTTCTGCCCTCAAGAGCAGGGGGAAAATTTCGGCATTCGATATCGCACGAAATTTCCATACAAATTAAAAAAAATTTGTATGGGATTTCTTTTGATATCGAATGTTGTAATTTGCCTCCCGAGTAAACAAGATATTTAAATTTATTTTTCATACAAGATGAAGAACGATGCGATAAATAATTCTGCATTCTTAACCGAAAAATCACGATGCAATAAAGGAGCGATGTGAGAAACGAATTCGGCAACTTCAGCTAAAATGGAAACAAATTTCTAAAAATTAACGAATTAACTTTAAAAATAATGTACATTCACTTGAATGTTACTGTTGTTACTGTTAATCGAAAACCCATTAATTCTTCCATAATTTTTCATGCTTTCAAAGAATGAAATTAAAAACCTATTTGGTATGCTCAAGGATGCAACAATATTTTACAAGTCTCTAATGTATCTCAACTATCTCCATTAGCTCATTCGAATATTAAATAGTTCATATCAAATGAACTTAATAGAGGTCAATCATTATGATAAGCCGATGGACTGCAATTGCACTATTTCTTTGTTTGGTATCTGGATTGAGAAGGGTTTATCAAAGTTCATGACAGAAGTCAAGTAGTCCATTTGTCTCCCTACGACATGCCAGAATGGTGCCATACCCAAATCTGGCAAATCCTGAGATCGCTACATATCTGAGTCAAAAGGCTGAATTGGCCGATATCTCTTTAACATAAACCTTAATTCATAACCATTTTATTTTTCATAAGAGATTTATGACCAACAAAAAATAATAATACGGAGATTGAACTGGTTTGGTCACATTTTGAGACGTCCAATTGAAGAAGTTACACAGATGTCCGAAGGGCAGCACTTGCAGCGGGCACGTAATTACTATTAATATTGATTCTTTTAGTTCCTATAAGGAGCATAGGACATCTTTTGAGGTTTTGGTAATAAATAGCTGATTGGGATTCTGCATCCGATCCTGGAACTGTGGCTGCCATCATGGCCTCCAGGCGAGCTGATTTAGTAGCCTTACACCATGTTTATGTAGCGAGCCGATTGTTACAAGATTTGACGCCCGCTTCCAGCAGCTCCTAACACGAGGAACAGTTACTGGTAGTAATACTTAAACTTAAACCAAAGAAGTTAATAGTCGTTGTATGTTTTTTGAGTATATTTCAGTAATTTATAATTTGTGTTTAACTAAATTCGTAAGCGCATACATTAAAAAATGTCACTTTTCTTTTCCTATCATATTAAACTTTTTTACTTGCGAAAAACTGTTTCAGATAACAACCAACCTGAAAGGACTTTCACATAAATTTAACATCGGTTTGCTGGTCGACGGTTAGACTTAGGATAAAATGTCTTTTATATACTTTTCGGTTTTGTTTATCCTCGCATTTTTGTGTCTTATACAGGAATATTAAATAAACACAAATTATTTATCAATTTGTATACACGATAAAATTTTCTTTCAAATTATAAATTCTCTCTCACTTTTTTTTACCAATACATTCACGCTTTTAAAATTTGACGAGAATTTTCTTACAAATTTGCATTCCATAGAGTGTTTCAAATGACAGTCAAGAAAGCAGTTGATTGCAGTTTTTTCATCAACATTTTCAATTGATGACATCTTGCTAAAAAATTTGCTTTAAGTTTGAGTGCAGCCTACGTCAGAGCTTTCAAATTTTGTGAATTTTTCAAAGCAATATGTGTAAAAATCTTGAATGGTAATTGAAAAATAATTTGATGGAGTGACTGCAGCGTTACACACCTAAGAGGCGAAAAAAATAATCAGCTGCTGGAGCACTGCCTCCATGTAAACTCAATATATTGTACAGTGTTAACTCATGTATACTGTGAACTCGCAATAAAATATTTAGAAATATAATGAATTTTTAATACAAAAAAAATCAATTGTTTAAATTTATGTAAATTAAAGTATAGAACATGATCTAATACAAAATTTTTTGAATTTGTATGGAAATTTCGCTTGATATCGAATGCCGTGATTTGCCCGCAGGTCTGTTCACAATTACAATAATAAAAAAAAGCGTTTTATTTGTGTATAAAATCGCAAAAATTTCTAAAACAGTTGAAGAAAATTGTGTTTTATATATTAGTGATGGAAAATTAAGTTTTTCTGCGGTACAAAAAATTATTTTATGTAGTACTTTTTTGACCCGCACAGTACTAAATTGAAATCTTTGTAATTTTTTCTTTATTAACTAAAAACATATAATGAATTGTATTTATTCTTGCGTTTATGTTATGTTATCGAAACAAATACAATGGATTTGCCAAGATAAAGGTTTGAGATTAAAGTTTGAAATCAAATTGACGTACAGTTGAGAATAAATGTTTGGTGCCGAGTCGGACATTTGAGAGTAAAATGCCGACCTTAATGTTAAACTACATTGATCTTCTTCAAGACTGCGACAATTTATGAAAGTGTATTTTCCTGAATTGTAGTGTTTCTCAAACTAAAAATACATATCAAGTAAAACTTTGCTATTTGTGCGCTAATAAGTTTACAATATTTTAAAACGTTGTACGTAAAGCGACTTATTTTGGCCCTCCTTTTTGTGATACTAACCGATAGTCAATATTTCGTACAGAAAAAAGTGTTAAAGTAACATATCAATAAAAAAGAGGCTTGTACTTGAACCACCCTTTATATTAGGTCGTCCTTAGAGTATCGTAAGTAATTAATTCAAAGATTTATTATCTAGAAGAATGACAAATAAAACTAGTATGGAAAAATTTAATTTCAATTACATATTCTCAAGTTGAGAAAACACCAAACTTTTATGGAGAACCCTATTTTTTACAAGTTACGTTCAAATGATTTTCAAAAGATATAACACCCAAAGAACTACAGTTGGGAGTTATCACATTTTTATGTCTGTTGTGGGGTGTTATTTACTTTTTGTGATGCTTTTTGAGTTGGGAAAATATTAGAATTGATATTTAATTAATTTTTGCTTGGGACCTATTCAATTTCATTGCGACTTCTTTAATATATTTTTGAATTTTTTTATTTGTTCTAAAAATTGCGGTTCATAAAATTCTTTTGTTATTATTTGTTGGGACTTTCTATATAATGAATTTTTTTACAAATTATTTTGTTTTGCACTTTAGTTGTTATTTCATTTGCCTGCTGTTATTGCAAATTATTCTTAATTTGAGATCGAAATTGTTTATTAGCTGGATACGTAGCGAGACCTGTAAAAGCATTTTTAAAGACAAGCTTAAGACGTACTCTTTTAAAATACTTTCACTATGTTATATATGTTGAGATATACTGGAAAGCGATTGTTGGACATGTAGAAGTCAAATTAGTTTGATAGTACTAAATGAACTGGTGGAAAAAACGGTTCAAAAAAGTACTATTTAAAATGTGTTTTATGCCAAAGAAAAATCTAATTTTCCATCACTGATTTCAACACAAAACTTTTGACAACTTAAAAGTTATCGACCATTAAAAAGCACAACGCATCAAAAAATCAGCTGGACTATTAAATAGACCTGTATTATTGGATCATGTTATAGAACAAACAAAATAATTAAAAAGAAATATCGGTGGAAAATTAATAAAAAAACTAAAAAATATTAAAAGAAATTATTATTAGAAGGTATTATTATTCACAATATTTATTTTTATCAGCAGTGTGAAATCTTCACGTTGGCGTTGTTTCTTGTCTTCTTCCACTTACGATGAAGCCTCTGACTTTGCCGGGTTAGTGCTGTTACTGTGAATATAAACTAAACTACACACACAAAACATACACATACAAAACATACATACACACATACATTCCCTAATATGCTTAAAGAAAAATACTTATAAACAAACTAATATGAATAAATAAAGTTTTAATAAACAAAAAATAAGCGAAATAATGTCACTGACTATTGAATAATCAAATGAAATATGGTTGGTCGCATTTACCCAGGAAGTACATTTATGGTTAGCAAATAATTACAAATCAAAGACTAATGTGGGTTTTAGGATCGAAACCGATATACTTTTCATAGTATCTTAAGAAAAAAATTTGTATTCTTAAAACTTGTTCTTAAATGTAGGTTTTAAATAAATGTGGATCAAAAGCTAAGTTGAATTTTTCAATTTTATAAATGATTGTTTATCCATTATTTTTAAATGGCGGTAAATTAATTTCGCCTCTCTAATGCCGACGTGGGTATATATTTTAATATTTGAATCTGAATTAAAAATACTATATAGGTATTCCATTTTTTGTTTTGTTTGAGAAGTTGTAGTCATTAGTTATTTTTTATTTAATAGCCTATTCATGGAACGTGTCAAAAATAAAACGAAACTGGGCATTTTGCTTTTAGTTGTTTGACATTTAAAAACACGATAAACAGAGCAAGAAATGTGCCAGTTGTTACGTGTTTTGTTTATGAACTTGACATTCGTGTTGCATGAACCCAAACACGAAAAACGTTGATATTTTTATTCGTCCTTTAAGTTAATTGTATTCGCCGAACAGGCTGTAAGTCTTTTTAACTAGTTTTTTTTTTAAAGATTTTCAAATGAACACCAATTTGAATTCCAATATGAATCAGTTTTGTGATTAAAACAGCATTTAAACTATCATTTGAGATCGAGCGATAAAACCATCATATTGAAATAGTTTTGCTTATTTGTTTGTTGGGTAATTTTCACATACACAGAAATATGAAAGCATATTCATATTTATATATACATTTATACAAAAATATGTTTGTTTTTCTAACGGTCAATATGCATGAATACATCTTTTACTATTTATATGGTTTTCATTCATTGGCTATTTATTGTATGATCCATGCAGTGATTCAAGGATATGTGTGACGATGACTCTGATATTAAATAGTTGGCTGTATTAGTGATGCTTTGTTTGTTTGAGTTGAAACAGTATTGCCAAAAAATATTGGAATATATTTGGAAAAGTTAAATTAATCTAATTTATTTTGAGCAAGAGTTAAATTTCTTTAAAAAACGTCACTTTATTGTGTGGTTTCTTCAGGGATATATAAAATTGTGTAAATAAAACATTTTTACAATAATAATCAAAGAACCAATATATACAAAAAATTGTCAAAATTAAAATATCAAAAAATTAACAACTTAATAAATACGTAACAACTTAATAAATCGTACACAAACATAGAATATTATAATACCCAAATATTCAATTTCCGTTTCCGTTCTTATGTAATAAATATCTATATGCATGAGCAACACTAGCTGTATCTGCTTTAAAATTAATTCTATTTCCCATTGGAACATTAATAATTTGTAGCATATCTAACATATACAAGCGTTTGTAGTTATTTTCCGTATTTAAAACTGCTACATTACTAAAATCAGGATTGTGATTAAAATTAACACAATGTGATACTAATGCTGTCTTTTGTGAAGAAATGTTATTTTTGTATTTTTGATCTGATCAGCTAATCTAGTTTTTAATTTATTCTTAGTTGTACCTACATATATTTTACCACAATTTTCCCTATCACTGCCACCACATGGTATCTGGTAAACTAAATTAGACCTCTCTAATGTATCTATTCTATCTTTTGTCTTACTAAATAATTTGCTAATTGTCTGATGCATCCAATGTGCAATTCTATATTTTTCATTATTATAAATCCCTATATTTCTCTAATCTTTCCGACATTTCTGTTACAAATGTTAAAGATTTATAAATTTTAGGTTTAGAAAAAACATCTGAACTTCTTTATATATATATATATATATATATATATTGTCTTATTAACTTACAAAACATGTACTTAGGATATCTATTCTCATTCAATATATTTTTAATTATCGTTACATTTTTCGTATGAAATTCAATATCACTTACTGATAATATTCTTTCAATAAGGTTTTTAGCAGCAATAATAATAATTCTCTTTGGATGCTTAGAAAAACAGTTAATTATTCTACCAGAAGAAGTTGGTTTTTGGTACCAATCTATAAATAAACTAATAAACTATTCATCTTATTACTAATGTATCTAAGTATGGAAGTTTAAAATCACATTCCTTCTCAATTGTAAATTTACTGCCTGTTTTTAGAAAATGATTACAAAATTGTGAGTGAGAATTAATACTGAAAACAACAATAAAATACGAAAATTTGTTTTTGTTTTCAATATAAATTCTTACTCAAAAATTTGCTTTCATTTTCCAAAAACAGGCAGTTAATGTCAGAATGAAATGAATTTAATTTTGAACTTCTTTACAACTTTAACAATATTTTTCAATTAAAATTTTACTTGTTTCTTTTTATCACTTATACGTATTTCAAATATATTTACGACTTTGCTGGAGTCACTGTAACAGCAATTAAAGTTGCTTTGAATCAGTAAACTCGCACTTATACTTAAGCCATTTAAGAACTTTTGAAAACCCATCAAACCTTTTAATCGTATGAGAATTTTAGAAAACTAAAACCATAATACAAGTAAATCAAGTCAATTAGTGCTCGTAGTGTTTAGGCTTTTAATGTGTATAATATATTCTCATTGATTTTCGTACTTGTAGTTTTTATTACTTTTGTGGATGCTTCTAGTATTATCTATTGTTTGGTGAATTAGAGAACTCAAAGAACTCGGCATGGGCCACTCAGAAAACCTTAAACTGTTTGGTGCCACCACTCACTCATGTGGCTTGGATAGCAAAATGGCAAACGAAAATGATTTTAATTAATTAAGCTTTTATGAGGCATGCAACACCAAAACTTACACAGCCATACATACATACATATATAAATAAACTGTAATAAAATTTATTTGAGGACATGTGCTTATGTTTGTGTGTGTAGTTGCAAATGAATATAAAGCAAAAGTAATATGTGTATGTTTGTGCATATGTATAGGTGTGTGTGTGTGTGTGTAAACGTAAATGAAATGAATGAAAAGCATAAAATGGAAAAAAGGAATCACTCAAATAAACCCCATTCTCGCCAATTTTGTAATAATACTCGCAAATCCGTATAAAATTCAAACATTAAAATGATTGCAAGAGTATCCCAGGGGGGGAGTATGTCATGTGGAGACGAGTACAAAAGTACAAATTCGTTCTAATGAGAAGCAGTAATAAAAAATGATGTTTGCAAAGTTGTGGTTCAACATAGAGTTTTTTTTAAATATTCTATTAGAGCTTCTATATCTATTAATGAAATTTATCTTTCATTCAAATTGAATTATAAATAAATTTTATTAAGCAAATAAGTTCGAGTTTCGGAGACTCAATATGCAATTCATAGAATATGCATTGTTTGATATCGTTATAGCCCATAATTGATTGTGCGACGGATAATTCTGAGAGTGGTCTTAAATCGTTCTTATCAAATGCCAACCACTTTTCTTTCCAAGAGAAACCCAGCACAGTGTTTGCTAATTGTAATAACCAGGCTTATTGAAACACCTTAATACATTCGATAGCAGCTTCTCGTCTTAGCACATAAAACACTATTTCCTTGAAATCTACATGACTATAAGACATCCGATAAGTATCATCCTTTCACTCAAGCTCGCCTTATCTACTCCAAATGCCAATAAAATATTCTAATTCAATAGAAAATTATGTTTTGAATCGAGTTCATAAGAAGATATGGTTATCAGTTTGGTTACATTTGTTTCTCCAGAATTTCATCACTGCTCTTCAGTTGGCTCTAAAGTTATACGTTAACAATTATATGTGTTGCAAAGCGTGTTTTTTTTAGAGTCTCACAAATTTGAATTGGCACCACTGCTTTATTTGAGCACCCATTGAGCAGCTGATAGTTGCTTTTTGTTTAGTTTACTTTGAAATTTCATTATGAATAGACTTACACCAGAGCAATGCGGCAAATTGTAGAAATTTTCAATCAAAATAATTTTTCTATTCGTCAAACTCATCGTGCACTTCTTCCGTTTTATGGCGTACATAATCGTCCTTCAGAGCGGCTAATTCGAAGAACAATAGATCTGATAATGAAAATTACTGTTTGGTGCGCCTTACGGGCTGGCGGAGTCATTGGCCCATATGTTTTCAAAAACGCTGACGGTCAGAATGTTACCGTCAATGCTGTAGGGTATACGAACATGATTCTAAATATTTTCGTACCTCAATAACGTTGCTGATATGTGGTTCCAACAGGATGGAGCTGTATGCCACATACATTTATCTACGTCGATAAACCACAAACAATTGAACTCCTGGAAATTAACATTCGAAGAGTTATCGGCGAAATACGGCCGCAAATGCTGCGAGAATTTATTGGAAATTGGTGTTCCAGATTGCGCCTTCTACGCGCCAACAGTGGCGACCACATGCAGAAATCATATTTAAACATTAATTTCATCAAATTTATACCGCTGCTATGGATATTAATTGTTAAGTAATAGAATGTAAACAAGAACTTGTGTATCACGTTTTTATTTATATATAAAATATAAGTAACAAATATTATTAACCCAACCATGTCCAAAGATATCTTCTTTTCTGCGTGTATATAAAGTTGAATTGAAAAAATAGCAAAGTTGCACCTGCGCAGCTTAGTAAAAACTTTATTTTGTATGGGCGTATCGCTGCTCACTTTTTCATCATAATATTGCACTGTCTGGTCAAAGTTTTAAATAATCAGTTGGGTAGAAGCAGTTAAAAAATTATATATATTTTTTGTGAGTGCGTCTCAGCCCACTTTTTAATCATACTACTGAACTGTCACATAAAATCAATTCCTGCTTGAAGTTTCAAAGAATCGGATTAGTAGAATCAGCTGAAAAATTATATTTAATTGGTATGTGGGCGTGACACAGCCCCCTGTTTCATCATAATACTGTATTACCACCTAAAATCAATGTAAACACAAAGATTCATAAGAATCGATTGAATAGAAATAGTGGAAAAAGAATATTAATATTGTATGTACGCGTCCACCTTCCATCTTTTTAAGTAATAAAGTAAGAAAATTTTAAAGTTTTGTGCAGTTAACCTAAATGGAAATGTGCAGTAAATTCGATGTAGGTGCACAGAATCAGAAGAGCTGGCTACGAAGAAGTTATTTTAAAAGAAAATTTGAATTGTGCATTTAAAAAAAAGGAGTCTAAAATAAGTGAACGAGCTAATATCACTGGAACGAATCTCAAAACTAATTTTCGCTTTTTGAATTTAGAAAGACTTTCACCGCTTGTCCTAAATACATTTACATTTTTATTGGGATATTTTTGTGTAAATATTCATTTCGGTATCTGCTTTAATATCGCTGCAGTCAATGTAGACTTCTTATCACGCTGATTTTAAAATCGGTCATGAAAATGACACTCCATTTTTGGATATCCAGCACTATATAAAGTTTAATTGAAAGCGTTTTTACATCAAGACTGTCTGAATTTTTTTAAAAAGGAGCCTAAAATAATCGCTTTAATATTATTATTATTTATAATATATGTCAAAACTAAGTTGTAATTATAAATCCGACTATCAAATGGTATTTTAACGCACATTCATTCGTTGTATTATTTGTGCTCTAGCGCCTTTTTTTGTATCACAATCACGCCTGGTTATCGACATGAAATATTTAGCCAGACAATTTTAAACTTTAACATTTAATACCGGCTTAAAATTTATATGGAGTTATAATAATTACCAAATAACATACTTATGAATTATTAAACAAACTGCCAACGGTTATATGAAAGAATTTCAATAAAATAAGCATTTAAATATGGTTGTGGTCAAACTATTAAGCAGACATCATCAGCAGCAATTATTTGATAATATTAAAAATAAAGTTTATAATGCGAATTAAAAAAAAATTTCAATAATATGGATTCGTTTGAAATTTAAAAGAATGTGGTTTATGAAATAAATACCGAAAACTATTAATTAAACAGTGAAACATAAATACGTACTTGTACCATCCGATAAACATTGCTGATATAAACCACATTTATGGTTTTAATTTAAATACACGATTTATAAAGATGATCAAATAAATCTATTTACATACATTTTCATATAAATGTACTCGTATGTGCGTTCATATCTAATTAAGAGTTTTCATATACGCTAATCGCTGAATTATAATTTTTTTTAAATGTTAGATATTTGTTTGGGGAGATAGTGAAAGGGAAGAAAACCAATTATTTAAGTTTCAGCAAAAGCCAACATAGCATGATGGTTTACAAAGTTCTACGAATCTGCTGTTGTACTGCCGCTTGCGATTATCAATTAAAGCTTGTTAATGGTATTTCCAGCTGAATTTTGATTAACTTTAACTGTATCCTTAACATTGACACCGCTGTACTCTCAAAAACTCTTCAAGAATCTGATGCTGAATGCGCCCGCATATAAGAAACACTTTGTTTTTAAGGCAATTCGAATTTCCGAATTCGAAGAGACGAGGGGGCATTTGTTGCCATTACTTTTTGTTTCCGCATTCGTAATTATAAGCCTGAAGGTATTTGCAAGTAATTGCCGTCAGCATGACATGACTTATGTAAATAACAATGAAAGTTCAAAGAAGAAAAAGTAAGAAGTAAGTCAATAAGACATGACTCGTCTAAGCGTAGACTTTCTATACTGTTTTTTAAATACAAAAATAAAGGTAAATCTTACAATAAAATATACAATAATACTTAATTTTATTGAAAGATGACAACAAAACAGAAAAATTCAGGTGTACAGCGTAAATTTTTCACACAGAAAATACAAATATTAAGATTGATATCAATAAAAGTATGAAAAAAATAAATCAATAAACAAGCAAATAATTCAAAATTCTTATAAATTTCCTCTCAATCTCTGTTTAATATGTGTTTTGTAATATTTGTTTGTTTTTGGGTTTCGTATTTCTGATAAAGCGATATCGTTACAAAGCCTTAAAGGTTTGCCAAATGTTTAGTTCAATAGAATTCACTGCTTTTACATAACGTTACTAAATTATTTACACTTTCAGTAGCTGTGGAATTTTAAACATTTGGAGGGACCTCAACATCACCATTACACATGTGCAGATTCAAATACATCTTTATTCTATTTTTCGATACCTTTTTTAGAGATAGAAGTGCACGAATTCGGGTCAATTTATACTTTGATTTATTTGAAGACCTTGATTACAGTGCAGATTATCTTGCAGCGACTGATCTGTCACTATCGTATTCATCAGAGTCGGAATTTAACAATTTCGACGAAGAATCCTGCAAACTATTATTTTCAGAAGATCTAATGACATATTAAAAAAAAAACAAAAAAAGAATAAATATAAAATTATTGAATCTTTAATAAATAATTTGTCCACTTATTTCATTAACAAAGATCTTATGACACCATTCATAAAAGATTTGAATTGCCATCCAAAAATTTTTACAGAAGTCTTGCAGTGTTATCATTAATATTGAGAGCGTATATTAAGCTTGGTTGCGCGAAAAAAGTTTTTATTTTGAGTCAGCCTAATGGTGCAAAATTATTCACCCTATCGGAGGATGTTATAATTTTAGCAATTGGCGTCGTACGTCAATCATATTTGACATTTGTGAACTAGACAGCTGAAGAACACAAACAGACAAGCAATGGAGCACTATACCCCGCAAGAGCGTGGAACAATTGTGTCGAATCTTTTGCTGTTCGCATAATCTCCCATTTTTGATGATTCCGCATGGCCAGCAAGATCACCAAATTTTAACCATCCCATACTTCTTTCTTTGGAACTACTTGAAGTCCTTAAGGATAATATTCGACAGGAATGCGAACAGTTATTATTGAAAATTTAGCAGAAAATGGAAGATGCGATAAAACGGGCACAAATGTGTGTCAACGCTGGCGGCAGCCACTTGGCTGATGTCATATTTCCAATTAACACAAAAAATTGTAGAGTTCCAAATAAAGATTTCCACCACTTAAAATAGTTTTTTTTATGTGTAAATGCGAGTATGTTTGTGCTTGCGCATGTTTGTCTGTAATCAGATTTCTATCAAGTTCTTGCCGTCTGAATGGATTTTAATTAAGACTGTCCTTTGGCTAGAGTTTTCATCATTCATATCCTTGGCTACAGCTACAACTACACTCAGTCATTTCATTCATATTCCAGCAGCTGATAGTGAATTGTTATTAATAAGGACGGCTACCGGGGTTTGAGAAACGGGAATTCCTCGGAAAAGACAAACTCATAATTTCTTTAAAATGTTCCCCATTTTCCCGAGAAAATAACAGCATATGGATATATATGTGATTATTACTCAAATATAAGGAACTTGTTTCGTGTTTTTATTTTAAATATCATCTTAAATTCAACCAAAATTTAAGCAGAAATTACAGAAAGTTAAAATGATGTGACAGCGAAATTCATTTTCATTTATATGAAATTATTTTATATTAAATGTGTTCTAATAAGATGTTTCATTTTTTACAACCCGCCATTTTTACAGTTGTCATGAATCAACTTGTAACTGCGTGACAGATGACAACGCCATTATAAATAAAAAGAACGCACTGAAGTTATGAAAATTCAGCTGGTCAAGAAATTTGTGCTGTTGGATCAAGTTGTGGTGTTTTCTTTTCTAAAAAAATTGTTATTCCCTCTTTTTTGAAAAATTGCATTTTAATGATTTTTTGAAATAGTGAGTTTTTTACAAATTATTGTATCAAGAGAAACGACGCCAAATTTTTATCATAAAAAAACTTTGAGCAGTTTTTTTGATAAAAAGTAAAATATATGTTACATATTTTTAGAAAAGGAAACGCTTAGTGATGTGGAGAAACGAAGTCGTGTATGTCGCTCACGCATAACTGAGAATATTGCTGTTGTAGCCGATACAGTTGGGGAAAACCCAGTTTTGTAAATATTTTAGGATTTAAACCATGATTAATGATTTTTTTTATAGTCGGAACGGGAAAATGGTGATGTGGAAAAGTACACCATCGTTCTTTCGCGTGAAAAGTTACCTGAGCATGTGATTTCTCGAAGAGGCGATCACAACTGGTCGCCCAGATCTTCTGTGTTAACAACTTTAGAGTTTTTTCTTTGAAATAACGTTAAAGCTAAAGTTTATGACAATGGTCCACAATCGATTCAAGATCTCAAAGATGGAATTCGTGAAGTTATCGGTGATGGAAAATTTCTTTAAAACCATATTGTTCTACAAAAGTGGCCGTGGAAACCATTTGGCTGAAGTTGTTTTTCATTATTAATGACATACCCTCCATCTTATTTATAATTAAATACTCGTAACATCTGATGATTTCGCTTAAAAGTTTTTGGTTTTTTATATATCAATATAAAAATTCTTATTGGAAGACTCTTCATTTAAAAAAATACCAAAAATGCATTTGATTGTACTAGAAAAGTTCTAATGATATTTAATAAAAGTTTCGAAAAATACATGAAATATGTTTTTATAGAGATATTTTAGTGCACGAAATCAAACCAATGTGCAATAATATAATACAAATAAACTGCTTTTATTTCTTTAAGTGAAACAGACTTCCTTTAAGTCCTATTAAAGAAGAACGGAAGTTATTTTTAACACAAGGTACGATCAAGTTAAAAATAAATTTTTATATATTGAAACGATTAATTTTGGCTCAAGTTCAAACCCGAATTTACCCATTTATTTATTCTAATTTTTTTATTTTTAATTTTTATTAGAAAATTTTTTGGATAAATTCATTATTATTTTTTATTAAGAGAGTATTATATATAGAACCATTTTTATTATTCATCATACTAGCAGAACGGATCAGTACGGATCAGTTAAAAATAAATAAAAATCTAAATCGGTGAAATCTGCTCAATTTTTAAAGGATTATAAACAATAAGACTGCATAAATAATTTTTTCTATGGGAAAAATTTGGGTATTCATTATATTTCTGAATACCCAGCAAAAGCAAGAAAACAGATTTAGAAGTTGTTGGAAGCAGTACAAAAGCTTAAAAAAATTCATTTAAATACAATAAAGTTAAGCGTAAAATTTATTATATATGGTGTCCAACAAGGCAGTCACCTGGGTCCAATTCTGTTCACTTTATTCATGAATGATCTTCCTACTGTTGTTTTGCATTCTAAAGTACTGATGTACGCCGATGTTGTTAACATTTTTAACTCTTTTAACGATATTAATGGACATACTTTATTAAGTGCCGACTTTCGGAATTTTCATCAAAGGTGCAGATATAATTTATTGGAGTTATATATCTTGAAATGCAAGCTTATGTCATTTTTCAGACACAATCCGATCGAGACTTCTTATTATATTGATATTGCTATTGTAAATAAAGTTCAAACCATATTGGATCTTGGCATACTGTTGGATCATGGTCTCAACTATCGTGATCACATCTCTATAATGGCAAATAAAGCCTATGAGGTCCTTGGATTCATGAAACCCTGATCAGAGGAATTTCTAGATCCTTATATCAAAAAAACTTTTATACACTTCTCTTGTTCGACCAATTCTTGAGTATGGACTTACTTTTTGGGATCCTTGTTATTCTATTCATATTAATACTATTGAATCGGTACAAAAACAATTTTTAATTTTCTGTCTCCGTGGTCTTGGTTGGAATTCTTAAGTCTTGACGCCGTATCATGGCAGACTTGCTCTGATAAAATTGCCAACTCTAAAAAGTCGACGATTGATGCTGAGTGCTTTATTTGTTCTGGGTTTAATTCGTGGTGATGTTGATTCAGGGTTCCTACTTAGTCAACTAAACTTCAATGTTCCTATAAGACTTACCCGCAATTTTTAACTTTTGGCATTAAAATACCACCATTCTGCGTATGCTAATAATGATTCTTTTCGTCGCACATGTGTTAACTTCAATAAATGCTAGCATATTATGGACTTATCTGAGGGTAATGACGTACTGAAGAGATATTTTACTTTATCTTTACAATAATTCTTTACAAATAAAATCTTTACATAATTCTGTGTTTGTTATTCATATTTAGTCAGTAAGGATGTTAAAATCTATACACGTAATATATAAATAAATAAAATAAAACAGTGAGCTTACTTTTAGCCTGCTCATCTTAAACATAAAACATACGTTATTCATCACCTTCAGAAAGTGTTTATATTAAATAGTATCCCTTCAAAGATCGCAAACCTAAATTAAAAGAAAATTATTTAACAAAAAAAGGTATTCTTATTCAAACCAATAAAGATAAAAATAAAGAAAAAATAGGAGAAAAATAATAAGAAATAAGTAGTAGGCAGCTTAGTGATTTCTTAAATCGACAATTAATTAATATTTTTACTATTTATTTAGAGAAGTATTTAAGTATTTCCTATACGATCTCTTACTTTTGTATGACTTTATATTCTGTTTTTCATTTATACTTCTTAATTATGATATTAATTTTCATTTAAAAATAACAAAAAATTCATATTTTCCGGAAATTCGATATTTTGATTCTTGTTTCACGGGAACTGAAAATGCCCGAAAAATACCAAACCCTGTGACTTTGCGTAAGTATGTTTATGCCATTAATAAAAAAAAATTGAAATGTATAAGCACCAAATTATATTGTAAGCGAGTACTTAATAATAAAGTTGCTGCACAAATTTCAATGGTTTCCGATTAATTTGCTTTTATGACGTTTAAAAAGAAATACTTAGTTGAAATAAGAAATTCAATCTTAAGACTCGCGGCAGATTAATAGCTTTCAAAAGGACAGTTGGATACACAAAAATGAAGTGAAGTTGCTACTTAATTAAGTTTTTTGAATCGTCGTCTACAAGGACAATGAGAAAAATAATCTGTATAATTTTACCGTACAATTTTTCATTATAAATAGATTCTATAAAATATTTTAGCTTCCCATTAGTCATCAACATTTTAATATTTTACGACGTTTTGCGGAAGTATTAGTATTTAAAATGTTAAAAAAAATTATTAGCTAATAAATTGCTTTATTTAACCTAAATTCCTGTCCTGCTGTTTGCCACTCAAACTTTAATGATTTTTCCAATTTAAGGCTTTTAAATGTCAAGAATTATTTTAATTTGTTTTTAAATTGATTTTGAACTTTTTGTACATCACGACATTATTTGTGCACCTCATTGACTTCTGCGCTTGATTTGAAATTAATTTCCCACATTAATACATTATCAAAAGTAATGCAAATATTTGCTTTAAGCTTTTAGAATTTTAATTAAGAGTGTTTTTCTCATTTAGTTCTGTTTTTCTACAAGCTGACTTTGAAAACACTGTGTAAAATGTTAAATCATTTTATTTAATTAACATTTACAAATTTTTATTATGGCCCACGGAGGTAATAACTAAAACTTTATAGACATCAAACATTTTAAAACCGCCACCAACATCAAGACTAACCCAGTAAACAAGCGCGTTTGATCTGAAACTGAGTATGATTTAAGGCAGGCATACAATATAAAGAACTTGATAAAAAAATCTTTTATTTATGAATTTTTGCCAAATATAAATATATTGCAATGTATCTTTATATAATTTTATTTAATTTGAATTTGAAGCAAAGTCGAAGTAGAGAACTTTACAAATTTTCTTTTTACATGTTTCTTCGCCCCGAATGATGGACCATTTTAGTTTTTTATTCCAGACTAAATGTTCATCTGTTTGTTTTGTTTTGCGTTATTTTTTACCACAATTATTATGGATTAGTATCTATTTTACAACTGCTTTATTTTCACCGAAAGGGTTTTTAAGTCGAGTTTTTTAAGGTCGTATTCGCTACAGCCAAACCTATTACTACAATAAACCATATTCATTTCATTATTTAGAAAACTCGTTGTATATGTCAAATTGACATTGTAAATTTCAATTAATAGTTTCAAAACAATAAAAACTAGTGTATCCGACGGCGATTCAACCGCTTTTTAGTAATTAAATATTTATGGCTTTATTCACAAACGATTAGAAAAGTTAATGAATTAATTAAAACCGGTTTCCCATAAAAAAATCCAACACTAATCCTACTATAACTTTATTAATCGTTTGGGAATAAGGCTATAAGCAGGATAAGATTTACGGCCGCAAAAGGGATGTAAAAAACATGTTTGCCTATTAATAATATACGAGTAGATAGATAGATAATCGTTGTAAAGCTTACGATATATAATTAAGTCCACACATTTATGAACGATAATTACACTATGCAACAGTATTATTGTTTTAAATTTTCTTTGGATATAGCGTAATTAATTATGAGTGCAAATCTAAAGCCAATAAAACGTAGATATTTATAAATAAAGTTTTGCAACGCATTACAGATAGAACTGACAGGCATGTTTTCTTTTTACCTTATTTACACAATTTTTGTTTTTTCATTTTGTATTAATTATTCAGTGTTGGATTTCGTAACCAACGAAATCGTTCTCCGATATGCTTTACTCACAAAGAAAATTTCATGATTTCTTTGCTGTCATGAAACTCCTGAGGTATGAATAAGCAATTTTGCATTTGCGCACCTTTTTGCCGCAATCATTCAATGAAGTTCCAATTAATCGATTATTCTGAAATTGTGTCCGAATAAAGCAGTTTGAAGTAAACTCTTATTACGGACCTGATGCTATAATTCCTAATTTAAAATTTTTGATGAAGCATTCATTGGAATATTCTTAGCAGGTAGAAAAGTCCGTATAATATGTCTTTATTTAAATTTTGCTGTAAATCACAGGCAAATAACTATAGATTCGAATAGTATTGGAAAACTTAATTCAATTCATAAGCTTTCGGGAAAGTTCATCACAAACTTTTTAAGTAATAATCTTATCACATAGAAAAACTATGATCAGCTTTTACGAATCATTTGCAATTGACTGCGGTTTTCCCCCAAACCGTGTAAGTTGGATTAATTCATGATAAAAAACTTTTCAAACCCAAAGAAATTTTTTTGATGTGCCTCAATCGAACCTTCTAGGCACAACTCTTTTCTCCGTATTTTTAAATGACATGAAGGTGGTACATCGTTATGCTCATGCAAATTAATAAATGCAAGCATATGAGATTTTTTAGTAGCAACTCTATTGATATCAACTTCTTATCGGGTGGAGAGCTCTTGGAATTAGTAACAAATTTCCTTGGATTGAGAGTTATGCTTGCTGCTAAGCTTACCCAGAGCAAAAATTATTAGATTTGTGCAAGCAGTGACAAATAATTTCCACTCTTTCCAAATGCGCTGTTTGGAAGCGCTTCAAAAGATGCGCCAAAAGAAAGCAGAAATATTTTAATTCATTTTTAAGCAATAAATACTTTATTCTCGCACTTATTAAGTATAAAAAGAGATTTAAATTAACGCAAACGATTTGAGTTTTTTGCCATTTAACGATTCCAAACAAACAATATCGAAGTTAAACGGTGATATAATTAAATGTCGCAAATAGCCGAAGACGGAAGATTACAACGCCTTTTTGACGTCTTGAACGAAGCGCAGTTTTATATTAAAAATGAGAAACCTTAAGTTATCACAAACAAAAATAATACCTTCTGGCAACGAGTTTGGGAGCAGGAGCTGCCATTCTTGGCCATTTTTTCAATGGATAAAGAAGCTCACTATTCCATACATTACTTGGAATTATTAGTTAGACTTGTACTTGAATAAGGTTTATTTGTTTTGGACACTTCAACGAATGTTTATTTGCAACAATATTGGAAATGAATTTCGAGTGCCATAGTTTGGCTTTGTGTTTATTGGGCTCAACTGCAACACATTTATACAAATACATAATTACATTAAGGTGCTTTTTATAAAGTGATTTTGAAATACATTTATTTGTATATAAAGAACATTAAACTAGATTATTCACTCAGCAGGACCATAAATATATTTAAAACAAAAATTTAGCAATAAAACTTAGTACAAGAAAGAAATTAACATGAAAGTACCCTCCATGGAATAAGTGAATTTTCAAAATTATTCTAGTCGTTGTTGATAAGTTTATGTTTTCTAAGTTCTATTTTCTACGATGATTTTGATGTTGATAATAATACTCATAGTGATAATAAACTATTAGAATTTTGTCGTTCTCCCAGACGGTGTAATTAAAAATTATTATTTGACATCAATTTGATGATTTAAACGGAAAAGTTTACAATAAATTGGACGCCGTTGAATTGACATGATTGCTTAAGAGTAGAGATCGGATCTTTTCACTCGGTCTCATGGACATTCACAATAACAAATTTTACTCATGCCCACTTATGAACGAATTTATATTTTTTACTTACGTTCATGAACGCTCACGTGAGTGGAAAAAAGTTGTCCATAATTTCGAAAACTCACAATCATGAATCACTTAAGAAACAAAATATAGGAAATAATAAAAAAAAAATATTTTGAATTAAGAAAAACATTACAATAAAACAAAATAATAACGATGAAAATCTACTCATGCACGCTCATTCATGCTCAATTATTTTATATTTACATGTATGCACTCTCACGTGATTAAAAATAGTAAGCGGAACACGTGAGCGGTGCTCATCTCTACTTCAGAGTGAAAATTTCGGATTCGTAGAAAAACGTATGACACTTTAAAGATGGAAAATTCACATCAATGAAAATTGAGACAACCTTCCCATTCTGTTGCCAAAAAATAAATTCAATCTATCAGTGATTATCGTTAACTTTCATTTACACACTGTAGCACCAAACGCCAATAAAAATGCCAAAGGCAAAACTTTTGTCTAACTTTTTCTACCTGACTAAGGCATTTGTTCTCTAATTAAATATTTTAAGCACCGAACAAAGAATACAAAATCTTAGCGTTTTTGTTCGTTGAATATTCTTTACAACAGAAAACTTCTTTGTAATATAAACATATCCAGCAAAAAAAGATTTCAAAGGCAAGTGTTATAAAATCTGATTAGTTGGCATTTAATCGTAATTATTATAATGAGAGCACGGTTTTTTTCTAAATATCAACTATGAGTTTCAGGACGAGAAAATCTTTTGATAGCTTTTTGTATTTAATATATGTATTTGTAATCCTCTGCAAATTCTTTTTATTAGTAAACAGCTTTTATACTTTGTGCATGTTTAACATTTGAAATAGTTCATTGTTTTGTGTTGAGTTAAATAAATCGATTTAGTTTTATCAACATTTGCTTTTGGCATTATTTAATTAAAAACTCAGGTAATTAGTTTTTCTTAAATCGTCTTGATAATTTACTTAGATACAATAACAAACTACATTCATGCCATTATCTTCTTGATTAGTAACGTTGTATCAAATTGACATTCATAAAGGATAATAACGAAAAAGTCAAGTTTGAAAAACAACCAGATCAAGACACATCAATAGAGAAAGCTTATCAGCGAATTGATAGATCAAAGACGACTTTATTTTAAAGGGGGTGTCGAAAGCACACCTGACTGTTTTGCCGTTGGTTTTAGCTTTCTGAAAATTATTTACATGTTTTTTTGTGTTGCAGCACTTCTTGAATATGTGGCAGAGTGTTGAAATAGAAATATATAAATTTTTTATTTTCTCTCCTTCTCACTAAAAAATAAAAAGTTGCTGCAACAAAAATTGCAAGTCTAGACCGGGACTATGTATAGGAATAGGTCGTTAAGTATATTTCATATTGATTTTGTATCTGTGGGAGGAGGAGCATGGCAAAATCAAATTTTAATATTTTATAACAAACTTTCCCTAGATAAAACTACATTTCTCAACGGATTTTACTGAAATTTTAAACATATAATGCAAGTGGCCTGAGCAAAGTCGTAGAGTACTTTATGATGGATCACACCCACTTCTTCGGCTACTTCTTTCAGAATTATGAAATTTCTCTCTTCCTTAATTCGATCTATATAAAAATTTTACTCTCATATATAGATTCTCTTTAAACTTAATATTTTAGCATCGGGAATCGACCAAGTACAAGTTTAACTGACGACTTCTACTAACTTTTACGGCCACTTTTTTAAAATAATTGAAATTGGTGTAAGTCGCAAATCCATGGTTTGTGTATACGTTCGGTATACAAAATTCCATTTCTTAATGAATTTAGCAGAAACTTGGAGCAAATAATGTATTAACCTGGGCAAGGCAGAAAAATAATTGGCGATGGACCTTGCTCTCCTGTACGTCACATATATCTAAAATTCTTATTTTCCATAATTCAATCTACATACTAATTTTACACTTACAATACATTCTTAAATTTTTGTTTAACAAACAAAATGATCACTAGAAATAAGTTATATGGCAAAACATCCTTTGCCGGGTCACACAGTGCTATCATAAAATTTTTTTCAAAATACATTACAGCCAATTTGTATATAACTAGGTGGCAGTACAACAATACAAGAATAGACAGGTAGTTTCATTGCGTCTATCAAAAAAACCAATACAAATGCACAAAGAAAACAATACAGAAAAATTTAATTTATAATTGTGATGATACAAAGGAACTATGCCTGGAACAAAAACTAAATAGAGATCCAAGACACATGGGAAGAGGCTTGAAGCAGAAAAATGCAGCAGAGATTGTATCTTGGAAGTATATGATGCACGAATACCTCTCTCTGGACGTAACCGTGATCAAAAATGTATAACTAGAGCACTTAATGAACATGTTATTTTTACAAATTACAAGGATCCACAATGTGTTGGAATGCGTAAACTTATACCTTTGGTCTATGATTTAGTATCAAAATCCATCCGGTATAATAGAGAGGCCGAAAAGGATTATTGTGTAATGATTATTGGCGTGTCAAAAGTATGTAAAAGCTCTTTAAAAAAATGTTTTGCGAAATCGACACCTAAAGAAAAGAAGAGCAGCCCAATAAGATGCCGTAGCCGATATTACTCGCTCTGTAATGGAAAAAATTAAAATTAGTGAGAACGCTTTAAACACATGATAGATATTTTGGTTTGTTCCTCCACTAATAGCAAAATGGACATTAACCAAAAGACGACTTCCTGCAGATATAATGTCGACCTTAGAAAATTTTTTAAATAGTCAAATTTAAATAAATTATTTTAAATAATTTAACAAATTCACATTTTGATATATAAATTTATAATTTATTAAACACAAAATTTCACAAATCTTACAACAAAGGTAAACAACTTTTGGACATGCGCAACGAAATCGCAACCAAAGCAAAAATTAGTCAGCTGCCGCAATTCTGCCAGCTGGTTAAATACGCCTTGATTACAACCAGAAATTATTTTTTTGAGTTCGGCAAAAATTATTATTAAAGGCAGAATTAGTTTGTACGTACTGTTCTGTTACGAATCAGCTGTTTTGTTTCAGTTCAATTGAAAAACTGTATGTGTGATGTGTTGTTACTTTTACGTTCTGTTTGCGGACTATTCTGTAGAAAATAGAATACAACGTTGCGGACTATTCTGTAGAAAATAGAATACAACGTTAAGTGACAGCCAAGAGTTTGTATGTATTAGTTTTTTGTGGAATGATATATTATAAAAATTGTTTTAAAAGTCAGAATATTGTATTTTAATTCAAATTACTAAAGTTTTGTATATTTTATTCAAGTAAAAACCAATTTGCAAACATTTACAAAATTTAATCCTATAATTATAACGTTCACATCCGAAATTTCGGACACAGAACAACTAAGTAAGAAATATTTTCTACAGAAAAGAACCGCATAGAACGACAGCGAAAAGTAAAAACTAATGAGGCCTTAAGTAATGATGAGGGATACATTTAATAAAAAAATCAATTTTAACAAATAGTGCAGTTGAAGCTAAGGAAAGTTAAAGTACTTTCAATATGATACCAATTCACTCTTTAAAATGCTATATGTGACAGCGCATAGAGAAAGGGGCCTAAAGGTAAAACAAAATCAATTTTCACTTTTTTTTTTTGATGTGGACAACATCTGATCATCGAATGAGACCGATTCCATGCCCCAAAAGTGTTCCCTCCCACAGACATGCGCGTTTTATGAATATATATATATACATATTATGTATACTACGTCCATGGCGGCTCAGGGAACGCGAGATCGTTAAATTTATTCTGTGTTCTTGGGAATTTATCAGATGATTTTATTGCTAAACTTTTCCACTAAATTGAATACTTTTTTTATTTATTTTGAAATATTTATGGTAGATATTACTGCACTTTTAGCCATTAATTGATGTAGTTATTTATAGAAATTATGTGCATGAATACAAATATATGTATATATTGAATGTAATAAATTTAATGGCTACAATCGGTAGTTTTATAAAAACATTAATTAGTTATAGCAATACCACTGGTCAAATGCCAAAACTTGCGAACATTTTTGGAGGCGAGCACCGACCCATTCGTGGTTCCGGGCCGTCAATTTAAAGCATAATATTGCTGCATATAACAAATGTTTAAATAATAATAAAATTCACTTTTGAAGTTTCTGCCAAGTTGCACTAAATAAATAAATTTTTAAGCTCAAGTTGTTTTAATATTATTTTAATTTTGTTTCATTTTTGTTAGGAACTCTTACCGAAATCGCCAGCAACCGTTAAGCACAAAATCTTAATAAGCAAAAAAATAAAAAAATAAATTCAATGAAGCGTCTTTTAAATGCTTTAAGCACCTTAAGGTGGTACTTAAAAATTTTTTCTCACACAAAGCTGGCAGAGCAGAGCAACAAACATGCAGCTATAAAACCAATAAACACATTTAAAAGTCAATTTAGTCATATAAAACGTTTATAACTAAGCTTTCTTATTATTGGTTTATAACACAAAAAGTTCTTATTAACTAATCGAGCTTAACAATAAGTATTTTTATGAATTTGACCGTGCTGACCACGTTTATCCAACAATCTTCACGAATTCACCAGGGCGTGTGGGTATTCATAAATTTAGGTTAATAAAAACTACTCATACGCACCCAGCAACGAATCATATTACTAGACTCTAGTAACGAGAGTCCATAATATTACACAGTACAACACATGATTTTGGGATTCAATTCTGAGAATCGCACGTGAGAGTAGCTTCAAAAAGAAGAAATTCTGCATCATTCGATTTGTCAAGTTGGCTACATTAATAATTTAATGGCCAAACGAATTTGTTTGTTTGTTTCTATATTTTAAACCGGTTATATTGAATTATATTCAATGATATTCTGGTTTTAAAATGTAACTATTAGTTATTGATGCAGCCAACGTGACAAAGCGAATAATGAAGAAGTTATTATTTTTATGCCTACTTTCACTTGCAATTCTCAGAGTTGAGTCCCAAATCAATGAGCTAAAAAATGTTGCACTGTGTTATACATTGAAATATATGTTACATATTTTGAAGCTGGCAGTGGTGCCTTCTCTCTTACTCTATAATTTTGGCAAATAAATGTTGATACAGAATACGACTGCATTGTCGAACGAAAAACATCCGGATGAGAAAGAAAGTCCATATTTCTTTAATCACGTGAAAAATCTTAAATCATCTAAGAAATTAAATTGAGCACTTAAATTATTAAATGTATTTGATGCGTTTGTCCATAGTATAGGTGTTTTTCTGCAAAAATAAATACTACTGGCTATATGAGATTATAAGTGCGTCTTTACCTAACTACTTCCAAATAATGCGGAATATCTTTAAAAATATGGTGTTTCGTAGTTGCAACACGTTACCAAGTTTTTGCTGGGTATGTACATACTCATATTATAATTGGATAAATAAAATACAGTTTTAGATTTATTCGAACATCTTTATTTAACATCTTAATTTTGTTTTAAACTTTTTTATTGCGGCTGTTTTGATGTTCTCGTACATAAATAAATATATTTTTTAGCTTTCTTATATCTTATATATTATATTTGTATATGACATTTAATTTTTTTTCTTTCATTTGAAAATTTCCGCTTTGTGCTTCTTTTTGTGAGTTTAAGTCCATTTCGTTGGTTCGCAATTTTCTTTTTTGCATTACATTTTGTATCTGTAGTGCTGTCATGCTGTCATGCTGTCATGCTGTTAAATATATGAAATATGTAAAAAGGTTTGATATGCATGTAGACAGAAAAAGTAAAGTACCTTCGCAAATATTGCAACACTAATGGCAACAAATAGTTATTAGAAATTCAGGCAAAATCTGAGTCTTGAACAAACCAGTTTGATAAGAAAACTAACAATTTATTTATATTAAATATTTATATATGTTTTTTTAAAGAATATAGAAAGATAGTAAATACACTGAAGTCAAAAAATGGCCAACATTAAAGGTAATTTATACATGCAGTTAGTTTGATCTGCGTTGACTGCAATTTAAAATGATAGCACTATTTTATATTTTATTGTATTTTTTATAACTAATTAAGTGCATTGTATAAATATTTAAGTAGATTTTAAAAAATTAATCTTTGAGTTTTTCCCAATACAAATTTCAAACGTTGTTTTATCCGCACTGTGACAGCCGTTTGTTTTATTGATATCTTTTGATTTTAATATTGAAAACACAAATTACAAAATTCATTATTCAACTGGATTTAAAAATCTAAATTTTTTCACTGTCACAAATGGAAGATTTATCTTGTTTTTCGTTTTTTTTCTTTGTGTAACATGACTTTTTTTCTCACTCAGGTTATGAACTTTTTCATAAATGACATGAATTTGTTAAAAAAATCTTAGTATCCTGTGTGGAATCTACATAATGTTAGTCAGAATTTTTATCCCTGTGCGATCCGCACAGTTATTAATTTTAATTTTACATTAATTTTATTTTAACTTTAAATACATGAAAAATGGAATTGTATAACTTGTCAATAGAAAAATTCAATATTTTTTTTCAGCAATTTTTATTTTATAATTTCATAAATACACACATAACTTCTACGCTTGCTACACCTTATTTTAATTATTTTCAAGCTTTTTCTGTGCGGCTTCAAAAATAAATTGAATGTTATCCAATAGTCTGAATTAATATAATTTTTTCAGTTGCGTTCTCTCAGAAGTTCGCCATTTTTCTTCATTTTAAAAGATGTACTTCTAGGTTGGTGATGCTCTTAACTGGGCAGTATCACGGTCATAAAAAGTATATAAACTTTTATTGTTTATTATTACGGGTGTCGAATATTTGTCTCTGACATCGATGGTGTGCACTACATTAATGATTCATGTTCAGTTCATTCTTAATCTAGTACAACTTGTCGAAAACGAACGAGAAAATTCGACAACTGTAATTAGCACTTTCCACATACCCACAACATTCCCGCTCAAGCAGTGCCGTGCCCATGGAGGTTAAATATTCCTTTTCAACGACTTATACTAAGCTGATTCTCATGAAACTTTTTGCACACTTTTCGTTAATATGACAATACAAAATTATGATTAAAAAATGGGGCAGTGCCATGCCCATTAAAAAAAATAAATTGTTTTTAATAACTTCTAATTTACCGATTCTTATAAAACTGTACATACGCATTTAATTCCCGTGACAATACAACTTTATGTTAAGAAAAGTGCTCAGTGACATGCGAAATAAATTCGGGTTGTTACTATTTCTGTTTAACTGATTCATATGAAACTTTGCACACGCACAATCAAATTTTAAAAAGTGGGCTGTGATACGCCCATGCAAAGTTCTTCAGTCGGATTTTTAAAAGATTTAGTTATAAACTAATCCTTATCAAATCGTTTCATACTTTTTATTCTCAAACTTTTTTCTATGTATTAATAAAATCGTGCTTTTGGTAAAATAATTTATTTGTGTATCCTGGAAAACCATTTATATACATATTTCTTTCGATCTGTATGTATTTAGTTTTTTTTTTGCATCTGTGGTGGTCACATTATTAATGTTGTTTGGTCAACTGTGAGTGTGTGTTCCACATGTACTATGTACACGGTGGCCCAAAATTAACGAAGGGGTTTGAATTGCTTATAACTTTTTTATTATATTTTTTTCTTTTCTTTTCAGTATTTTGTAAAGAAGACTTGGGGAATTTAAAATGGAGTATGGTTCCAACAAGTATGGTTCCAACAAGATGGAGCCACAGCGCACACTGCAAGGGACACAATGGCTCCTTTACGATACATCTTTGGTGAAAGAATGAATTCGCGTACAAATGATTTTAACTGGCCTCCGCGTTCACCGGATTTAACTGCTCCAGACTGTTTTCTTTGGGGTTATTTGTAAGGAAAAGTCTACATTAATAAGCCCAGAACCATCCAGCAATTAAAAAGCAATATACGCGACGAAATAAACAACATAACACCTGAAGTTTTGCGAAAGGTGATGGAAAATGTGTAGGAGAGAGCACGAATGTGCGAAGAGGCAAATGGCCACCATTTGCGAGATATTATTTTTCATAACTAAACTTAAAATATTCCCTATTTATATTCTGTATTAAAAAAAAATTTTTTATAATTATGTCTTAAATAAAAAAGTTATAAGCAATTCAAACCCATTCGTTCATTTTGGGCCACCCTATAGATGTAAAATCTAAGAGTGTTGGTGTATATGATATTATTCAGCTGGCTTTGAATTGCATAAGCTTTTAACTGTATAGTAGCATAAACTATATTTCGTTGGTTATAATTTCATTTTCACAATTTTTTCCATTTTTTTAAATTTTTTGGTTTTTGTTATGTTGTCACAATGTTTTGATTCTTTGTTGCCACCTAGTTGTTTGTTTGTATGTATATGACAGTATATGTAACTTGTTGTGTTACCACTTTTTACCTCTGTCAAGTTTTGTCATGAACATATTTTAATATTGTAACTGCTATTGCAGCTTCTTGTACCCTTATAGTGTCTTTTGTTGTAACAGTTGTTAAATGCGAACAATATTTTTGCTTCATTTCCGTTTCCTGCCACAAGCATAAATATCATACAAATACTCATGCAGATACACACACACACGCACATGGACACATGCAGTTGTTAAAATTGTAAAATTGCTGCTGTTGTCTCGCAAGCACTACATACAACATTTGTTGATGGACATATTGTGTTAACAAAAAAAAATCTTGTTTTATTTACCACTCATTTTGCATCTCTTTCATGTCTTACCTGGGCGTCCATGTACATTTGTATGTAGTTGTTTTAACCTTTAAAGAATTCACGTTCCACACATTTATAACATCATACTTCCAACGCCACATAACAGAGCAACACCATCATGAAGACCCTACTCATGATTATCATCTTCGTCATATTTCTCAGCAAGGTGCACTTTTGTATATGCAAACACGAAATATTATTAAAAATTCAATGTAAATATGAAAAGTTAATTTGAAAAGAGGAAAAGAAATCCACATTTTAAGCCATTGCAATGCATTTCGCATAAATTTTTTTTAACACTGTTTGTGAACACCAAATGCATTTAAGCTTATATTTGTTTTAACTAGTTGTTTCGAAAAAAAATTGTCGTTCCAGATAACGTGCTGTTTAAATATTCTCGTACGGCTTTGATTTTTATGGGCAAGTAACTCGAATTAATACGGTTTCTTAGTTTTCAGCCCTTGAAAAATCATAAAAAAGTCCAGTAATTTTTTTGCGTTTTTCAAGCCAATAACGAACGCGTAAGAATTGTTTTATTGTTGTGGCTACACGTCGCGTTTATAAGAAGGACGAGTTATTGTTGTTACAATATAAATTTTAAATCGTCAACAAAATTAAAGGAATTTTTTAACTTTTAATGACTCTTAATACAAAAAATTATTATCTTCTAGGAGGTTTGTAAGCGGAAATATTGTTGGTCTCCGTTAGGAACCTGTTTCTATGGAAGTTTAATTTTTATGTGGTGGCGGAGATATTCAGCAATTTTAAGAAAAGAAGCTGTTACATCCCTTTGGTAAATGTTGTACCGATTGTCCTGAAGGTACCTGTCCTATGACTGGTACAAAGTTACTGTGGCGTGTCTGGTGAATGGAGGACGTATCATAAAACTATAACAAAAGTGCTTACAAAATTCCCTCACTGCGCAACATTGGAAGATTTACTACATTTTTTTTAAATTCTATTTATGGTCATAGATTAGATTAATTAATATATCATCTGATTAAAACAATACTGCATTTAGTGATTTAGACCAAAAAAATTGTTCAGAAACTTATCTTAATTTAAACCGAAGTTAGACCGACTGAAAAGCTAATACCAGCCAGTAGTTGTATAATAATCGAAGCTTAGCGTTCGGAAACCATCACATCGTAATAATTTTTTTTGTCAAAAGTCTCCTAACGCAAATTATTCACCGTGCTGCTAAATTTCAGTGCAACTACAACAGAATTTTATTTACTGCTGCAGTATTTTGCAGACCGGTTGCACAAATTTATTGTATTTACGATTGTACCCTATAAAATAATAAAAAATATAATAAAATGTTTATTTTTTAAATACATTTTGTACATACAGATTTATTGTTGTGAAACTTTAAGACTCGTCTGGTGAAAGGTCATCGGAAGGACTAGATTTTATACCAGGCCTTAAGCAACTATTCTGTTGCATGTTCATTAAGGACTAGGCTTGGACAGATTACTCTAGGATAGTTCTATTACCAGTTTTTAAGAAACCATTACTGGGACTGGTACGAAGAATACCACCACAGGACAATTACGTAAAGGTTAGGTCTAAAACCTATTACAGAGTATCTTAATTATGTCAATGACAAAGCCATGTAAAAGTTACCGGTACATCTTATATAAAGTTCTGGAATTCGAACCAGTGTCTTAGGACAGGTTCTTTTCCATCTAGGGATATTTTAAATTTTACTTAAATTTTAGACATTTCAAACAATAATGTTGTATACACAATTTGCTCTACAATACTTTTTAGAGCCCTTAACAATAAAAATATTAACTTGAAGTTAACACTAATCTCGAAATTTGAACATTAGTTAGTAAAAGCTCATTAACATAAAGCGCCGTTCAGTTTTAACTTTTATTTACAATAAACCAAGGCGAATTTATAACAACTGAACTTAAAACTACAACAAGTACAACACTACAAAAATCACAAGCATTTTGTTTTTGTAAAATCAAAGTACATTGTCAAAAATATTTGATTGCGGCAAAAAAATAAAATATTGAAAATTATTATTATTTCAAATAGTTTTGTTTTTTAAGGGTTGTTTTTTTTAAATCTCTTGAAATATTTAATAAATATTATTTTGTTGAAGAAATCTGTTGTGTGGAAATGTTTTAAAGATCTGCTGATAAATAATTGGCTCCTGCCAACCGTAATGCCGTTCAACGTCGTTGTCAATCAGTGATTGCCTCACAACCCTGCTAAAAAATTTCGACGGGTGTAAGTACAGATTAAAATTCTATTGAGAAACAAAGTGTTGATGGCCTGTGCTGTGGTTGCTGAATCGGAAATTAGTTTTATTTTGCACTGTAATTTAATTTAGGAAATATCCTGTGATTGCGACCAATTGTTAATAAATCTTATCACTACAAATACATACATATGAATTCAATATCTTCAGTTTATTGAGTATTTTTTATGGAACCTTTATTGCTTGACCCTTAATTTATACTGATATATGTAAGAAAGTAGTTTCTAATTAAAATAAAATCACTTTTACGACTTGATATAAAAAAGCCATCACTAAACAGTTTCATTTCTACGCCATATGATAATTTTTTGCTCTAACCAAGGCGAATTCACAACAGGTGGCCTCGAGAGATCAGGTTACTCAATTCGCTCGAATTTTGGTTGTCAAAATTTGTTTACTCTATTTTGTTTTGTTTGAAAAAAATTATAAATAAAAATTAAAAAAAATCGTTAAAGTTTTCATTTCAAATTTAAATTTCCAATTATAATTGGATAAGGGAAATAAAAAGAATGTTAAGGTATTAAATTTAAAGGTGAGAATAGTGATAAAAGTGTTAATTTGTGAAAGAATTGTTGAACTTTTGTGTACAATGAAAAGAATTTAAAATAAAAGTGAAAATGCCTTAATATGCTTTTTATGTTTATTTTTATTACTATTGCTGGTACTGGACCTTTTGTTGTATTTGTAGAAGCTTTGGAGGCTTTTGAAAGCACCGATGCACAAAACGTATTGAGTCCTAGATTGAAATCCCTGTAATACTTCTCTTATTAAATCACAAATTTTATTTAAATTTTAGTTATCACAATTTCAATTTATTTTGATTTTGTACATTTTTCTTTTACATTAAATTTTTCTTTTACATAAATTTGTCAACCGTTTTTGACACATCTGTTCTAATTTTCAAGGCGAAGTCGGATGAGACTACCTGATGTGAATCTGCCTTGGCTCTAACATTGTTTTTGCAATCTTATGTCAGTTTTGTTTATATTAGAAATGGGCACCGCTCACGTGATTTACTATATCATCGTATATACATAATTTTTTGTTTCAATTACGTGAGCATGCATGAACGCGAGTAAAAAGAAATTGAGCGTCCACAAATAGATTTTTGACATGATTTTTTTGCTATATTGTTATTTTTTCGTATACATTTTTAAGTAATAATTCTACGTAATTACTTAAATTGTTTTAAGTTTATGTTGAAAGGAAATGTTTGGCTCAAGTTCAAATCTTACTTTACTCATTTCTTTATTAATTTTGAAATTTTTTGATAAACTAAAATTATTTTTATTAAGAAAGTATTATTGGTTGGAGCAGTCTATTCATCAGACTAGCAGAATGAATCAGTGATAATAATAATATTTGTTTAAGTATTTACAATTTTTACGCAGCTAATAAACTCTACCATGACCAATGACAACATTAAAACCTTTTTAAATTTAAAAAAAAAAATTAAAACTTTTTAAGGCCATTGTTGTCATAGCTCTCTCCTCCTATTCGACCTATAATTTACTTATGAGTATAATACGTTAATAAATAAATAAATAAAAAATGTTTAGATTAATTATTTACGATACTTTAAGGACGACGTAATATAACGGATGGTTAAAGTACAAGACCCTTTTTGATTGATATATTACTTTAACACTTATAGGTTTTTTCTGTCCGAAATATTTACCATCGGTCAGTATCACAAAAAAGGAAGACCAAAACTAGCTTTATGCACGAACAACGTTTTGAAATATTTTAAACATATTAGCGCACAAGCAACAACGTTTTACACTGAAATGTATTTTTAATTTGAGAAACACTACAATTTAGAAAAATACACTTTTTTAAATATTCGCAGTCTTGAAGAAGATCAATGTAGTTTGAAAATCGCCTTTTTACTCTCAAATGTCCGACTCGGCACCAAACATTTACTCTCAACTGAACGTCAATTTGATTTAAAACTTTAATCTCAAACCTTTATCTTGTTGTAAAAAGGAGTTAAGAATTACGTTTGGTATCAGATAAAACCATTTTGTTTGTTGCGATAATATAACATAAACGCAAGAACAAATGCAATTCATTGTATGTTTTTAGTTCATAAAGAAAAAATTACAAAGATTTCAATTTAGTTCTGTGGGGGTCAAAAAAGTATTATTTCAAATATTTTTTTAAGCGGAAGAAAAATTTAATTTTCCACCACTAACAAATAAAACACAATTTTCTTCAACTGTTTTTGACTTCCCTGCGATTATACACAAAACCAAAATACCTGTTTTTTTATTGTTTTATTGTTGTATTATTAAATCATGGTCTCTATTATTTTGTTTGCTGGGCTAACATTTGACTTTTAGAAAATTATGCGAAAAATGTAAGTGTTCCTTAAAATAAAAATTTAAATATAGAAGAAACTAAATAAAAATTTATTTTCTAGGTTTTCGCTTTTCAAATCAACTTCACGGCTCCTGCTTGTAGCTGCGCCAAGAAAACCACAATGGCTTTCGTACGTTTCTCACAAAGATACACAAATAAAAATGAAAATAATTCCTGTTCGTCCAGCAATAACTCAAACTTATATAAATAAAAATAAAGACTTAAGACGTGTTCTTTCACCTCATTTATCCATCTATAAAGCAGAAATAACCTCAATGATGTCGATAACATTGAGAATGACTGGCTTAGCTTTGGGTATTATGGCCTGGACGGTGTTTCTTACGAAGTTGTTTTCCGCACAAAATGTTGATTATTTTGTTAATTTATTTGAAACTCTTAAACTCAACGATTGCTATTGGACAAGTGCTAAAACTATTGTTGTGTTTCCATTTGCCTTTCACTTAGTGGCTGGAATTCGCCATTTAATGTTCGATACTTCAAAGCTCTTGGAAAAACCACAATTTTATGCTACAGGATATGCTGCCATATTGATGGCATTTGCTTTGGCTGTGTGCTTGGGAATGATGGAAGATATATGTGACGAGTGTGACAAAATACAACACGAAAAGGAACTAGAGACGGAAAATAAATAAAAGTGTTTTAATATGTTTTATAGAATAGATTTATTTTTTTTTAAATTATTTTTTGTTTGTGATTGATGGATTGATTACAAATAATAATTACACTGATTATGGTATTTTCAGGATTTTTTTCTTATTTATATACGAGGGGTTACACAGTGGGTTGATAATTAAATAATTTGATTGAAAAAGCAAGTCATTCAAACTTGTGTAGTTTCTACAATGTGTTTCGAAAATATGTTCTTACGATTCGATATATATAATAACCCCAAGATGCATAAGGATTCTCTATTGTATGTCCATTTGCTAAAATAATATTACTGATATTCAGGTATGTGAAGGAAATCGATTTCGAACACGAAGCCATTTTAAGATGTGTTTCTTAATAATATTTCCTTATTAAAAAGTACTTTAACGCAAATATTATAGAAGTATTTCTTGATCAAGAAGGATTTTATTACAAAAATTATAAAAATTGGATGAAAAGTGTATTAAAAATGGCCTTAAAAATTGCTTCCTTTTTCAAAATCGATTTCCATCACATAACTGATTAATCGCCATTTAGTTTTTTCAGGCATCCACAAACTTCCCGTTTCTGTACCTAGCAAAGCACTTAAAAGTTCGGTTGCTATACATAACTTTGTATTCCAATTTCTGTATTATGCTGGGGCAATAATTAATAAATCTTTGAAAGCATTTCCTATCGTTTCGAACTTTAGAGCAAACCAATTTTTTTACAATAGCACAATCTTTTGTCCTGTTTTTAAAATAATAAAAATAGAATATTACAAAACAAATTGTACTCCTTAAAAGAAACATAGAAAATCAAATCTCAATATGTATTCATTTAATCCTAAAAATCAATGATCATGCATGTCCAACTCACAAGTACGTACAAGAACATCCTACATGTATTATGTTTATCTGTTGTTGTGCTCAACTCAGTTGAACACATGTTTATTTGTTGTGTATAAATATTATACACAGTTTTTTTCTCGATGCTGATGATGATGTTGATGATGTGCTACAATGTGGAAAATTAGATTTTTCGTCTGCTTATTTAGATGTGAATGTATGTATAGCATATATTTAAGGATTCAATTTACACACACAACTAGATAAAAATTGAAAATGACAACATATTGAAATAGATAAATAATTAAAAAAATACACATGTATGTACAGAAAGAAGTACAGATATTTTTTATTAAATGACATATGATTTTAAAAGAGACACAATAAGTTTGATTAAAAACTAAATGGATTATAACAAAGTGGATGTATTACTTAAAAAAGAAAATTATAAAGAAATTAACGAATAGCTATAACTTTATATTATTTAATTAATTTAGGTCAGCAGACTTTTAGGATCGCCAATAGTCTTACTTGGACAGGTATAGGTTAGATTCTTTACCGCTATCAAAGCCAATTATGTAAAAATATTTTTGATTTAACTAAAAAACAATATGTTTCTTTGCCTTATCAAGATACTTGCAGAATATGCATTAGTTGGGATTAATGTTTCCACGGAGTCTATTAAAACATCTCTTTAGCGTTCTAAAGGCACTTTTGACCAACGATAATAACGTTTAACTTTTAAGTCGGATTTGCAAACATATGGCTTATCTGAAAAATAAAATAATAAATGTGTCTATACTAGTAGCTGCTGCTTTTAAAAATAAACAAAATTTTTATCAATCAAGTATAAAATAATTTTGTGAAAACTATCTTAATACAGTAGAGTATGCTTATAATTAGGATAAATTTAAATATGCAATAAAAATATTTTAAAATATTCCCAAAAAAATCTTTCAAATATGCACATATATGTGCACCCAAAACAATACATGTTAATAATTCTTAATCAGATTTATCTAAACAAATATTTATTAAAAAGTATAATCATATGCTTTTTCAAGTTCTATAATTGAAAGGATCTTCTATTAACATACAAAAGGTTCAAATATATTGAAAATATCATCAGTCGATATTACTGTATATGTTATTTTTAATCTTAGTCAATGTTTGAATTCCAACATTTCGATTAAATACTTTGTAAAACTTTTCAATAAATATTTTATTTTTTAATTTATTAATCGAGATTGCCTCGATATCTTCTTTCACAGATTTTCAAAAACTTTTGTTTGTTGAGGGTTTTTTAGCTAGCTTATATACATACATGCATTTCATTGGTGCTAATGCCAAATCATCAGTAGACCTTAAACCATATTTGAAACAATTCAAAAATATGGTTTAATGTTTTTTGAGTTTTTTTCTTACAAATTTTATTCGCTTAGAATTGTTTCAGTTACCAAAATGAGTTCATGAGTGCCTTTTTCAGATATTTTGAGTTTACATGACAGAATATTTGTGGCTAGTTCTTAGTACAATTGCGTACAGTATTGAAATCGTTGGGAATATAAGTTTAAAATACTAAAATTTAAAAAAAAAACGTCGAATGTTCTGTTCGTAGAGCCTCAGCAGTCGAATTGAGTAAACAATATATATTTTCTAGTCAAGTCGTTTGCTTCGATTCTATGAACAGTACAGAAGCTGCAATTTTGTGACATATTTATTTCCATCAAAAAGATATCTAAGTCCATATATAATTAAATAGTGTAAAATTATCTTATTTTTAATAGACTTTCAGTCCATTCTTTCTATGCCCTCGACGCGTGAGAAGCAAAGCAAACAAGTTGGTGAGGAAATTTTGGTGCCTTTAACAAAACCCACTGCCAAAGAACGTTCAGTGGCAGAGAAATATAAAACGCATGGTGATGCTCAGGCATAGAGTTTTGTCCTCATGGTACTAAAGTGGTGTGCCTTGAGGCACAATAAGCCACAGCAGAAAGATCAGTTGGAAAATCAACTTAAATTTAAAACACAAAGAAGATTGGCTGCAAAAAAGGTTCTAGGTTTCAGGATTAAGATCTAAATCGCTTAATATCATAATTCAATTTTACCCCTTGCTTCTATTTCTTTTTACATATACGTTTTATTTCAACTGAAATGTCCATCAACAGTGACCAACGAATTCATCTAGTTTGACAAGTCAGCGATGACCGATATATTCATCAAGGTTGATTAGTCAAATGTGACAAATATTTGTATCAACGCTTGAGTTGTTCAGACATATATTCTATGTACGATTAAATTTGATAGTTAAATAGGAGGGAGTGCAAGAAGATCACACGTACACAAAAGATTCCATCATTTTTTTCATATTGGCCCTAAGAAAATGAAAGAAACTTTGTTCTACGTGATGATGGATATTTCTACCAACAACGCCAGTTATATTATCGGTCAAATGACCGCCACTGTTCTTGTAGGGAAATCGTGCAACAATTAATTACAATGAGAGCTAAAACAAAAATATCCAATTCCATTAAGAAAAGTCATAAAAACTTATAACAAAAATGATAATATAAAATTACTGAGTCACAAAATTTTGATTTATTACGCTAATAGAGTCTATAATGTAAACAATTTGCTTATTGCGATGATTTGCAGTTATTGCATCAGGCGGGGTTGTACTGTAGTAACACTTTTATAACTTAAATTTGAGACCCTGTGTGTCTTATAAGAAGTGCATAATATATAATATAAAATAAATTTAATTATGTTTTTTTTTTATAAATAAAACTAGTGCTTTCTGCCAGTTGTAAGTTTATATTGAAAATAAAAAAATTTAGTTGTTTTATTGTTGCTTCAAAATAAATTCCCAAAAGAAAGATTTTATTTTATTTTCAAAAAACGGGCAACTAATTATTTTCTTCTAAACTATCTACATACACACGTACATACATATATTGCAATTACGATTTTCATGATTACATTCAAGCTTAAGTTTTTTCAAGCTGCTGAATAATTTGGAAAATATTTAGCGAATAGAAACCTAAAACGTATGGAAGTGAGAAACAACTTGTATTTAAATACATATCTATAAAATAGCCCTTGTGGAAAATTGATGATGCTTATTGCATACGTATGTGTGTATGTAACTACCAGTGTTGACAGGTGTTGTAGAGAAAAAGAAATTGGGACTCAAAAATGCAAGAAAAAGTTAATCGACGAAAAAATACCTTAAAAATGCTAAGTTAAAGTGATAGGTTTTATTACCAACATTATTCAAAAATTCTATCAGTAGACAATTCTATTTTACAAATATTTATCAATTCATTTTTATATGCAATCGTAAACGTTTCTAAAGAAAAATATTGTTTAACTCAAGCTCAAATATAATTTTACTAATTTCGTTTTAATTCAGGACATTTTTGATAACTTTACATTGTTTTTGTTAAAAAAGTAACATAAGAAGATTTTTAATTATCAGACTAGCAGAATAGATAAGTACTGATTTCGAAGTCGCAACATCATCTCATCAGTATTGTTGGTTCGATTTTACCACTTGTTAAAAAATTTATGCACCTAGAAAAAGTAAATAAAAATTAATTCAGCCATTTTGAGGCCAAATCCAATTTATAAAAACGGCTAAAAGGAACACCACGTTAAAACAAAAATTTCCATGTTTAATAATGAAATGCGGGCTAAATTTAGTTTCGAAAAGGCTAAACTGGCAACGCGGGTAGCACATATACCAATATAAATTCAGTCCTTTCAAGGCTTAGTCCACAATTCAAAAGGGTTGAAAAAGTACACAACACTAAAACATCAATTTCGGGGATAAATAATGAACAAAAACTGGCTAAATCTATCTTCGAAAAGTCAAAGCTGGCAACCCTTGTAACTACTCACACACACACACACGTTTGTGTTTGTTAACGTTTTTGCTGTAAGAGTAGCCAAGAAAAAGCCAATAATTTGGCAAGGATTATTATTTCAATGCAAATAATATTCTTTGGTCGTTTAGAAAGAGAAAAGATGACATAAACTACACGAAAATGTTCCAAATCAAATAACAAGAAAAAATAAAAATCAAAATCAGCATTAATAACGAAATCTAAATACAAAAAAAAGTAAAAAATTAAAAAAAATGAAACGAAAATCAACACCCAAAAGAGAAAGGAAAATAAAAACAATAATAATAAAGCTGGAAATAAGAAAAATTGTCGTCGTCTTCAAATTACAATTTGAATTTTAATAAATCATAAAAAATTATGAAGGATATGACTCCATAATAAAAAAATCCAAGTACGAAGGATTTGCTTTTTTGTTTTTGTCTGTCAATCGGACTTTCATAATAAATAGAGCGCCAATAAGACAAAACGAATAAAGTTTTTACAACTTAAAATATAAACACAACACATAATTTACAACTTTTCTTTTGGAATGGGTGTATTTTTTAGAGTTTGTTATAAATTCAGAAAATATTAATAATTCTTGTTGTATCAAATTTTAACTCATGGTCATTCAAATTTCGCCATGTTCTATAAAACCTTATATCTTAGAGCTCATTACTATTGTTAAGTAATTTTCAAATATAAAACAAAAGATGTGTTACAGAGGGTTTTTCGCTAAGAGGTTTCATTTGAATATGTAGAAAAAGCGAGATTTTTTCGAGAAACTATTAATAATGGAAAGCAGCAGACACGATATCGCTTGCAGGATCATGTTCTTTTCATTAAATTTGTATTCAGCAATTTGTACATTTGCGGCTGCATGTCTTCAATAACTTCACACGAATTCTACCTTTAAGGTCTTGAGTCGATTGCGAGCCACTGGCAAAGACTTTATCTTTCATGGAAACCCAAAGAAAAACGTCTAAAGATGTTAAATCAAGAGATATCACGTGAGATATCACATGGCTGGGAAATTTTTCACGCAAAAGTGTGCTCGGTAGGCGTAAGTTTTTGTGTTAACTGAACTGAACTTTAAGACTAAAGTAGTTATGCAAAAATGCGGCGTAGTGTGTTTTGTGGAATGTCCAACTCCAAGGATCGACGAGAAATGGACAAACTTAGTTTTTCTTCACTACTGCGGGATGCTGCACCAATATTTTCAGCTCTTCTTAAGCGACATGCATGAATTCTTTACATTATTAACTTGTCCTAACATGTAAAATATTTCCAGCAGTTTCACAATAGCTGGCAGAGGAGGTCCTTCACGAAATGCATTAATTTTGCGAACTGTGACCGCGATATATATAACACTTTTGTAGTGAATTTTAATAATTTTAATGCGCCATTGAAACGTTCATAGACTGCTTTTTATTGATAGTGTTTTCTTGTTGTCTGTCAAGAGTCATGAAAACTCTTAAAATGGCAGGCTATTGAATATAAAACTTGTCATTGGAACACAGTCTACAACGATTTCAACGAAGCTCAAATTATAATTTATGATTTTTAGTAACGCGGGAAAAAATGTTTTTCATCTTATCTGTCAAATGGAACTCAACAGGTCATATTTAGAGAGGTTACTAAGAAGGTCATTTAGGCGTTGCTTAACGTAGTCCTCTGGTTTCTTTTTTTGTTGGCGTTATTTATCAATGATCTTATTTATGTCACTACGCACATTCACAGATTCACTACGTAATTTATAGGAATTATTAAAAAAAAACAGCTGTCATTCTATGGTATCAAATTAGATTACTTTCATCGTGTTGACACACACTACAGTGTAAAAATTGTACAACTTTGTGCTTCATGATATATCGATCCCTGTGCGCTATATTATCGTATATTAAAAACACTAGATATTACAGGGGGGCTATTTTTTTAGCTATTTTTATTATATATATATATATATATATATATATATATATATATATATATATATATATATATATATTACATATATAAAACGGAATGTGTATTTGAATGTTTGTTTGTTTTTTTTGTGCCTTATAGGAGACTAGACCTCTGTACCGATCTTCCTGAAATTTTCACAAATTTTAACTGGGACTCTGTATTGAATTATATGCTGCTTTTTGCAACGCATACCGAGTTAATCTAGTATACAATAAAAATGTAACGATAAAATATGCATTGTGTTATCTCCATAACTATTACATTTATCGCTATAATATTTTGTCATCAGATGAATTAATGGATTCAGAAACAATTTGCATAAAAAACTCGATTTCGAAAAAAAAGTGTAATATGCGATAATATCGCGCACAGCGGTCGATATTGTTGGATCACAGGTTCAGATGTCGTCGTCATATTTATATGTTTCTCAGCAAATCTAATTGAATACTAGAATTTTGTGAAACGGTGGACTAAACAATTTTCCAAATTATATCTAAAAAAATTTTGTATACATCGCCTCTTTTCAAACCTCTTTTCAAATAGAAATCTGTTACATAAATATATGGGATCTTTGCTAATCTATTCGTATTATTAGTTTTGAATCAGTTCAAAATCCATCTTTGATCTTTTGCCTACGAGCTCTTGGATGGAAATCGCACGCTCTAAACAGGCTTGATCTTATTGGGATGCCTAATTTAAAAAGTGGTCGATCCTTGCTTAGCGTTTTATTTGTTCTGGTCATATGTCGATTGTGAGTTCTTGCTTAGTGACATTAACTTTATTGATCCTATTAGACCAGCTTGTATATATATACATACGAGTATATACTATTTTCTAGCGGGAGTTCCTGTGTATGCCCATCTTGGAGGGAAATGCAAAAGTCCGGTAAAAGAAAAACGCCACTTCTGACACTTGTTACACGCAGAAATCTTGTAGTAGAAATTTATGCGCCAACAGTAAAAAAATCACCAATTTCTTATAACCGTGAATGTTTTTGCTGAATGAAAATACGGTCAACATTATTTGTTGCTGCCCATTTTCATTTATTGTTGTTTGTCGTTTTTTATTTCATAAATAAAAACAAATAAAGATATTGCTCATTTTCATTATTTAGCACATGAATTTACGTAAAATTTATATAAATAAATTTTCTTTCTTCTGAATTTTATGATCTTGTTGCTGAAATATTTGTTTTCCTTAAGCTTTGTACTTTTGAAGAATCGTAAAACTGCACAACAAGTAAACATATTTTATTCAGCTGTCAACGAATCTTATTTACCAAACCGATGTGTAGACCAAACATGAATAAAAGTAAGAATATTTTGAGCAGGATTAATTCGTTCTTTAATTAAACCATTTTATTATATTAAATATTTACGAACTGCGTTATCCTTCTACTATTGGTAATTTACCCCACGTCTCCACATAGCAATTTATATGGAGTTTGGCAAATGCTGGCAATCAAAATTGCTACGTTGAAATGTCTGACTGTTGTGAATTTAATTTGTGTCAGTATTGCGGCAACTAATTAAAATTCGGCCAAAAAAATGTTGCTCGTGATAAAAGTTAATTATATATTTCAAATAATTATTTTACAACAAAACTGCATTGTTCGGAATCAAAAATAAAGATTATGTAAAAGTTTGGCTCCAAAATACAATCCTACAAAGGAAAATTGCTCAAACCAAATTTTGTTGGTTTCTATTTCAATTATAAACGACTAAAAAATTTAATATTACCCCAAAATTTTTTGAATAACGTTTACACTGAGTATGTCTTTCTGCCTATACGGACTTCGGTGAGGTTTACTGCTTTTTTGCTATGCGTGTGTTAAATGTGGGCTGTCTTAGCTAAAAGAATTTTTACTAGATAAAGTTAACCGCAATCTTGTATTGCACAAATTATCATTTATGGGCTTTAGTCACTCTGCTTTAAAATGATTAAACTTTTATCTAATCCAAAAGGTCGGGGCACATAGAATCTGTCGTATTTTATACCTTGCTTTTTTCAACTGACAACTAAGTTGAAGTACAGGGTTTCTTATAAGGTTTGTTACATTCGGTACGTCTTCGTCAACGCAAAGTACTAAAGTTGGGCAACTTTTAACTTTTAACGTACGTTGAGTACTTTGAAAAACTCATTTTTTTTTGCTTTGTCTTTTTAAGCTTTTTGTTTTGTGTGTTGACAAAAATAAATTAGAAGAAAATTCAAATTTTTAATTTAAATATACTCTAATTCTATTGAAAATGTGAACTTTAATCAAATGAAGCTGATTTAATGTCCGTCAACAAAATACTCATTGGGTCAACCTCCTCCGCAATGTATAAGGTACGACGGATTCTATGTGCCTCGCCCTCAATAAGTCAACAGGACAAATTTGGGAATGTTATATCAAAAATCATTGAAGTACATTCTGGTGTCCCTCAAGGCAGTCACCTGGGTCCAATTCTGTTCACTTTATTATGATCTTCCTACTATTGTTCCGCATTCTAAAGTACTGATATACGCCGATGATGTTAACATTTTTAACTCTTTTAACGATATTAATGGACATACTTTATTAAGTGCCGACTTTCGGAATTTTCATTAATGGTGCAGATTTAATTTATTGGAGTTATATATCTTGAAATGCAAGCTTATATCATTTTTCAGACACAATCCGATCGAGACTTCTTATTATATTGATACCTTTATTGTAAATAAAGTTCAAACCATATTGGATCTTAGCATACTAAAGCCTATGGGGTCCTTGGATTCATGAAACCCTGGTCAGAGGAATTTCTAGATCCTTATATCAAAAAACTTTTATACACTTCTCTTGTTCGACCAATTTTTGAGTATGGACTTGGGATCCTTGTTATTCTATTCATATTAATACTATTGCGTCGGTACAAAAACAATTTTTAATTTTCTGTCTCCGTGATCTTGGTTAGAATTGTTATGTTTTTACGCCATATCATGGCTGACTCGTTCTGATAAAATTTCCTACTCTAAAAAGTCGACGATTGATGCTGAGTGCTTTATTTGTTCTGGGCCTGATGCGTGGTGATGTTGATTCAGAGTTCCTACTTAGTCAACTAAACATTGGCCTTAAAATACTACCATTCTGCGGCTAATAATGATTCTTTTCGTCGCACATGTGTTAACTTCAATAAATGCTACCATATTATAAACTTGTCTGAGAGTAATGACGTACTGAAGAGAAATCTTACTTTATTTCTAAATTGTTGAACCAATTATTTATAGCTCTATATATATTATTCATAATTAGCCAGTAAGGGTGTAAAAATCTATTGACCCATTAAATAAAAAAAAAATATATGGCCTTTGGCAGAGGCTGAAAGATCTTATAATTTTTTTTGTCGAGTATTGCCTAATTAGCTTTTATCCGGGTACTAACCTCTTCACTTGGTATGTTAGCACTCAAATTTTTGATTGGGATAGTCTTTAAGTGACTATAACTTACCCCTGGGACAAAGACCTTAAGATTTGCCGAGAGCTGAAGGAACAAAACCTTAATAAATAGGGTCACTATAAAACGTACCCGGAGAAAAAAAGTGAACAGTGAAAATATGTTGGATCTTTTGACATAATTGTGCATTATGTCATAAATGATCGTTTTTGAAGAGAAAACTACCAATACAGTTTGTTTCATGGTTATTTTTACGACCTGTATAGTAGATTAGTTCAGAAAATATTTTAATCGATGTTGAGTCTCAGTAAGATTTTGTGTTCTTTAAAGTTTTTCCCAAATCACAGCAGTTTCCGGATCAGAGTAGTCCTTCTAAGGAATGAAATACCTTATGCTTAAATAAATATAATTTTATAGCTGATAATGCGTTTTATTCTCTAGCAAAAGCTAAAATTCAAAGGTTTTAAAAACTAATACTCAAAAAAATATAGTGTCTTTGCAATAGTATTGTAAAATTACACAAATAAAATTTGTTCGAAAATATTAAACATAAAATTTTTTCAGCAGAAACTTAATAAAGAATATTGTGACTTTGAAATATACGCCAAATGAAGGATTGAAGTAATTAGAAATATTTGGAATATAACATATTTAGGTTTAAATTTATGTCAGCTGTTACAACTTTTGAAAAGGGGACACATTAAATCTCACCGGATTCTATCGAGTATTTTTTAATGATGGCTCTATTTTTTAATATTTTGTTTACTTATACTGAATTATAAGCTTATCTTTTGGGATTTCTTTAAGAGCCTTTTAGTTAAACATTTTTTTTTAATTATTGTACACACTTTTTCGTGAAAGTTACAATATTCCTGACTTTCTTCTTAACCAGCTACATATTTCATTACCCACAGTAGGGTATTTAAGTTAAAATAAAATTAAAAAAAGTTTCAGTATAAAAAAGTTCCGTACTGGAATACTTATTTGTTCTATGCGTACATAAAATATACGCCTGCTAAAGGTTTAATATTGTCAATACCCACTAACAGGGTTATAAAATTTACACAAAAACAAAATAAATATAAATTTTTTCTCTCTTTATTATACAAATAAATTATGTATTTATCCTTATTTCTCAAATGGATTTATTATTAATAAAAAATGTAAATACACATGTAATGCAAATACTTTGTCGAGTGTCAAGACATAAGAAAATGAAAGAGGATGCTGAATGTCAACACTTGTGTTTTTAATTAAATGTGAAATGGAATTATTTTAAATCTTAAAAGTGACTTTGCTTGAAGAACATTTTTGCAAAGGCAAAATTTTTGTTATTAAAAGTATACGGTCGAAGTTATCACAGCAAAACAAAGTAACTTCCATCATTCATTTTAGCCTTTAAGAACTCGTTATGAATTCTTCATATTTTGTTACTATTTAGCAACAAAAATGCCTGTATTTCTTCGAAATTTTTTTTTAATTTTCTTAAAATTTAATCCCTTAATATAAATACCCCACTTTTTGTGGCATCTAATTCATTATTTAAACTTCATACCGGATGGTTTGTATTAATGAGCAGCGGAAGCATTTTACAAAGTTCACTGAAACGGAAAAACCTATACTGCCACACATATTCACGGTTGTTGCATGAACTCATTTGGCTTTGGCAACGAATTTGCGAAATCTGAGCAGCTAAAAAAATATTCACATGGTGGCTTTAAAAACCAAAAGAACATTTGTTTAAAGTGAAAAAAACTAAGAAACCAGTTTCGAAATAAATAGTGTGTAATATTTTACAGTTTTCTCTACAAGCAGCTTATGAAATGTTTTAGTTGAGTTTTAGCAATTAACGACAAATTTTCCAGAATTAAGTTAGAAAGAACATAAAAGTCAAATGTTGCATTGGCAAATGAGTGAGTATGTTTATATTTGATTACAAGAAAATTTATTCTTCAATAAATATTAATTACAACAGTTTATCAAAAATTTCAATTAGATTAAATCAGGTAGTTCTTCGGCATTTTCATTAATTTTAATTAATCAAATTGTATATATAATTTTATAAAAAATTCTTTAGCATCATCAGGAAAAGAGAACTTGAAATATTATTAAAAATATTAAATCTTACAAATACTAAGTTACATGCGAAGGAACATTATTCGAATAAGAAATCTGGAAGCATAAATAAACGAAACCTCAGTTCTATGTGTTTATCAAATATTTATACTACTACGAAAAAATATTAAGTCGTCTTTTTTGTATTTTCTTTACCTTGTGCAAAATCACCTGACAGCACTAGTGCTCTTAACAAAATGAAACAGCAAAAACAGTTAACATCGATACACATGATGGGATATTGAGTTTCGAACTGCAAAATATTAATTGATATATGAAGAACCAAGGAGGAAAATCGAGTTTTAACATTAAAAATCGCTACACTCCATAAAATATCTAGTGAACATACCCATGTTCTAACAATGTTCCGTCATGTGTTACCGGCATAATCCAATATTGAAAAAATTTGTGCCATAGTTATACAAACAATTGGACGATATTTCCGAGGTAAATCGTTTAAAAATAACCTTAAATTACAATTTAAACGGAAGTTACCAAAATAATATTTTTATTTGCTTCCCCTTCTAAATTTAGAGAAATTTCCGCAATACTAAAAGCAACTGTAATAAAAAAAATAAATAATTAGAAATCAATTCTGCATATTTTGTACGTGAAGGCAGGATTTAGAGACCAATCGTGCGATTCACCAACTTTTAAAGATTCGTTAAAAGAAAAACTTGCCCACAAATGTTGTTGTTTGCGGTAACATTTATCTGATTCAGTAACTTCTTCTCCAGAACTATGATTTAATTTAATATCAGCTGGAATCTCTGCTAAAAAAAATTATTTGTTTTTTTATTAAAAAAGCACCATAAAAAAAACTTTTGATTGAAAAACTTTTTTTTTCAAAATAATAGAAAAACTTCAATGTTCACAATGCAATCACCACATTGAACAACATCACAATTTACCTGCTCCTTAATATTAAAGCAATTTTATTTTTATTAGAAGATATTTACGCAATTAAACATCCTTTTTAACTTAAAATTACACAAGACATTGTTGCATTAATGCACATATTTTATTCTCATAAATGTAAAATTTATGAAGTTAAAAACTCATTTTAAAATAAATTTCACCAAGCCATTTCAATTTAATGTTCTATGTTTTTCCACTTTATTTTCATAAATTTCCCAAGCAAATAAATATAAAAAAATTAAATATGAAAAATATAAGACACATAAATAAAAAGAAATATTTTGCCATGAGTTCATAATATTGTGATTTATATGCCTTTTGGGGGCTTAATTGTATACAATGTACAACATTTATAGACATACTCGCACATATACGATGATGACCCTACAACATCTTGGGATATACATATCAATAGCAGCACAGCGGCAAACAATACATGCCCACAAACATTAACACATGTGCATACATAGGAGTATGCATATGGATGAATGTATGTTTATATATTTTCATTTAAAACTATTGTGTGTTAGACCTTTATATGTACATATGTATGTATGTGTGCCTGAGTTTGCACGTATGTGTTTTGTGTTTACAGAGGTGTGAAATGTATTGTGGACTTGTCTGACTTGAAATGCGTGGTTAGAATTGTTTATTAAGTTGTTAAATCTTCCATTGAGTTGACCAAATAACCAAGAGGGTGCCACTATTTAGATTTCTCATTAAATGTACAAACAAACTATAAGAATTTACAAAAGCAGACGGCATAACGATACAGTGACTGAAAAAAAGTATTTAAAGAAAACAAAGAAAAAAAAAAACTAAATAAAGTTGATAAGTTGCGGAGAGAGCAGGGATCTTATCTTTGGCATCAAACAAAAATAATGGGTTCGATTTGTTTAATTCGTTGATTCTTGGACTTATAAAAATATGTATACATGTATTTTATTGCCTTAATTTAACTTAAAAATTTGTATGCTAGTAATACGATTTTTACTTTCTCTCGATTTTGTGACCCAAGTCACGGTATCTCTCAAAGATGGTAGCATTTAATCTAAAACTTTTTGAACTTTGATTATGAAAACTTAAAATATCTTCAAACAAATCAGAACTATGCTCTATGATACGTATTTTTAGTGTTTTCAAATAATTAACTTTAGATCTGGGACCAAAGAAGCGATTTTCTGGAACAAAATAATTGCAAAACGACTGACAAAATAATCAATTAAGGGTGCATTATATAATTCTAAAGCTTTCTGAAAATTATCTCAATTCATTGCATGGTTAAAAATTATTAAGAAATATTAAGTTTAAGGTAAGCACAATAACGCAAAGTAACCTAAATTTTAAGCCCAAGACTTAACTGATGCTGCAGCCTCTGCTGAAGATTACTTGTCCCTTTTATATTGTTTAATATCGCTGAAGTAAAGTACATTCTATCATCCCTGCAACATCTACCAAACAAATGAAACAAAACTTTTTATAAGCTAAATTGAATTACTATCAAATATTTCTGAAAATATCCTTTATTTTTATTCTTTGGATGCACAAACAGAATATGAGAAAAACATATTTATTAAATATCGAAAAACTCTACATGTTATCTAAAGTAATCCAAGTTAAGAAGTTGATGATTTAAAAAGGCGGTTTCTAAAAAAAAACAACAAACGAGCTTGTTGTCGATATGTAAAGTAGTGTGATAAAATTATCAAAATTCAATTATTGTTGTTAATGTGGCGAAGGGCAGATTTATTCAATTGAATTTAAAATATTGTATTTTTCAGACACAGAAATCGAGTCAGATGAGGCGCACAACTTTTAATTGAACATTCGTTTTCGCGAATATTAGCGCAGATATTCGTACGTGTCCTCGTATTCGCATTCATATTTCCAAATACGAGTACCTAAAAATTTATATTCTTGACATCGTTACTTGTTAGTATTATGCGTGATATGTAAAATCAATCTGTTAAAAGAGTTTTCTTTTCTGCCATCAACTGTAGTTGCTTTATTAAGAATTTATACATTTATATAAATGTATATGTATGCATGACCTCTGCTTGTGTGAGTAAGTATTTTTTTCATAGACATATAGTTTAGCAAATATAGACATTTACGAGTATATGTATTTGTGTGTTAAAATATAAAATAAGAATATCTGAAAACTCAAATATACACAATAGAAATGTATAAATGTAACCCCATAAGAAAACATAAAACCTAAAAGTTTGTATTTATAAGTATATTCCATAGAATGAAATAAAAATGCTTTAAGAATTTTAATATAAAATAAAAAAAATATACGAACAATCTTTGCACATACACTACAGTCTCTATGAATAAGGAATTATGATGTTTTACATTTGATGGAATTTATTTCGAAAGCAGGAGACTTATTTATAATTTTTAATAAATGCAAAAGTAAAAGAAATACAAATTTAACTAGGAATTTTAGCACCACATCCCATTAAAAATTGGTGTAATCTTGGCTTATGTGTACAACAAATTTTGCAAGCTAATAGACTTATCTATGTAAACGACAGTGTGTGTATTTATATGAGTAAGAGATTTTTGATTATTGTATTTGTGCATAAATACATACTATAAAAGCAAGGAAATATAAAAAAGTACAGCAGAGTGCGTGCCTAGAAAATTAATTTAAATGCAATAAAAAAATCAACAATATGAAATACGCAATAAAAAAAACATGCTGCGAAAATAAAAAATTAAAGTTATAAATTTATCGATATTATTTCCTCATTCTTAGTTTGTTTTTCTTAAAGACATCAACGCCATCAATCAATGAAATCAATTTAAATTATTTTTTTTTCTCCTAACGAAATGCATGTACGTAAGTCTGATAGTAGAATTTTCTAATTAAATTGTTTAAAATTATTTTATATTTAACAATTATTTCTTTATTTGATTTCATTGAAATCGATACTTGTATGAGTATGCAAAAAAGAGTTTTCTCCTAAAACTGAACACTCTGCTATGTATTGCCGTGAAATATACTTTTACTTAAAAAATTAAAAAATATATATTTTCATATGACAGCCGACACATCGCTCATTTATTGCAACGTAGTCATATCTGAAAAAAACTCATTCTTAAAAAAATGAAATTTAAATTTTTTAATTTACCCACACCTCAATGTTCAATATATTTTAATTCAGAATCAGCCAACCAACATATTGGTCGAGAGAGAACTATTAACTCCATAGAATTAATTCTCAGAAACTGCAAAGAGGATCACTGCTTTTCACCAGTTGTAAGTACTACGTAATGTGCTCTTTTAGAAAATATCAAAATTTGGTAATCACTGCCCTTTAAGAATTAAATTACTCTGCATTATTTAAGAGTAGGTATATCGCTACCTACTGGTAAAAATAACATCACGGAATTGATTAGATAAGTAATATTTATTAGCAATCAGTGATGATTCTTTATTTAAAAATAGTTTAAAATAAATGTTGAAATAAGAAAAAATTAAAAAAAACAATCTAAACAAATCCAGTAGTCCAAAGTCCTATTAACCCTCTAATGCCTAAGAGTGCTTTAAGGCACACTTCACAAAAGTAGCACGGACAACCAATATAAATTTTCTTATAATAAATTACCTTTTTTACAGTTGCTAAAAGATGTAGCAAAATATTTGTAAATGCTTCGAAAGCTCTTAAAAGCTGTTTTTATCTCTTTTATGCGTATTCTTGCTAACAAAAACTGTGCAGTTGCATGCCGTCTTGTCAAATTTTGATATTTGTGAGTTCCTCGATCGTAACGATAATTTTTATCATTTGAAAGTTTGGTTTTTGTTAAAACGGTGTTTTTATTACAAAATGGCCAAGCACTCACCTGGAAGTTAAACTACTAAAGGCCGAGGCACGTAGAATCCATCAAATGTTATATGTTGCTCTTTTCAACTTACATTACAGTATCGGCGGAGGAGGTTGTGACAATGAGTACTTTGTTGACGGACATTAACTGACTGTTTTTGGAAAATTTAAATAAAATTGTGAGTGAGAATTTATATTAAAAACAAAAACAAATTTTTGTATTTTATTGTTGTTTTCAATATGAAATTCTCATCCACAATTTTGTTTTCATTTTCTAAATACAGTCAGTAATTCAGCTTGGTTTGATTAAAGTACGCATTTTCCATAGAATTCGAGGATATTCTGGAATTTCTTTTAATTGTATTTTTTATTTAATACTGGAGCTGATGCCCTTTTGTAGCTAGTGCTCTATAATAATTAATTATTATTAAGTTATTAAATAAATAAAATAAAATAAATAAATAAATAATTATATATAATTAATTTTGTAACCACGCAACTAAAAAGCTAAATAAAAAAGAAGCCTAAAAATACTGATAGTTGTCAAAGTACTCAACGTACGTTAAAATTTTAAAAATCTTTAGTACTTTGCGTTGACGGAGACGTGCGGACAAAGCTCATAAGAAACCTGTATTTCGTATAACGTATGACGGATCCTACACATATTTTTCTTAAAATCAGAGTCCTAAAAATACCCTAAAAAAACTATTCGCATAATATTTTTCCATTTTTTCTTAAGCTGGACATTGAGGGTTAAGTAATGTTGAATAATTACATAATTGAACTAGTTCGATCATCTGTACGCAGTGTTACGGTATACGGATATTATTAAATATCTTCAAGATATTTAATTTTAATTTAAAATTTAATTTAATAAAAAAAATGTTGCTTATAACTTGTTAGTTGTGCCTTTTTTTTAATAAGTTAAAATGCTTATACCTTTTTAATATATGAAGCTCTCATTTATTTTTTAAAAGTTGTTGTATAACGTAAGAAGTGTAAAACTTTTCAAAAATATGATTTAAGGTGTACTGATGATTTGGCAGAAGCAACCATGAAATGCATGTGTATAGTATACTCAACAAAAAAAAACTTTTTAAGATTGATTCTGTTAAAATATAAAAAAAATAAAATTAAGGAATAATACACAATTTTTAATTACAAAATAAAACCAAAATATCATAAAACAAAAATATCTTTGAGGAAAATTGTATCCAAATCATTCAATTGATGGCTTTAATAGTTATTATTGCATACCTTGATGAAGATTACATTTAGTGGACAAAATTCGATTTAGCGAACAGTAAGCAATATTACTTATTTATTTAAGTTTTAAAATGTTTAGTTTTCTATTTAACGTTGAAATTTTTCAGGGAATATAGACTACTCTTAAAGCTTATATTTAAGTCCTTCCTCATAAACATTAGTTAAAGCTTATGTGTTGCAACAATCCTGTTTTATCTTTATTCAATGTTTAAAAATAATACCATTAATAAATTTAAGATCGTTTTAGCATTTTTTAAGAGCATAAATCACATTTTTAAGAAGTTTTTCTCGGCTTATCATTACAAAAATTTCAACTCGTTTTATACGTGCGAGTATTGTGTGAATTCAAAACGCTTGATGGATAATAATTTTTGCAGTTAAAAAAGCACTAATTTGCAACTGTTTGAATGCGTACATACTTTTTTTAGCTTCAATAAATTTTGTTGTCAATTTTATACCAAATGAAATGCTTCTTTTCTCTTCTTTTTAATTTTAATTTACTCTTTAAATTTAATTGCTATATGTTAGTTGACAATTTCTTTGAATAGTACTACATTTTTCTTCCTATTTGGGCTTATTTTTTGTTATGAAACAGAAAAAATTACGAAAAATAATTATCACACAAATATTTTTTCACACAAATGTTAATAAAATTCTGAATTTATATTTTCATTTAGTTATTAGCAAAGGGAAATGGTCTAAAAATTTGTTCTTGAAAAATATAAATTTTATAAAATACTTCTTATTTAACTATTGGTTGTTTTAGTGCTGTATGTGTACAATTTTTATATTAATCCAATACAAATGCAAAATGTTTAACTGACACTTGCGTAGACTTGGATTTCAGTTGGAATTCTTTTTACTCTTTGTTCACCGTTGGCGTATACGCAATTTTATTTAAATAATTAATTATAAAGTATACGCCACCAGTCTGTATGCAAGCTGTAATTAGAATATGTATTCAATTAATTGAGTGTCTGTTTCATTCGGTTAACTTTGAAGTTTTTAGCAACGAATGAGATTTAGTTAACTTTAGAGTATTCGCTTAAGCGATTAATGTGAATTTACATGAAATTATAAAACAAATGATATTAAAAAAATGATTTATTTTTTCCAATTTATAAAACCAAATACATACATATGTGTATTTATAATAAGTTTTCAGCATACATTTTGTATATAACATTGAGCAAAGATTTAATTATTATAGGAAATCAATACAAATATGTAGTCTAACACCGTGAAATTTAGGTTGATCTGTTATTTGATATATATTAAATTCTGCATTTGTCTAGAGAAAATAATCAGCTTTAAGCTTAAAAGTTTAACCGAATACTGTATTTATAGTTTTCTGATCTTTTGTTGCACAAAATTAAATTAAAAACTTTACTAAACTAATGAACCATTTTTTTTAGAAAAAATTAAAAGCTTGACTTACAAAGTTTTATTTTGTTATTTTATTTACTCTAGATCTGAAGGCAACAAAAAACATTACAGAAACTTTTTGCAAAGAAGGAAATGCATAAAATTAACTCTAACAGATGAAGATGGATATAAAAACTTGAAAACAATATAAGCCCTGATGAAGCAAAACCTCAATAGTTAGTAGTACAATACTTCTAAGAATTTAATATAAAAAACTTTATTTTTTCTACAAACATTCGCTTCTTTCAACACATTTTAAACGGCATTTACTCTTTTGTTATCAGAAACTTGTTAATCAAATTGGTAAATCATGGTGGTAAAAGTGTTTTCGTTTTAAATTTTCATTTTAAAATGTCTCTAATTTCGACTAATTAAAAAGAAGCAAAGCAGATAAACTTTATTTAACATCAAACTAGAGGCGAATACAAATCGTGTGGTCGTTAAAGAAACTTATGTCTGTAGTCTTCTGATTTATTTTTTATATCACTACCTAAGACACACACAATAATAGTTTTTAGTTTTTTACAATTAATATTTTTTTACTCATTATTTTTCATCTATCTACTTTAAAAAAGTCGTTTATAAAATTAGTAATTAGTCTTAAAGGAAGAACAAAAATATAAACATAATTATGATGAATATGAATTGAAGTCAACTAGCAATTTGGCATTATCTCCTCCTACAACAAATTACAAATTTTTGAAATAATCTATAATGTAACTATTTTTTTTAATCAAGCTTTAATTTTTCTACAAACTTTTCATGGTCTCCAATATTGTACAACATTATTAGTCTGTCAAAAATTAGCACTAATATATGGGAATGTAGCGTACAACAAACGGCACAGATAATGTTAATAATCTTATTACTTTTGTGTTATTATACGTTTACAAACATATATGTACAACTTCGGCCCTGAAGGCTCTTTAGAGAGTAAAACTCACATGTAAATTTATGTTTGTCTTTATGTTGAACTACCTTGTTGTGCCTACGAGCAACAAACAGTTTAGAAATAGAAATATTTATAAACATATACGTTTATTTTGGACAGTGGGCATGAACAAAAATTTAAATAAATTTTTATGAATATTGAATGAAAACAATTTTACACTTTCTAACTTTGGAGAAAAAAATATATTTTTTACAAATTGATTTTCATGTTCAAATTATGGTATAATTAATGAGTAAGGAAAGTTTTTTATGCTTTTTGCATGTATATAATTGCATATTTTAAAAATTAAAAAAAAGTATTTTTGATATAACCTGCATAAATTTGCATATTACGTAAATTAGCAACTCTTTTTAACAAACATTGATTGTGGTCATTGACGCAGATCTATATATGGTCACTGCAAAGCGATCATTAAAAATTCTTTACCCGGAAAATATTGCATGTTGCATGTCTGGCTCATGGGTTGCAGAGAATTGCTGATTTTGTTCGCTTACATTTTGCAATGTTTACTCACTTGTTACAAATTGCAATGTCGTTTTTCTTAAGTTAGAACTACATACATACATGCATACATAGTATGTGGTTTTTTCCCAATAAACTTATTGGCTTCATTAATTTCTAAGCGCCGTCTTGTATCAATGTAATGCATTCTATGTAGCCAATTATGATGAATCCCAAAAGCCCGGTACCATTAGATGGGGATCTTGGTTAAAGGCTGCTATATATTATTGCGATAACTTAAAAGAAATAAACAGCGTTTTAAATGAGCGTTGTGATGATGCGGCAGAGTCGATATGTGGGGCAAAGGTTTTATTTAAGAATTCATCGGTAAAAACAGATTTAGCATACATTGAAGATGGTTTTGAAAGTATTTGCCACAGTAAGCTCAGATTAGTAACCAAAGGCCTTTCTTTACATGAAAGTTTTTCCGTTATAGAAGACGTAAAAGAAAAACTTTAAAATATTAAGAATAAAATATTTATTGAAAAACTTTACAAAGTATTTAATCGAAATGTTTGAATTCAAGCATTGACTAAGATTAAAAATGACATATACAGTAACATGATATTTTCAATATATTTGACCCTTTTGTACGATGAAAGAAGATCCATTCAATTAGAAAACTTGAAAAAGCATATGATTATACTTTGTAATAAACATTTGTTTAAATAAATCTGATTAAGAATTATTACTCTGTGTTTTTTCGGGTGCATATATTTGTACATATTTTAAAGATATTTTTGGAATATTTGCATGCATATTTTAATAATTTTTGTGGATATTTAGACTTAATCTGGTAATGAGTGTAAAACTTAGTAAAATTTAGAAGATTCTTGCGTACAAGACACAAAAAAAATCAAATAATCTAAAGTTAGCAACAGCTTAGTCACCCAAATTATTTGCTATACAACTTTTGAGCGTTTTTTATTATTCTGTGCGATGAAATCGTGAATTTTTGAGTTGTTTAAACTTGATAAGACAAATCGTGATTGCTTCGCCGAGAAAACACACGTTCTGGAAACTTTTTAAGCAAAAGAGCAATGATAACGTTATTCGTGTGATACGTCTTGTTGAAAATAAACGTCGCCCATATCTTTATGCAAGATACTGTTAAATGTAGTTTGTGGAATGTCCAATTCCAGAAATTAACGAGAAATGAAAAACCTAAGTTTTCCCCAAAAGTATGGGCTACAATAGCAATATTCTCAGTTGTTCTTTAGCGATGTGCACAAGTTTGATGCTTCACATCAATAACTTATCCCAGCAGCTCTAATTTTACACCACTTTAACAAGATGCTTTAAGCCGACCAAAAAAAGTTTTAGTTTTACAAATTTTTTTTTACTGAATTTTAATAATTTTAATGCGTTATTGAAACGTATGACAACACTCTGTATAATAAAATTGATCCATACAAGTGATTTACCACTAACGGACTTGCAGCTCGTTCGGAAATATAAACAGTGCTGCAGATTTCATGGAAATAGTGAAATTTGTAGAGGAATTTTATTTATTTGAATGAAATTCAAACGAAATTATTGTTGCAAGACGAATCTATAGTTTGTCAAATGCTAATAAATCAAAATGTATTACAATATCGTGAGCAGGCAAATTCATGAATTAAATTTCAAATAAAAAGGTCAAACTTGTAGGTATGAAATATAAAATGAATAGAATATGTGACAATATAAAAGCTGCGTGAATCCAAATAACGAATATGCTGCTTGCATAAAAAACATTAGATTATACTTTTATCAAACAACACTCATCTATCGAAATATTAAAAAATATATATTCACGTTTCATTTTTGAATTGAAATGAAAAAATTATTATAAAGAAGAAGGCCCCTGTAGCCAGTTTCCTCTCTTTTAATTCTTTCTAAATTTAATTTACCATTAATAAATAAAAATAAATAAGTAAATAATGGTTTTATTTTTAAGAAGGGAAACGTTTGCAATATCAGTTGAATTTCAGTTTTTGAGGAATGTTTTGATTTGAAACAAATTGCTGACTAAACGTGACTCTTAGACGCTAACATTTATATCGAGCTGATTGTATTTTGTAGGGCAGAAAATCTCTGCCATCGTTTGTTCTTTAAAAATAATCACCGAGAAATGTTCGCATGAGAAAATAAATACCCATCATCATGAATAATATTTTTAAAGAGAATTTTTTCACTTTTCCCTTGGTTTTGTTCACTAAATTTTTGTAGGTGAAATAGATCATGTATTTTCAATATTTTCCTTCTAATTACATATATGAGTATATAAATGTTTCTTTTTAGATCAAGATCAGTAAATACTGTTCATTATTTTTAATAATAATTCCCCACAAAACCTTTTTGGACAGAGTATGCATCATTTTGGTATATAACCATTGGTATAGAATCATTCACTGCCCCTAAAATATTTTAAACACAAATTGATTTGCATTTAAAAATAGTTAATTTTTAACCAAAAATATCTTTATTATTATACTTGAATTTGTTTAATTCACTGAGAGCTGATAACGGAGAAAAAAGTTCACGGTAGATTCACGATAGCAATTTTCCCTTCGAGGGGAATACAAATTTTATGAGTCAAAAATTCCACTCGTTATTCAGGATAGGAATTAATATTTATATTTTGGGATTTTTTTAAAGAAAATTAAACATTTATTTTTGATTTTGACTTTTTGTTAAAGTCCGGAGTTATTTAAAAATTACTTTATTTTTTGACTCCTCATGATCACCGAAAATTTCAGTACATAATTTGGTTTGTTTTGTTTTCTCTCGTGACACTGTTGCACGTTTGAGAAATTGTTGATTGTAAATTTAACAATTGTTATTGTTTAGTTTGTGCATAAGAAATATTTGATACATGTAGCAATAATAACAATATGCAATTTGCAAAATTCAAATTCAAAACCAATAAAATAGTAATAAATTAATACAAACTTGTACGACTTGCACAAACACTTAAATATTACAAAAACAAATAATAGAAAATATACGCAGCTATGTTTACCAATATACATACATACATATGTATACTTACTTACAAATATTTATGTACGTACCCAGCTAGCATTTTGAGTAGTGAAAGATCCTACTGGGAATCTCATGAAGAATGTTTTTGATCGTTAAAGATTCCTTGCACGGGAGAAACTGTTACAAGAAGTGATTCTTCTGTGAGATTCTTCCATAACACAGAGAAAGACGCTTATATTAATCTTAGAGGGAAGCGTTTGAAATTTGTGTAGTTTTACAAAGTGTAACATTGTTGTTTTTGCACACTTCAAATAATCATTAGAAGCTTCTTTTACGACTTGCATATTAAACATTCCAAGATTAAAAGACGAGCGTGTCACAAAATGTCTAAAAAACAATAATCAAGAAAAAAAGTCGATGGTTTTGTTACTGTTACTCGTCAAATCATCATCAGAAGATTCTTTTAAACACAATTGTCTAACAGACATTCTATGCCAGCTGGGTATACAAGGATGTAAATAGTTTATTACTGATATATGTAAGTCCATTAACTTTTAACTTTAGAATTTATTTAGAAAGTAGTTTCTACTACACATTCACTATACATTCATTAGCATTAGAAACAATTCTTGATATAAATAAAGTCAAGCCTTTTCGTAAATGCAGTATATGCTGTCATTAAGAAAAACACGCACATAGAAAATAGAATATATGAACAATTATAATTGTAAATTAAAATTTTGTTTGTAAATGCAAATATTAATTAATAATAAATTTTGATTTATGATTGTGTAATATAAATAAAGGCCATACACGCATATTTGTTGAAAGAACAACAAATTAGAAAGTTTAACATAAATTGAGATTCTTGAATACAGGTTGTAGGCGTTTTACAAGTTGGAAGGCGAAAATGGTACAATAACGTAGCACTATATAATAATGTCACAAAATGCAGAGTAAGTGCCAAAAAAAATTGTGTTAAAGATCCCATTGGGTAATTGTGATCGCCTCTTCGAGAAATCACAAGGTCAGGAAACTTTTCACGCAAAAAAGGCGTAGTTTTTGGTTACTTGTGTTGCACGTGGTGCCGTCTTGTTGAAAATACATGTGCTCCACATCGAGTCTTAAGCAAAATACGGTGTAATGTCGCTTGTAGAAAGCCCCATCTTAAAGATCGACAACAAATGCATAATCACGGTTTTTAATCAACACTATGCGGTACAACAATAATATTCTCAGTTGTTCTTGAGTAACATGCAAGAATACTTTGGTTTTTTTGCATCACTAACTTGTGCTAACTGCCCAAAATTTTTCCAGCAGTTTCATGAGTTCTAGCTTCACGACTGTGAAATTTTCACCGACTTTAAGGATAACTTTAATCATTTCAATGCTTTGTTGGAACTTGTAGAATCCCATTTTTATGAATGGTAGAATTTTTACTTGTCATCCGTCAAGTAGCTACGGGGTGAGTCATGACAACTGTTAGGATGGCGGGCTATTAAAAATGAAACTTCTAATTGGAGTACCCTGTAATAAGCAAATTTTTTAAAATATGTGGCTTCCTAATAGATAATGATTTGAAAAGAAGTCTTTTCTATTAAATACAGGTTGAATTTAATTTAATTTTATTTAAAAAAAAGTTTTTGAAAATATGCTGGTTGCTGTGATGACCAAAAATTTTTTTAGTTAAATTCCCAGAAATGAGTTCTCAGAAATTCCTTTTTTTAATTTGAAAATTTTACTAAAAATCGTAAGCTTTTATACGATGAGTTTTTCATTAATGATAAAAATATAAAAAAAAATATTATAAAATTGTAATTATGCAAAAATGTGCACATATTAATTAAGTGGAAAAAAATAAGAATTCAAAAGCAAAGAGGAAAAACACAAATCTATTCTTTTTTCTTACCATCTTTGCTTATCTAATCCGTTTACCAACAATGTACAAACTCAAGCCTGAACAAACAAGTGAAAAACTCAACTTCTAAGCATTGTCTTTTATAAAATTTACTCTCACATTCCAAATTTATACTAATATCATATAATTTGCCATACAAAAGTTTGAGAAGAAACTTCCTCAGTTGCAGGTAGTCCAGTTTAAAATATCTTCCGAATTATGATACTATTAAAATTTTTCCAAGTTTGCTGTCTTATCGAAAATAAACAAATAAATTATATTAAAAAAATTCATACAAAATAAAATATTCAATCATAAATGATCAACAATTCAATAAAAAAGATAATTTATTATTATGAATAACAAACTAATAACTGGACTGAAAGAATAAAATAAGCAAGTGAAAAGAGAAGACGAAATGCCCAAATGAATTATAAAGATTTTAAGAAAGCAGATTAATACATCAAAGTAATCGAGGGGATAAATTAAATAATTCATTCTGTATTACATTGCATAAATAAATATGTATGAATTAAATGTAATATTTATCCGTTTCATATATTTACCTAAAAATAATTGTGTTTTTTGGCATTAGCAAATAATATCTGCAGCTAAATACTGTGAATTAGTCACATCGTATTACAGAGTTTATTGTTATATTAAGGGTTTTTAGTACGAGCACAATAATTTACTCTACAATGTATTTCATGCTGACACATATAAATATTTATACTTATTTTTACGATTGCACTGATGGTGGGTGGTTTCAAGATATAATCTATCCGTTATGAAGGTGAATTTTTGTCCTCATTCCAGCGAAAAAACTATGACCATATTTAGCATGTCAATTAAGTAAAGCTCAAGTGTTTTATCTTCTATTAATACTCTGGATATTTATACGAATTAAAATAATTATTACATGTTTTCTTTTCAAATTAGCCAGTTAGAACAATAACTTCTGTTGCAAAAAGTTTAACTGTGCAGTAATCAAGTGCTATAAAGAGATAATTAATTGGCTTTATTAGATGTGTTGTAATGTGTTCTCTAAACAAGAATATAAATGTTAGGCTTCATATACCAATCTGTAATTTGATATTTTAGTTTTTTTTGCGATAAGTTTAAAATAATTTTTCATTTAATTCTAAATTGCATTTTACAATGCATACAAACACTGCAATTTACAAACGTATTTTTAAAAATCAACGAAATTCAAGTCAATTACTCAGCCATTGAGAATTTGTGCATCGAGAACTATTTTCAAAAGTCTACATGCGTGTTAACAAACAAACTAATTTTGACACGAGCAGCCAAAACAAAACTACATGGAGAGAAAAACAACACTATTGAATTAAGTACTTAAAGCATAAAACTTCACATTTCATAACGATTAACACGTATGCCCTCGAAAATTAACGAAAAAAAATATATATACGAAAATAACATGGCAAATAAAGCGCGAGCAAAAAAAAAAAAGTACCAACAACTTTTAAAACAAATTATAAGTTAAAAACAACAGCACCAACAACAACAATAACTGCAGCAACTGTATAAAAATTTAAATGAAACCCTCAAGAGCTTAATAAACTTTTACCTAAATAATTTTTGTGTTCACTATTGCAAGTAGAAATCCAAACTAAAGTAGTAGATCTGTCGGGGAAGGGGAAGGATAGATATGCGTTTGAGTGGGGGCTAAATTGTGGTGAAATGTGCTTAAAAGAAGAGTTGCCAATAATTATATTTGTAAATAAATTCTGGATGTACGTGGCAGTTGTAGCGTCCAATTTTACATAACCCTGCAACCACACTCTATACCTTCTTATTAAAATTCATTTAGCTGTGACATAGGCTCCACGCAATTTTAATGCAATTTGATTTTTCTAGATATCATCTTAAAGAAAACAGCTTCAAATGGTTCTTCTATACATCGCACACTTATTAATTTCATTCACAAAAATATTTGATTATTTAATTTTAATTTGTAGTTTTGATTTGCGGCAGAATATTTGTAAAAAAAAGAACCAAAAAATATTTTCTTAACAGTAAATTGAAATACTCGATGGAAAGAGAATTTCAAAAGCAAGTTCGTATCAAGTTTTAAAAGTATGAGTGTATTAGTAAGAAAGTGTGAGTATATTGGAACTTGATAGACAAAACTTGATCGTGTAACCCCTAAGTAAAAAATGCTGTTGGAAAAATGTTTTGTTTATTGTTTTAATCAATCAATCAATCTGAATACATTTTGTTTAACAATACTCTTCTACTCAGTGTCAAACTGTGCGTATCTGGATCCAAGTTGTGTAGCCTGTGAGCATTAATAGGCCCAGGCCGTTGCACTGAGGTATCTGATTAGGTCGCCCAGATAAACCAAAATTACTTTATGTTTTGAAAAATGCAGTGATGGACAGTCACAGAGAAGTTCAAAAAGTTTCTTTTCTCTGAGTGGTTCTCGGCAGCTACCATTTGTCTAGTAGCTCATCAGCTCTGCGTGAGAGCATCGTGACATCCTTATGGTTCATATATTTTAGTTGTACTGAGAATTCTCATGAAATCATGGTAATGTTTTCTTAGTGACCTTACAATTCCTGATCTTGTGCCTATGCATTTTCAGCTGCTTAAAGATATTGTTTAATATTTGAGCCTAATGATGCCGAACGACATTGCGACTGGGAAGAAATTTGAAGCACCTAGAGCAGAACCAGCACTGGCTAGTTCATCTGCCTGTTCATTGCTGAGGATGTGGCTACACTTAGGAACTACATAAGAGTAATGTCAGTCTTATAAAATAACCATTTTAGCACAAGGACAATTAAAACTGAAAATTGGGATTTGCGATAAAAGTGCCAGTCTGGAAAAACCACAGTCTTTTCTGAGGCATCTTACACAGTACAACATATGAATTTACTTTAGGTATATGTACTTCGCCTTTGGAGTTGATGATATATACGTAATGCAGAGGAATGCAAATGTGCAAGAGGTAGGTATTGCGAAGCGGAAATAAAGTGCAACGGATTAACCTTGAGGGCCCCATACACTACACCAGCATGCTCGCGCAATCAAATGTTGGTGCCAGTGATTTGGTAGTTATGGGCATTTTGTGTGATTGTACGTCAAATGGCGTGGGATGACGGAAATTAATTATTAATTATTAATGCAGCCAACTTGACAAAACGAATGATACAGAAGTTCTTATTTTTAGGGCTACTTTCACGTGCAATTCTCAGAATTGAATCCCAAATCAATGAGCTGAAAAATGATGTACTGAGTTATCAATCAATAGTCTGCCCGCTGCCTTTATAATACTCTACCTCCAACAGGAAAACAGAAAGAGTGTCGAACCCTAAGATCACTTGAATACTGAAGAGAAAACACCGCAGGGCACTCTGGATACATCAGTACAATGCTATTTCATTTCCTTTCTATTTCCGCCTAGCTAGAAGAATAAGTTGCCAAACACTGTCAAAGTCTATTTGAGGTACCATGAAAGCGGAAGGTACTCTCAGTTCCAAATGTATTCGATCCAACATCCCAGCATCGCCATAAGTTCTTGACTTCTAGTACCCAAATGAGTACAGTATTGCCGTTCTACTTGGGGATACAGTTATTACATTCGCGTGCTGTTGGCTGCAGAAGTTACAGTTAGCGTATTGTCTACGTAGTAAATTATGCACATAAGCCCAGTTTCAGACAAGTCATTAATATCAAGAATTTTGCTGATGAGCTTATTCTTGTTAAGCTTATTGAGAGGCGAATACTAAGCACTGGTCACGGAACAGCTGCAACACTCATTGTTCCTGATCCATGGTATTGTACATCACAGCGCCCTTCTTTGTCAGTATTGTAACAGAACTGTCCGTGAAGTACAATAGCTGATGGAAAAATCTTTAAGCTTAAAAATTATGTGACTTGTTAATATCTGACAGCGCTACCTTAAAAATAAACAGAACGCACAATGGCAGAGTTGTAAATGAAATAAGCTTTCTAACTTGACTATTTGTACTCTCTCTCTCTCTCTCTATGAGAGCTTTTCTAAAGAAATTCGTTTTTGTTTCCAATACAAACGTGCGAAAGGAAGTTTATTTTGCATTTAGGGAAATAGGTCCTAAATAAACTTGATGTTATAAATTTGATAGGAGGCACTTCTTAATCACTGGCAACTCTGAAATTAACTACTCGTATTTATCTGTATATATGTGTGCGTTAAAGAGCCAGAGTAACAGGATAAAATGTGTGCACGAAAGTGTTGATAATTAGCTTCTAGAAATAAAATACATACCAGTATATGCATGTATTTGTCTACAAATGAAGCACATGAAGCACATTCAATGGTATGAACTAACTTTTTCCTTAAGTTTTTAACACACATTTTGATAAAAAAAAAAAACAAAAAAGAAAACTTGAGAAAAACTAAACACAAAAACAAGCAAAGTAATAAAGACTCCAACATTCTAATATAGATTAACATTAATTTTAATACATTCACAACAGCAGTGACGGCAACAGTAAGACTACCAGCAACAGCATTTTAACACATTATCGAAAAAAGCATGCACTCTTACACTCACTGTGATGTACGCACTTAATACTCCTACTTCATCTAAGTATGTGCGCATAGGACACAATTGTATTAAACTTCCTAGATTTCGAAAAAAAAAATTACAAACAAAATGCTGCAAAAAGTTTTCTTTTAACTGCTGTTAATACTTGAATTACTATACAACATTAAAAACAAACTCTCAACTCCAATATGTTACCTTTGAAGAAAAAAATAAAAATTAAAGTGAAAAGGCAACTTCAGGGGGAGACAAACTCTTCTGTCAAAATAATAAATGAAAAAATTTCGTTTCACCAACTTTTTAAAGATATTTCAAAGTTATTTTTTTATAAGGAATATTTTATGTAATAACAATTTTCTATGCAATTTTCTCGATCTGTATTCGGTTAATTGAAAGTTTTTAACCGTCTGTTTTTATAAAATTAAATAAAAGTTATGTGTGAGAATTAATACCGACAGCAACAATAATGTGCAAAAATGTGTTTTTATTTTCAAAATAAATTCTCACATGAAGTTTTATTTTCTTTTCATAAAGAAACACTTTGGCTCAAAAACTGAATTGCTTGTTTCAAAATAAAAAAAATGAAATTAATAAATAACTTATTAAAAACTAAGTGCAGAACGCAAAAAAGAGAAATACTGAAAAAGAGCTGATTTCCAAAGATGGAAAACTCCATATTAATCGGCCTTGATAATGTAAAAAAAAATATTTACTGTACAGTGCAGACTCGGTTAACGCAACCGTCGATAAGTGAAACACCTCGATATTCGCAACAATCAAATTCTTCACATTGCAATCAAAATTAAGATTCTCTCTTTTATTTTGTTTTTTTTTTTCATTAGTTTTTTTTATAAATAAATTCAAAACTATAAAACTTTGTGAATGAAATCTTATACTAACATACGAATATCATTTTGATTTATCGCAATTCTAGGAATGGCAAAGAATTTTCTCTTGGTACTTCTGCTTTTGAAGTCAACGTAGCTTAAAGCAAATGGCTGTTCTAGTAAGATAACAGTTCACACTTTTTCCATTAAAAACATTAATCTTTAACTTACTGATAATCATCAGTACAAATGTACATAAATTAAAATGTGTATTTATATTTATATTAAGTATATATTTGTTTTTATTCTTTATTTTAATTAAATTAATGCATTTATTTTCAAAGTTAATCTTAGTTTCTTTAGTAAACTTTTTCTTTGGTTTGAAATAAGCTTTTTGGTGGAAAACAGGCGTGGCAATTTTTTACTCGGTTTTCGCAACAAACTCAGTTTTTGCAACAGCCCAAAATGTTTATTGGTTGCGTTAGCCAAGTCTGCACTGTAATAAGAAAATCTCAATGCTTGATTTCTTTATCATCACATAATTCAACTAAACAGTTGATGTTCCTAACAGCTACCAGCAACCTAAAAATCGAATGAACGCCGATAAGATGATGTGGCGACCATTAAAAACAGTGTAACTCTGCTCTTCTTACGTTTCCGTAAGAAGCGCTGAGCCACATTATACAACATAATGTAAACAAATAGTTCGTGAACTAGTACTTCAATAAGTAGCTCATTTCTAAACTTCTCGGATCGTAAAAGTTTTCACATAAAGTGTGAAACAAAAAATTTCATCTTTTTACCGATTTGTGGTCAAACCGTGTTTCTGTATTCAATGTGAAAAGTTAACGTTTTCATTTGTATGTTTTTATTAATCGTATGTTAATCAGGAACACCCGCCGAAGAGAACTTTTTGGTGGCGGTGAACCATATACAGAACCATATTATTTAATTAACAAAAATAGTTTATTAAAAGCATTTCTTTACCGTTTATTTCGATCATTGTGATGCATCATATTTTAAAATAATTTAAAAATACTTGTTGACATCTTTTCAGTAGAAAATATGAAGTGTTCAGTTCTTGCAACCTGAGAACAGTCGGCTGCTCGCCACCAGCCAAAGGATGATTTAAAGTTTCTTCAATACTTAAATTAAGTTTTTGTACTTACTGTATTAATTGAAAGGTTTATCTTAACATTTTTTAATTGTAGAACTACTGCTTGCATCGTTTGCAAATGTGGGAAATTATGACGGCGTTAGTGAAAAACTTTTCCCACAATATAATTACAGAAACGCTTCACTCACTCACATTCTTAAAATAGTAATGACAGGTAGTTCTCGAAATGTACTAATAAAGAATTGTGTGGGAAAACTCGTTTATTGTTTCTATTCACATCGTTTTTGTTTAAATTCATATTGTTCATGCGATAACTTTTAAACGGGTTTTTTACACTGAACAATATCTTTGTGAAACGCATGGAAGATGTTAAAAACGTGAAACCATGGTAGAATAATACAGGTAGTGTCGAAGCGTTAATGGACTTTTTTTTGGGTTCGAGTCTGTAAAAATTTGATTATGTATTACTAACACACACACTTTGTAACTTGTTTCAAATGCAAATAAGAAAAGAAAAAGAAACAAAATTCTTCATAGAACAGAAAATTCAACCTTTTTGCCATTTTTCTTTTGTACTATTTGACAGCTTCGAACCTAAAAGCAGTGTTGTTGTAGCTTCGACACTACCTTTATTATTGTACCATGGGTAAAACATGAATTTGCATTGTCAACATCTTGAATCTGTCATTTATTCAACGAGCGACAAAAAAAAGAAAAAGACGCATAATTTTTGTTAAAAATTAAAAACATTAATAAATAGTTTTCGAAAAAGTATTAATCATTGGAGTAGTTGTTGCTTTGCAAGAACAAACCCAAAATTTAATGCAGTACATTGCAATATTGAAGGCCATTCTGGAATAAGATGATGATGATGAAGACTTTTTGGTAGACATAAGTTTGTTTATTTTGTGCAATGTCAGTTTGCTAGTGATGTCAAAAATAAAATAAATTTTTTGCCATTTTTTGTGACGACACTTAAATTAACGAAAAATATAAGGTGGAACAAAATGAGATGTAGACAACAGTAGAATTTTCGCCCTGTATAATTCTTATGGGAAGATGTTATCATCATTGCAAATTAATGAAAGATGAAAGACGTAAATTAGTAAAAAATGCCTATTAGTATATGAGAAATACAGAAAGCACCAGTAAAATACGTTATTAAATTCAACAAATTAGCCGCAGTAAATAGCTTAAAACTGATGTGGGCAAATAACCATATCGACGCAATTTAAAATGAATGACAGATTAATTCAGAAAAAAAGGATCTCTTGATCATATCTCACACTTGATCTGAAAAATCAAGTTTTTTAATGTACTTTTTGAAATTAAAAAAGCAGTGAGTGCGGGGCTTTTAGCTGTGGGGGGAGCATCGATAATGCTCAAGTAGCCCCTTGGTAGGAGAAAAAAAGTTTCCAAACAATTCAAAATATCATCTGACCAAAATTTTATATAAAAAAACAAGATTGTGTATTCAGAAATTATTAGGGTCTTAGCGCTGAGAAAGGAAATATATGAATATTTGTTAGTTAAAAAAAATTATGGCAACAACTTTGATGTTTTAAAACAAAACATTATTTTTTTTAGAAGTCCAACACATACAAAATAACCAACTCTAAGTACAGTCATTTCCATTTCAATACATGCAGAGAGGCAATTTGACAATATGAGAGAAACACAATAAGGAATGCATGTTTATCTCATACTTTAACTAATTGCTTATCAAAACTTGTTCATGCCCCTGTATATAATATAATTTGTTATCTGCCATATGTTGTTGACAATTTTTTTGTAGTTATTTAGTGCTCTTTATTAGTTTAAAAGGATATTTTTTTTGCTTGTTTTGCCTTTACTATAAAATTGTGTGTCCATATTTATATAAATTTATGCATATTAAAATCCAACTATATTGTATAATATATATATAAATTGCACTTCTCATTAGCAAAAAGGGCAGTGGTGGATTCCAATTGTTATTTGTCGGTAAATCTATCATGTCATAAGAAACTATTCAAAATATGTTGCATTAGTATAGCACGAGTAGAAAAAAATCCGCAGTTTTTGTTCGACTTGAACAATATGATATACCCAATAACTAATAGACCGTTGCTGCTTATTTTGTCCTTTTTAAAGGACCTTAGAATTTTCAACAGCATAGAATTTGAAATAGTTTTTTAATGTAAATATCCACATCCATATTTTTAAGCGATTGATAAAGTTATTATACATTATATTCTATGTTTTCATACGGTCCTATTTTTCATACCATCCTATCATACAAAATTCATGTTGCAAAACATCATGAAACAATTTTCTTCAGAAAAAGTTATTTTTTTAAAACTTTTGTTAAAGCACACCGAAAAATAATATTTTTTATTTTAATATTGAGAAACATTAACTTTCATTTAAGATAAACACTGCTATAAAATATTTTCTCTACATATTAAAAAGAATATTTTAATTTCAATTTCAATTTGCTTTTAATGAATTTATTAATATTTTACTAAATATGTTATATCTTAATTTTGGGAAAAGGTTCGATTACAAATTTTAAAAACTAGAATATTTAAAATTGAATATACTTATAAAATGTAAAGTGTTTTAATAATTTCCAAAGATGGGGAAATAAAAATCGGAGTAATTAATTTTACTACCTCTTGGCTTCTTCTTTGGTAGAACCACAGCTTCGAAAGGCCAGATAGTTATCTTCATCGGATTCTCTAAAAATACTAAATACCGACGAAGTTCAATCAAAGCCATAAGATCAATTCATTCATCTATCAAAACAGCTGGAAAATATTTCTATTTTAATTTCATGCTCTGTATTTTCTTTTAGTTATTGTTAAGCAGCAAAATAAGCATCGAAAATATTTGAGTAGTTTCAACTACTGAACGGCTGTTAATGTTTTTTCATAAAAAAGTTTTAAACTAATTTAAGAAGTATCATTGTATCGACCTGAATAATTGGCGATATAATGCTGTCGGATGCAAATCTATCTTTCATACTTCGCCATCGCTAGCAGGCACAGGGTAGTGTAAATTAAACGCTAACGATAAAAAATCTCAAATATTGGAAAAACGCGAAAGTTACAGTACAATATGTTCAACTATGTTCTTGTGTGTGATTTTAAAGTATATTCCCAATCAAATATTTTATCTTCTTGACGAATATTCCTTACTATTTTCGAACAGTTTTTGTCATTACTAATAAATAGCCTCAATTTACATTAAATAAAATCGAATATCTGCAAAATTCTAATAAGAGATTTTATAAGATAACTTAACTGTCCAATCCTTACCAATACCTAAATAAGTTTTAAGGACTTGCAAGAACTAGAATCCCTAAAAACTTCCTTGAAATTCTCTTCAATAAACTAATCAATATCTAGTATTTATTTGAATGCGGTAAAAGGATGCAAGTATGCTCTCCTTCAACCGTAAAAAATAGTTAATATGTTACAAAAGTGTTTTTATGCAATGAACAATAATTGTTAATACTAGTTTTAATGAGCAAAACTAATCGTAGCATTAATTCTACATTCTACCTTCGTGATGCACATTAACCACACCAGACCTCATTATGATATAAAACTTTCTTCGCCTGGTTGCTCCAGTTTGTTCTACTCATTATTTTCGCTTGATCAATTAGACTGTTTAACTGAAAAAAAACGAATTCTCTCTTTACTTTTCCAACTTCTTAGCCATCTCAACCAACCAAAACAACATTCAACTTAAAAAAAATCTTTCTTGAGAGGAAAAGGAAAAAAAATAAAAACTCAAATAAGAAAGAAAAACAGTGTTAAGTTTTCCTAACCTTAGCATTTTCTTTTTCTAGTTTCGAAATCGAATAGTGAAAAAACGCCTTTAAATAAAAATTGTAATTACGTTTTAATTACAAGCCAATGCAATTCATTTCAAACTTCAATACGTTTCATTGGTTTGGCAAATCGTAATTAATTGATGAGAATTAAAGTAAAAGTTTTCAATTTAATAACAATTTTATATTAGAAATAATGTTAGTTTTTAATGCTTCTATGTGCTATTTATTGTTTATTTTATTGATACGGAAATAAAACTTAATTTATTAATAAGGACACTTAAATAGAAAATTCTTAAAAATTCTAGATGTCCGTAGTAGTAGTTTTACTTGCATATTTAAGTTATGGGCTATTTAATTAACAAGCAACTGTCCAGCAGTTAGCTATAAAATCGTGTCGGAAACGGTGTATTTTCAGCTATTTATATTTTCTGGGTATAAATTGATGGCAGCAGTTCCTAGAAAAAGAAAAAATCTCTTAATTTTTTAAACAAATTTAAAGACGGTGTGGAGTATGCAGGAACATTTTTCTCACGCGAACAACCTAAAGTTTATGATTTTTAATATGTGTTTTCTTGTCATTTAGATAGATAACGTTTTTAGCATTGGCTTATGATTTAAACCTCTAAAAATTAATAATAAAAGTCGTTAAGAGTAATTGTACAACATCTAAAGTTATAATATCCTGTAGGCCAATTTAAATTAAATTAAATTAAATTAAATTAAACCAAAGTTCACTTTGATGACATCTCTTATTATAAACTGCCTGGCAACGATATCCACCGATATCGTTCTTTAGTGAAATTTCATTTAAAACAAAAACAAATTTTAAAAGGACCATGTCGGTCGACATCGTGAGCAGTTAAGATTAGAAATGCTTAAAACTATTGTAGATGTTTTCTTTTATCGCCAACACAATTTGCAGCTTCAAATCTCTCAATTGAATTTGTTACACAATTTAAGTTTTTTCTTAAAGATTTTCAATTTATTTCGGTAACAATTAAAGCAACACAATTATTCTCTTAAATTTAAATATACAATATAATTATAAATTCAATTACCATAAAATCGCAAATATAGAATAAATAATACTGATGTGTGCATGTGTATTGACACCGTTCGAAAACAATTGTATCTTCATGCCATTAAATCTTGTCATTACAATGTTTCCTTCATTCTTTTGTTTAAATACTTTATTGAATACAACTTGTCGTCGTACCTTTATGAACATGTGTAGTCCGGTGCGGTACATTACGTACGGTTTATTAGTGACCATAAAATTCCGTATCATTGAATTTCATTTATATAAAAATAAAACTACAAGACTTAATTAAAAACCACAAATATTCTTTGTTTTATTTTTTCATACATAATGTGGTCCGATGCTTCATAAAACTTTTAAAAATCCATTAACACAGAGAAGAGAAAAAGAAAAACAACAGCAGAAAATTGTTAAAAATAATGTTTAATTAACACCACAAGTAGTTCTATGGTACATTTATTTTGCAGACAAGGCAACAAGGTGTAGTGGAAAAATATAATTAAAAGTTAAAAAAATCCAGCTGATATTAATAAAATAAAATTAAATGCTATTTATATGAAAACAACAAAGGGGGTCAATTGAAAAATACAATGAAAAAGTCAGAATTTTTTATTTAAGCCATATTAAATATTTTATTGTCTTATATAGCGTTTCATCCTGTAGTTAATAATGTAATGCTAAAAAATATTTTAATATAATTGTATTGCATTTCATGCATGAGAATGAAACATTCTTTGCTTTCATTCTAGTTGATTTTATTTCACTTGTGGCAACAAAACTGTTAACATTTAACAATTTGGTTCGTCTACACAAATTGTATGTGTTATTCTTTTAGTAATTATATTACTTTATTGCTCATACGCTGCCATACCCAGCGATAACATTCAGAAGGACTTGAAATTTTTGTGCTTCCTGAGGGCCTGTAAGACCTGGGAGCGTGTTAAGGCATTCAGTATCGAACGAAATCCCATACAAAACTTTTTGAATTTGTATGGAAATTTCGATCGATATCGAATGCCGTAATTTGCCACCTGGTTGTTAATTTATAAAATTTAAATTTTGATTGTCTTCCGAAGAAAGGCTTCTAAAAGGCCCAACCTCTCCCTTTTAATACTGGGTGGTGCGAAATTAATCACCCTATCGGAGAATGTTATAATTTTTGGAAATGGCGTTGGTCAACCATTTTTTATGTTTTTTAATAGCTGCAGTATAAAAACAGATAAGCAATGGAGTGCCAACTAGACCGCTCGAATCAAACAGACTGGTACCACAAACATCTTACAGGGCGTGCCTGCCACCAGACTGGTAGTTCTGCTAAGATTATCGCGGCTGTGCCCTGCAAAAAAACCCGACTAGTCCATACATGAGTGTTTGGACTAGTCCGAAATTTACCAACGAGTGGACTGAAACTATTACGAATGCATATGAACTTTTTAACATTACGATGTCCTAAGACTGTACCATATAGTCCAAGTTACATCGGACTAACCCATGTATCACTCCATGTATCAGAAGTAGCTTTTTCGCCACGAGTACGATCGTGAAAGCACGAAAAATTGTCGTTAGTCAATAAACTCTTGTTTGAAAATGACTGCAATCCATAGGACCATGTTGTAACTAGACCGTTTTAGCTATAATGGATCACGTAATCCAATATTCTCTGCACTGTGACTGCCGTTGTAGCTGAGAACGAAGAAACGTCAACCAGACAAACGAGTTTTTACTGCCGGAATTGTATGAGTGATTCTTGGCTTGAAGAAGACGATGCGACCACACGTGCAGCACGAGCCACAATGGATATTGTGAAGGAATTATTTTTTATTGGAAATTATTATTTTTTGAAGGAAATTAGTTTTTGATGATTAATTTTTGTGAACATCCGATTCACATGTCATCTTCTCTTCCACTGGGAAGCTGTTAACGATTATGCCTTATTTTGATAAGAATAGCAAACGAATGTCAAAGTAATTCCAAAAAAAGTAAAAAAAATGCGAAAACAAATAAAATCAAATTCTCTAACTGTTTTTAAAATTTCAAAGCGATCGGTTGAGTTCTTAACAAGTAAAATATTGTAACGTTTCGACCTTTTCGTAAATGTTGCTTGACTAGGTCCTTTTAATATGTCAAAAATAAAATAAAAACACAAACAGAATAATGTTTTATGCTGTTTATTATTTTTATAACACTTTAAGAATAAATACACGAAGGGGAGCCTTTACACATTTAATGCCTGTTGCTATGCTGCATTAGCTTTTATGGTATAGTGCGATTTTTTTCCTAATGCTTTTTCTTGACAGTTCGACGATGATCCAGATATTGTTCAACATATATTTCATTTTCCTCCGTATAGATGGCTCGCCAATGTAGATAATAAATTAAAACAGGATATCATAATTTTCACTCGCATTAATCGATGGCGCTATATTCTACAGTTCATATCAATATTTGTAATACAGATTTCTCGAACAATCTTGCCGATTCTCGTGGTTGCTTATAAAACTTTCGTGAATTTTCTATTTCCGTTCTTTTGAATTTCATGTTGATGTATAATTTAGTGTTACCAATCCTGCATACACGGTTGCTTAAACTGTACTTAACCGTTGTTGTATTTTTGTTAACTTTGAATCTACATTGGAATTTTGTAACAACATTATGAATGAAAAAATATTATTTGGTTTTTCCTAAAACAAAGGACCCTTAAGTAACCTTCGAACCCCCTTTATCAAATCTTAACTGAAGAATCTCCGATAAGGCTTTCAGTACAAGATCTTACTTCCATCATGAAACCTTTTAGAACCCCCTCAATTGGGTGCGAGTGCCTGCGCCGCAATGGCAACGTGAAAAATCTATATGATTATGGAATGGTACGTGATTTCCTTGTGGTCTTCTGGAGTATTATGAATATTACCGCTGGGTATATATTAACACTCAAGCACTTTTCATGCTCTGCATATACAAATACTCTCACACGTTGAAAGACCTGAATGCATTCTGCCAAAAGGTGATAACCATTAAAACTTTACATATGTGTGAAAATATTCGTTTTCTTAATGCTAATCGCTTGGAAGTAGATTAAAACTTGGATACTAAAAAAGATAAAATAGAAAAGAAAAGTGTTGCAGTAAAAGACTAAGAAAGATTTCCAACGTAAAATTTATGGCATAATGCAACTCAAAGGTTCGTGTTCAAAAGATACGCAATAGAGAATAACGTCGGTGAATATGTATTATTGGATTCTAGTGATATTGTCAGGATATTGTACAGGGTGGCGCATATTCAACTATATGGTGTAAACTCTTTAACTTTTAACTTTTTTAACTATAATATTTCCTTTTTTCAGTATTTTTAAGGATGATTTTGAGAGTTTGATATGAATAATGTACCAAAGCAATTCAGCTGTATTTATTTGAGAATATTTTAACTTTATTCTTATATGATATTGAACGATGAAGCCCATTTTCTATTAAATAGCTACATAAACAAGCATGACGGCGGGATATGGGCTACGAAGAATGCAAAAAGCAGCTCATCAGCGTGTGTGGTGTGGTGTATCATCCGCAAGAATACTTGGCCCACATGTCCTGTTAAATGACTTAGACGTTTCAGTAAGATGGAGCCACAACACATACATCAGTTGCCTAAATAGGTTTGGTAAGAGGCATATTCAGCTAATGCTCTTCCAACTATCATCCATGTTCATCTCATTTAAAAGATCTAGGCTGTTGCCTTTGGAAATATTTAAGAGAAAGGGTGTAGAATATAAATCTAATAAACAATCCTTAACTACAAACAAGCATTCCAAATAAAATCATGGCAATTACAGCCAAAATGTTACGAAAAGTTGCGGAAATCAGCATCAGCCTGATCATTTATATACACGATTAATCTTTGCAACACTTGATAGAGGCAAAAGAAGTCTAGTATTTGGCCATAGGACATTGATTTCTTAATATCATTTCTTTATTCATGCTATCAGTCTCTGGAACGGAATCCCTTATTTATCACAAACCAGTAGTAACGCACGTCAGTTCAATAAATATATTTTTTTGTAATTTCTCACGTTGAATGTACATATTCGTTTTTGACAAATTCTGATTGTATAATAATAAATATTCTCACCTTTTAGAGTTTTACTTTTATTAAATTTTGTTAATTTTATGTAATTAAATATTATTAAAGTTTATTTTATATTTTAACATTCCTTAATTAAATCGAACACATTTTGTCATGGTTTCTGATTCATTGTATTCTCATAAGCTCAGTTCTATACTGCAATATAAGACTTAAGTCTTGTGTATGGAACATCAAAAATAAATAAATAAATAAAAATAAATAAAATAAATTATATTCAGAAGAGCACGCAGCAAATGGCCAGCACTTACAGGATATAATTTTTAAAAAGCTAATCAATAAAATTACTTAAAAATTAACTGTCTCAAAAAAATAATCGCATAAATAAAAAAGGACACAAAAATGAAAACTGTACATATGCTGTGGGGAGCACAAATGAGTATATGTTTCTACTTTGTAGACTTGTTATTTATTGCAAAAAATAAAAATATTAAGGCAAATTCAAAAAAAAAAAAAATTGTTGTCATATACTCGTATTTCATTTTTAATGTTCAACAAAATAATTCATAATTCAAAACTAAAAGCATCAAGTTCTATATCCAATTTTGCACCGTACAAAGGCTGTAGAGAATTTTTAATATTTAGTCCAAAGCCCTTATTACGTAAAACACTTTCTACACGTTTTGGCATACTCTCCACCAATATTTCAATTAGGCGTTTTTATCAAAGAAATCGGGAAGATGAGTCTGCAAAATACGCAGACAGTCTTCTTTCCTCACTATTCCGCCAATTCTTTGCAGAGGTCCAAGATGCCGCCATGTAAAACAACCTAATATCATGACGTTTCCTCCTCCATGCTTCACTGTTTCCTTAACATGGTGTCTTTGAACTCTCTTCCCAGGGCGGCGCCAGCGATATTGTTTGCCGTCGGATTGAAAACGATTAAATTTGGATTCGTCTGAACAGATTACACTTTTCCAATGATTCAATTCGGTGCTCTCTGGCAAACTTTAATCGTGCTTTAACTTTTTGTACCGACAATGCAGGTTTGATTTTTTTCCGCTGAGATGTATCCAAGCCGCGAAGTGGTCTTCTGGCTGTCCATCTATTAACGGGCTTGCAAAATTAAGTACATGCTAGATTTTTTTTGGTATTATTTGTTTATATCCTGAAATTTATTATTTTACACGTTTTGTTGCAAAATATTTTGCTTGGCATTAAACATAAAGTAAACGACAAAAAACAATTTTCACTTTATTATTTTAATTTTTATGCAATAAAAAGTGCAGAAGGTACAAATATGTACTCATTTGAGCTCCCCACTTTTGGTCATTTGGACTACCCTGTTCAATAAGATTAAGCTACACATTTACATAAAACTTATATGTTGAATATATGAGTTATGAGCCGAAGTAGTTGCGTAGATAGAATAGAGGGGAAATCTTTAGCATGATGCTATTATTTTAATTATTGAAAAACCTTATATCTGTGTGCGATCCAATGCTATAAAGATACTACTAGAAGCGGAAAATTTATTTATATATATATTATTTGATAATAAATTTCTTCGCCCTGAATATTTCCTTATTTAAAGAATTAATATTTACAAACTCTATTTTTGTACATTTAGAACAGACAAAGAACATATTTTGTGTTTTGTTATAAAAATTAATGTGGCTTAAATAAATGAATAAATATCAGTTACTTTTTGTTAGCACTTCCAAACAAATGTAAGAAGTTTATGAAAAAAAGAAACTTTTAAACGTGTTTAACACAGAATACAAGAGAGAGAAATAATTTCAAGCAGCCATTGAAAAAACAAAAATAATAAAAATTTTATAATTTAATAAGCATGAAGTCATATGCTCCACTGAGAACAACAAAGAAGGACAAAGAAGAACTTAGTAACCATTAAGGAAGAGTAGACAGCAACAATTGAGTGTGCACCAGAGTTTTATTTTTTTTTTTAAAGAAAATAGATTTTGTTTAACTGAATAATTAAATTATTATTTGTTTTTAATTTTAAACTATTAAATATTAATATTGTAAAAAATTGCTTAATTTTTCCTTCCATTTATAAATTCATCTTTATTTACAACTTATCTTTACATATAAAACTACATTTTCGAGATTTTATCAAAAGATACTACAGCGAATTTCCTTGGTAATTACAGATCTTGATAAAAGAAAGTATTAGAAAATATAAATAAGGTTTAAAGGAAAGGTAGATAAATCCTTTTTATGTGTAAAAAAAAGTTTAAATTAAGTTGGAAAATAAACATGTATACTGTGAAGTTATCAAAGGATAATAAAATATGTATGCGTTCCTGTATCTAAAAAATGACTTAAATTATAATTGATAATTGATAAATGATAAATAGATAAATTTACACGCAGAACTATGAAAGAAGTCACAAATGAAATAACACTTAAATCTTTTTTCTAATAAATTGGGTGTCATTTCATAATGAAAATATTCAAGGGAGTTGCAGGCTATTTCATTTACTTTGTTGGAAGCTATTTTTTTTATAGAATTAGGTAGTAATTCCCGACGGAGTTCGATTCGAAGATCTTTCATTTTCCTTCCTGTTCATTTGGGTTATTTTATTTTTTTGATTGGACATATTGAAATGGATAAATGTTTTTTTTTTTATTTTAATTTTTTAAAGTTATTTTATTTTTCCCACTTCAGGTTTCCTACATTGCCGTCCTCGCGCCAAATGGCAGACTTCTCTTCTTAAGTATGACCAACCCAGTCCATTTGCAGAGACAGCAAACTAAAAGTAAGCGCAGCTAGTTTTTGGCCACATCTCATAGGAGATATTCCTTGAGACCAAGTAAAGGCGGGCAATACAAAAAAACTTTAAGAAAAGGCATTGGACTTGATTTTTTTCTGTAAACAAATAGTTTTGAATAATTGCAAACTATTTTATTTATGTTGGGTTGTATTTTACTGGGAGCAACATTTTTTATTGGGAAATATTACATTTGGACTGCTTTTATTCAGGAGTTATTTTATTTCTTTTGGCATTTTTTCATTGGCAACTAATTTACTTTTTATTTTAATATCCAAAAACTTTGAATACATTTCTTTTGCCTTTAAGTTGTTATTGAATTTAATCCTATTGGAATTTATTTAATTCCGGGCGGAGTTATTTCACTGAAAATATAAAATAGCTTGCGAATATATTTTATGTCAAGTGAAACAGAACTCAGAATAAAGTCTGCAACAGTTTGTGTTGCTATGAACTAAGTCCTATAATTTCAAAATTCATTAAGTCCTCAAGAATTCAACCATCGTTGAATTGTTGATTTCGTTTTCCTTCATATATAATTTTGGAGCTTTCAGTTTATTTCTGTCTTGGAGACTAAGTTCCTGCCGCCACCTTTGTACGGCTTACGTGCAGCAAAATAAATCTCTAATTCATATCATTAAGATAACTGTTGCGGGATTCTAAGAAGTATAATCTTGAAAAGGATTCATAATAAATATTTCTTTGTGCCATACAATAAACAAAAACCACCAACTTTCATGTGCTTTCCTTTTACTGCTTGTGACACTAGAAGGATAAAAAATAATTTATTAATTTATTTCGTATCTTCTGTTTTCATAATAGATGTTTAAAACTGCACCTAAACTGCAAATAAAAAGACAAAATGTAATCGTTTACTGGCATTATGTGGCATTTGCAATCTGAGTTTGACACATCACCTGTCAACCTTGTATCTCATCTGACATTAACCATTTAAACTTTAACAATCAGTCGTTCACAGAATAACACAAAATTACATTAAGGACGAATGAAAAATGCATTAATTTATTTATTAATATTTCAAAAGGGTAAAAAGTTGTGCTAATAAAGCGTTTAAAAAAAATCTGTGAAATAAAAATATTTGTATGTATGAGAAGAAGTTCATAAGTTTTTATTGAATCATAAATGGAGCTCTAAGAATATTTGGAATATTTCAAAAATATTTTTAACAGAAACTCAAAAATAGAAAGGACGATTGGCAAATAGGCTGGGAAAACTGTTTCCATTTTGGGGATAATTTAAAATAAAATATTTCGTAATTTCTTTGGCAGACAAAACCCTAAGAATATAAAAGAAGAGTTATAGCAAGTCTACGGTACATCTGGGTCAGTGCTTAAGACTGAACCTCTTGCAGGATATTTATTGGAGGCAAACAAAATCTACGATATCGTTTTAAATTACGGAAGAAATAAACTAAGTGAGTGACTTTATTTTTGTCAAAAAAAATATGCTAGTATCGCCAGCAGGAGGAGTGCCGAGTTTGCTGGCAATCGAAAATAAATGAAGTCGCGTGATTCGTTCAGTACTTTATCATAGCATTTTTTGCACCGTTCCATACCTATTAAAAAAGCTTAAATTTGCCACTTTAACCTAAAATTAAACAACACTAAAAGCCATCGTCTTTAATACGTGAGTATGCTTTGAAGAAAACAAAGAGATTAATATGGTCCACATTATAAATTTTGAAAGAATAAAAAAAACAAGTGAAGTAAATTTTATTAGTCAGTGTTGGATCACACACATCAAGTTTACCAGATCAGTTTTTCTTTCATTTTCTTTTGAAGCTGCGTTTACATTCATATACGAAAAGGTCGTTTCAAGTTATTTCGTTTTTTTTTCAAAATCAACGAGGTATACTATTACGAATAACAAACAAAAAGGAAATGCAAAACTCGACTGGCACGAACAAGTCTTTACCCCTTTTCCTTCTCTCTGACACATTCTCCTAAATGCTTGAAACTTGAAGAGTAAAACTTGATGAGTGTAAGCCAGCACTTATTATGAAACCAATTAAGATGTAAATTACACCCATTTTTCCGTTTTGAAATTTAATGAAATGACCCAATGCAAACAAATAGGAGTCGAATAAGAAGTTCAACTTTGCATTAGAGGTATATTTTATATGAAGGACCTTTCAAACTTAGAGTATCTGTGATTGACCGAGTTGAAAGAAAACTGTATTCAAAAATTAAGAATAAACTAGAAAAAACATACATTTTTGTTCGCCTTTTTAAAGGAGCTTATTAATTTTTTTCGTAATTTAAAAAACATACTTGATTATATCCTGCACTAAAAGTGGTAATATGGAGAGGGTTATTAAAGCCTGGAGCAAAATTGTCAAGTGATCGGCTATTTGGTGGTAGCAACCAGCTTTAGCTCTAGAACTTGTTGCTTTAGTAGCTGTTAATATACCTTTAGTTTGGTAGTCCTACATTAGGATAATTAAAGATCTTATTCTCTAAATATTTTTGATAAAACAAGTTCTCTAATGCTGTGTCTATGCCTGCCGTATGATCGTCGCTTTCGATATCAAACTATTCGGTCACGTATTTTACGATTCAATCACGTACTTACAATGCAATCACAATGTTCGTTAGCGACTGCCACAAACCCAAACTGAAAATACGTGATCCCGTGATATATTTTTTTTAAATATTAAATTTAAATTTAATATTTGTAATATTTCTTACATAAAGTTTAACTATTTATCTAATTTATTCAAGCTTTAGGTCAATTTTTAAAAATACTTAATAAAATTTTTCATTCAAACTCCGATATTTCGCCACTAATTTGTGTGGCTTCCTCAGGGAGTTTGAATAAAAAATTTTGTTAGCGTTTTTTAAAAGCTTGAATAAATTAGATAAAAAAGGAAGGCCGAATAATATATAAGAATAATAAGGTTTAACTTTCATCATGAGAAGTATGTTATGCGTAATGAAAAACTTTAATCTCTGATATTCAAAATGACAATCACAAGGCAGTATAAAGTCAGGGACAAACCTTAAGATTCAATAAAAACTGATACCCATCATAAAGCATAAAAAATATCATTTGATATAGAAATGGTGTGAATTTTCTTCGTAGCCAGGCAATTGTTTTAAGCTTATAAGTTCTTGTTGTCAATATTTTCAATATATGTAGTACTCCATTGGAACGTCTGCCATAAAAACTTTAACACTTTTAGGACATTTTTTTCACAGTAGCGTTAATATACTTTTGCTTTCGAAATTTCGAAAGTTCTCTGTCATCCATTTTTTAAAATTCCTTTTTACTCCGAATGACATTTTTCTTAACAATCTACGAGATGTTTTTTAAATCTATCATCAGAATTTTATCAAAGCCAAACGCAATTACATGGCATTACATTATGACTATATATACGTGTACTTTTTGTGCATTCTTTAATTAATTTAATAAAACAAACATAAGACGATGTGATTTTAATGTGCATTCAATGTGTGCATCATGGTTTTAGTGGTCAGGATACACAATAATGCATTCGTAATATCTCCAGAACATTTGACACATTTATTCCCCGCAGGGCTATACATTTATGTTATTTGTTGATAAATAAAAATAAAAATCAACACATTTTATTATTCAAGGTAATACGAGTAGTTGACAACATTGTTATGAGAGGAATGCCACTTATCTGTAATTTATGCAAATTTTTTTTTATTTTTTTGTATACATTATATATTAAGTATATAAATGTTTGTTTACTAGAACCACACGGTAAATACATTCAAAAATGTGACACAAAATTATTATGACAAATTAAAATTTTCAATAAGTTAAATTAATTATTTGTTTATTAATAAAAAAAGGTATCGAGGCATATAAAGTTGACCTATGCGCACTTCTAAAGAAAAATTAAACTAAATATTTGTTCTGAATGAAAAAACAATATGTAAAGAATACACATATTCGCGTTCCTGTTCGCCAAAATCATGCCAATATACCGTAAATATGAAAAAAATGCATCAAGTGTAAATAATCATTTGCAGCGCAAACAAGTCGTATTAAAAACGTGAAATTATTAGTACAAAAAATACAACAATACAAGAACAAGAGGCATTTTTTAAAGTGGTTCTGTCAAAAACATCTACAGAAAACAGATACAGAAAAATGTAAAGACACTCTGTTTGACATTCGAAGTAGAATACATCAGCAACACTTTGTTTTTAACTGAAAAAAAATTAATATGCTTTTAGTAATCTGAAAAATAATACAAAAATATTTTTATCTATTAATCTATTTTTTTTAAGTTAAATCTTCTTTCTTGACACCCAGTTAAATTAACATTCAAGTCGTAGTAGAGAACCGTTGTTCTTCTAAAATAAAAGTTTCGGTGCTTATTCTCCTTCAAGCGAATTGTGGTGCCTTACTTAAATAATGTCCGCACCACTAAACTTACGCTCGATCGGAATACTTGACGGTGATGGGACTAAATTTTGCGCTGCTAAATGTAAACAAAGATGTTATTTTTATTTTCTACCCACCATGTCAGGGTGTTGACGCGACTTGCCGCCCATATTGTTTACAGAATCTTGAGTTGTAGTGTTTGCATTGACTACATGAATTTGAAGATGTTTAACCGCCTTCAAGCAAATCCAAAATGTCTTGTATGATACGCTCTTTTGTATTTTTAAGTGACTTCAAAAAAGGATGAATGTTTAGTTTTTATACTTAAATTTTGCGCATAGCTCTTCTATTTCGAAAATAGTCTCGAAATTATCTATTTGTTTGAAAGGCGTTGCTTGCAGCTTGGTCCCAAAACTTTTCTTTCCCGCCCAGTAATATTGAATATCGCATATCTTATTCATTAATGGAGCGTTATCGAAAAACACTACTTTTATATGAAATTACTTGATTGCAGCTTAAACAAACAGAAATGTAAGGGGAACTATGGACTGATTCAAAATGTATTTTTAATTGAAAGTTCATGCAGAAAAAATAAACTAGAAATAGGTGACATTGGATTTTAAAGTCAACCATAATTATATCAGTTTTGTAATCCCTTTGACTGGCTGTTTATATTAAAGTCCATTTTTCGCCAGAATTATTAAACAAATTGGCTGTTACTGTAATAAACATCAAACATGTTCTAAAAAAGTAAATAAAATAAAATATTGAAAGTAAACTTTTAATGTTTGATATTCTGGAAAAGAACAGTGAGTGTATATTTGTATTGAATATTGAAATTCAAATGTAAAAAAAAGAATGCAGAACATAAAAAATTTAAACTGAAGTGATTTCAATTGAATTCCACCTGAAAGTGGAATGTAGGTTAGGATAGGTTTTGCACAGGCTGCCGATTGCAAGCAACCGGCCCACTTGGGTCCAGAAAAATAGGTCCCTTTGTGAAGCCCGATATGGACAGCGAAAATAAAAGTATTGAATATACTATATTGCGATCAGTGTTGAACCAACAGGATTTTCGATTAAATTTGTTTATTCCCTTCAGATTGCACGCCGAAAGGTCTGCGAGTTTGGGTAAAGTCGAGTTACCTAGGTACATGGCCCTGTGATGAGACAGAGCTGGACATTAACAGAGGAGGTGCTTTACAGTTTCTTCCTCCTCCTCATTATGACAACTTCTACAGAAGTCGTTGAAAGGGATATTTAGTCTGTTTGCGTGGGCACCAATGAAGCAGTGCCCTGTTAGGACAGCCACAAGTATACATAGCTGATGCCGAGGGATCCACAGCACATGTGGATTCATTGAACCATCTAGCCTGTGCTATCCCTATAAATTTCTGCTGAATGAGGATTTTCAGCTTTTTAGTGGAGCTCCCACTAGTCGGTCGGTGTCCCATTCTTGCAAACGAGATCCCTCCCTGGCTAGCCTGTCCGCAATTATGTTGCCAGGCACGTCTGCGATTAGCTCAAGGTTGGAATGTCACTCCATCTCATTTAAGGATATCCGGCATTCCTTTAGTAGTTCAGATATTGTATAAACACCCGATAGAGCGTTCAATGCAGCATTACTATCGGCACGTATACGAATATCCTGCCTATTGTACCGTAACCAGTTAGCTGCCCTTTTTATCGGCTTGAGTTATGCTATAATGATCTATTAGCTTAAAATGTAGAATGTAGAACATACTGGAATATTTATCTTTCTACAATCTCCATTTATAAATTTATGGAGAAAAATCAATTTTAAAAATTTTACATAAATAAGAAAAGTATACCTCGAAACGCTGGTGATGTTGCGTATATCTTGAATATCGTTTAGTATCTCTGAAGAACACGACCATTTAGCACTTAAAACAAAATCCTTCTTTCAGTTGATTTGAATAGTTTTTAAATATGTTAGAAAATATTTCGTGCAACAATGCTTTGAGGTGCTAACTAAAAGCGCAAGCAGAAAGTGAAAAAGACTAAATTTTAATATTTATAATATCCTTGGTCCTGTCGTGCAGCCTGCTGGACATTCCAAGTTATAAGAAGTTTATCTGCTGTAAGCATTCTGCAGACCTATGAATGTGTTATTTATCGAAATCATTAATAATTTTTAGCTTTTCAGCAGCATCAAAATCATACATTGAAAATTTCTTTTCAGCTGAAAAAACGGATTCTGAAGTTTTTTCCGTAAGAGGAATTCCCTTAGTCTGATTAAAAATACTTCCATACTTAATCTTCATTTAAAATAAGTAGTTGGATGCAAAGAGTAATACAATATCAACGAAGTTGTATAGATCCCATTTTAAATGTACCTGCCATTTTTTCGTAATTCTCTACCTGGCAAGGACAGTTTTAATTATTCGGTCTAAATTCAATATCGACAGTTCAGAAAAAGAGGAAGTGCAAATTTTTTTCTTAGGAAGACGCTCTCAGGACTGAGGAGAATAAGTCTTTAAAAATTAAAAATGTTCAGCAGAGTAATCCAAGTGGGAAGTTGATAATTTTAAATTCATTTTCCACAAAACAGTCAAACTTGGTGTCGACTATGAAAGTGATTTGCTGTGTCGGAGTGAAAATATCGATAGTAGTGACACAATTTTTTGCTCAATTTATTGTAATTGAAGCAAAGTGGAGATTTCTTTTAAAATTAAATTTTAAACATTTTATGTTCAAGTGGTGTTAAATTTTAAATTGATTATTTTTAATTGAATAATTCGCAAATAATGGTTTAGCTTTTCATATTCGCTTTTGTTTTTATAGACCATTTAATTAAGTGGTTGTCATATGAATTTTCCACTCAAGTGTATCGTCTGGATTGTCAAAGCAGCACCCATTTTTCTATTGCACACTGTACGAATTTTTTTTTGTTCGCTACCATACATATAAACGTATAGATTGCATAATAAAAATTAACTACTATAAATTTCAAATTTGTTATTTTGTATGTAAAACATTTATTATTTATGTTAAATATTGCGTATAAATCATTACGAAAAAGTAAACAAACAAAAGCAGCAGCGAGAAAAAACTTTAATTTAATGTATGCTTTTTTCACTGATTAAATAAATTAATAATAGAAAAAAACTAAAAAAAATTAATAAAAAAACAATATATAAATATAAAAGGAAATAACAAATAAATAAATTATGCATGTTATTGGAGTATTAAAGGCCCACTTTTATGTAAATGACCATCTAGCATAGGATGTTTGTTAGACGATTGTATTTAATATACTACTCCTAAAAGAATTTCTGAGATGATGATCTGACGAGTAACAATAACAAAAACATCTACTTTTTTTCTTGGTTATTACTTTTTTTGCACATTTTCTGATAAGCTCGTCCTTTAATCTTGGAATATTTAATATGCTAGTCGTAAAAAAGTCTTCTAATGATTATTTGAAGAGTACGAAAACGTTGATGTTAAGATACGGTCACACTTGAAAAATATTTGCCCAAAAAAATCGTAATCACTACTTTTGCTTAGGCTTAGTGTGACTTAACTGGGTTTTTAAATCACAAACTGAAGTCAATTATGCTGCAAAATGCTATTTTATGTTATTTTTAATTAATGTGAACCCATTTTTAAAAAAATATTGGAATTAAAGAAAATGCAAATTTAGCTTGTCTGTTGGTCACGTTTTTTTCGGCAAATATTTTGCAAGTGAGACCGTAGCTTTACACTTAGTAAAACTATACAAATCTCAAACAATTCCCTCTACGATTAATATAAGCATCTTTCGCTGTGTTATTGAAGAATCTCACAGAAGAATCACTTCTTGTAACAGTTTCGCACTTGCAAGGACAAATGTTCTTCATGAGATTCGCAGGAGGCTCTTTCACGATTGAAGATACTAGCTGGGTGTCTATGAGTAATTTTTTAATTTTTACTAACAGGAGGAGTAAAGAAGCAGGCGTGGTAGAACAAAACTGACCTGAAATAGAATTTCAAAGTAATTTTGTAAGAACTTTATTTAACCTTTATTGTATCCCCAAGCTTCGATTGTTAGATATATTTAGCATTAAGATCGTCGTTCCATAATCTTCATCCGTATAAAAATGTACATTTTACAGTACTGATCCGTTCTGCTAGTCTGATGAATAAATTGTTTCAAAATAGTACGCTCTTAATAAAAATAATGAATTACCAGAAAAAATAATTTCTTAAAAATTAAGAAGATATGGGTAAACTAAGATTTGAACAGAAGCCAAAAAATTAATTTCAAATAAAAACCTTAAACAGTTCAACAATTACTTATAAATAATAATTGAATATTTTAAATTGTTTAGTATCAAAGATCTGCACACAGAGTTGGGTCGCCCAAAATGGAATGTTTTCCCGTTTATATTCTTTTCTATTCGAACCACCGGATGAAGTTCAAATAAGTCCGAGATAGCAGATTGATGTTACGTGTTTCAGATATTGGTTGTTAATGTGACGACTGTTGGTGTTTGTGGTGTTGATTTGCACAATCTTTGTGTTGTCACTGTTTATCTTAAGATTGAATCTGTGTGGCATGAGGTATAGCTTAGATGCATTAAAGTATAAAAAAAATAAATTTGTCTAAAATATGTTAGCAATAATTAAGCATGAATCAAATCAGAATAGAATAAAACATTTTTATGTATTTTTATCTATGAATTGAAATCCTTACAGACAATATATTCCAGAGACATTACATACAATCATATGAAAACTAAACTAATTGTTCAAATATAAACGTGAATAAAGGCTTTAAAAATTCATTGAATTTAATATTTATTAATTTTAAATATATAGTACACATTCACAGTAGTGCTCATAAAAATTTAAGTGGCCATACCTAAAAAAGATGCTAAAAATTATTAGATAAAAAAAATTATTTTTTCTCATATTATTAATTGATTAGTTGCTAAACTATTAAATAAATAAGACTATTGATTTAGGAAATATATTTATGAGCAAACCATTCTTTAATCAATTGGAGAATCCCCTTATCGTTAAGTTTTAAAATTAAATAATGAAAAATATTCTCCAAAAAGTTGGATAATTTCAGTATTTGGTTAATTAATCTTAATTTTTGTTGAATTAGATAAACTGAGAGTTATAGAGTCAATAAGATCACGTCATCGTTGTGCTTCAATGAGATTATCCTCTCTATTATTTTAAAACTACTCCTTCACAAGTTTGCTAGTGTATTTTGGGTCGATGTCTCCAGACGGAATCTCTTTAGGGACATATTCCAGTTTTTTGTATATTATTATAACTTCATTTGTTATTTACTAATACGTATGCTAGTCGATGACTTTTTTGAAAGGATCAACTCCGTTATATGAATAATATATCCCCGTATCAGGACATTGACTCCTTCCATCACGGTCTACCATTCCGTTTGTTTGATTTTCTTGTACATCATGGTTTAAAAAGCTGCCGAACATACTGTCTAAATCCAAACAAACTTATTTTGCTTACATCAGTACACAATACTATCGTTCATCTTCCATTCCTATTCCAGTATTGCTTCAGTAATCGGGACGAAGATGAGGAGGAGAGTGTTACTTATCTTCTCTGCCTCTGCCTGGCACTGGAGCATCAACGCCTTCGCTTCCTGGGCAAAAAATGCTTTAGTAGCCTTTCGGAACTGTCGAGCATAAATCTCAAAGATATTAGTTCCTTCGACGGGAGCAGTGGATGGTTCCCTCTTTAGCTCCGCCTTGGACGTAGCCCTACACGGATGCACCTCTTTCTAGTTACCTATCTCTCTCCAGCTTGAGCTTTGACCACCCAGCTATATTTTCCCCAACTACAATTTCTCTTCTTTTTCTTTCTTGTTTTCCCCTTTCTTCTTCGGGTTAACACAAACGGATCATTATTAATTTTTGGACCCAAATGAGCTCGCACTCTTTTCTCTTCTTTATCTACTTCACCGGCGACCTGTCAACCTAACCTAACCTATCTTCCATTCCGCGACTGGATATGGTCTTGCCAAGCTTAGCAGACTGTTGTCGCTTTATTAGCCTTGCTTGTGATCCTATCGCTCTATATAATAGTAACCTGTTCTAGATATTTTGAGCTTGCCCTTTCAAGTCTTCCCTTTATTTCGGAAACTTAGAAATAAGTAACTCGTTTCTTCGGCACACTCCTTTGTTTGCCCCATTACCAAAAGAATGCAATTTTTTTAACGGTCTGTTGACACATTCTCGTATCAATTTATGATACTTTCACTTTAATTTCCAAAATAAATCAAAGGCAAAAATACAGTAATAAAACAAATTGAAAATAAACATTTTTTTATCAATGAGTTCCCGGTGAAAATTAGTAAAATTTATCATGATCATTTGTTTTGGCTTGTACTTTTTCACACTTCTTAGTAACAAGCGGTTGCAATAAATTGAGCACATCCAAATGTAAGATGGCCCTCATTTTGAACACAGCTGTATTTATTTAAATATAATGTACATAATTAAATTATATCTTAAGCTTTATTTAAACTACTTTTATTACATACATATTTAATTGGTTTTAAATTGTAAAACAAAAAATATAACAATAAAATCACTCAAATGGAATGATGATCATTAGTACAAACACTAAAGTTGTGTTAATTACGATAGTGATAACAACGATTATGATAATCATGTTGATGTGTGTTCTGTTGTTGTTGCTATTTTTTCATAGCTGTTGCTTATTTGATGGTATCATATAATCATGTTATATATGCTGTAATTAAAGCTGTCAACACTAATTTAAATTACAGCAGATTTCACCAGCAACATTTACGTTCTAGTTTTTTATATTTTCTCTTGATTTTTACTACATATTTTTTTCTATATGTTTCCAGTATGTGATTAAAGATTTCGGTTATGTTGTACTTGAGATTGTTTTGTAAAAAATCTGAAGGAAAACAGACAATCCAACTAGTCAGACTGTTACGAGAGCGGGTCAATAAGTCCGTGACTTTTCGAACTTCTCTCGTAGTTACATGAAATGCAACATAGTTCCCATCAAATACCACCTGTTAATAGACTACTGTCAAATTTTGAGCAAGTGTCAACATTTACTTTGCGTTTAACAGCTCCTCAAAGCATACAACCTCGTGTATTTTTCTAAAAATGGAAAAAAATGAATTTCGAGTGCTCAATAAACATTATTTTTTTGTGAAAAAAAATCGTCAATCAAACCAAGAAAAAGCTCGGTAAATACTATGGGGACTCTGCACCATCGATTTTAATGTTAAAAGAAGTGGTTTACTGACTTTCGTTGTAATCGCACGAGTACAAATGACGTTGAACGTTTTTGACGGGCAACTGAGGTCAACTGTCGAAAAAATCCACGATATCTTATTGGCCAATCGAAGAGTAAAAGTACGTGAGATTGTTGATGCCATAGACATTTCATATGACAGTGTGGTTTCGATTTTTAGTGATCAGCTGGGTTTAAGAAAGTTGTCTGCAAGATGGGCTACGAATTGGTACCTCATCCGCCATATTGTCCGGATTTAGCTCCTAGTCACTACTTCCTATTTCCAAGCCTAAAAAATAGCTCGGTGGAAAGAGATTCAGTTCCAGCGATGAAATTATTGGCCAAACACGCGCCTATTTTAAGGACCTCGAAAAATTTAATTTTTTTGAAGGGATACAAAAACTGGAGAAACGTTGGACTAAGTGTGTTGAGTTAAAAGGAGATTATCTTGAAAAATAAATTTTTGCTTTGCAAAAGAAACTGTTTCACACAGTTTCACACGGACTTATTGATCCGCCCTCGTATGTTTGATATAATGCGTTTTTCACATATCGCTGCTTTATTGCAATTTAGTTATATATCGAAAAATTATTTCCTTAGAAAACTAGTCTAAAGTTTTAATTTAACGAAAAAATTTAAAATTTAATGAAATTCATACAACATATTTGTATAAATTTATTATACGAGTTGGAGAACGCTTCCACGCGTAATTCTGCATTCTTATCTCTAAAATTACATGTTTTATGATATGACTGTGTTACATTAAAAGAGCGATACATTAGCTTTCTAAAATAAATTAAAGAAATAGGATTTCAAACGAACTGTTGCAATAATATGACGCCGAATTGAAGAAATCGGAAAGAATTAAAAATGTCAGATATTTTTTGAAAATATTTTCGTAACAAATTATTCAACTTGAAATGTTTTTAAAATATATCTATTCTTTTGAAAACAAATTAAAAACTTAAACTCGTAAAAAACTAATTAGTTTAAAAATTATTTTTTCCCTGAATCTTTACAAAAGACGATTCTTTTTTCAATAACTTCAGATTTTGAGACGTTAATAAAAGTTCCGAAAATTACGGAATGAACCATTCAACTAGTCCTGAAACCTGGGGAAGGTCACTTTGAAAGTGTTCACACTTTGTACTAAATAAGTAAATGGAATAATAAATGCTAAAATCTTGAGATAATATACTACTAATTTTATTGTCAAAATCTTTTCAGCAAAAACAACTAAAGAATCGAACAATTAAAGAATTTGTAAATTCAGAACAAATATTTGTCTTAATTCAAAATGGACATAAAATATTTGTCCTCTTTTACTTAAGAATTATTCTAAAATCAGTAAAGGAATTTGTAAAATCTAATTAATTTATATGAATAAAACTTAAATTTTTGTCAGATGTTTTTAATCCAAGGAGATTATTATTTTGGCTAAAGATCGTAAAATTTTTGTAGAAACGTTATTTTTCGGGAGCCGCTACATTCCCATCATCAGTGTTCATATGTGTTTTCATGTATCCGTTAATGTTTGTCGTTTTTAGTGAAGCTTATTAAGCTGAAGCGTTTACTGAACAAAATTAAAGATTAACAAATTTTCTTTAGTGAATGTTAAACTAATGTTTATAAGAAAAATAATTTTTTTTTATTTTTCTTTATTTAATATAAACCGAAATTGGTCACATTTTTGTTCTCCTTTAAGAAGTATTTCACAAAATGTGCTAAAATTATTTCAACACATTAGACTAAATATGCCAAAAAAATATATCATTTTCATACTTGGCAATTACAGACAGCAAAATCAATCGTCATATAAAATGCAAAAGGGACTAAAATCATCTTACAACAGAATTAAATTACTCGATAAAATGAACACTAATTATTGTAATTATGAAATGGATTTGTTTTAGAATTGTGTCGTTAAAGAATCACAATTAACAATACTGTCCTCAAAAAAACTTTTTATAATTACAATAGTTTGCATTTCATCGAGCTCTTTCGCTCTGATGAAAAATTATGAAAGTTTTCATTTTGTATGACGATATATAGAAGTAGAAAATTTAAATAAAAAATAACGTTTTGTATTTATTTATACTCTTTCTTTTGTGCATTTGAAGTGTGAACATGCTTACAAACTTTCTTAAGCAAATTGGAGGATAAAAATACCAACCCATAGACATACAAGTGGATGTGTAAAAGTACTTTTACCAAGACCAGTTTCTAGTAACTGTGTGCAAATAAAATTTAATTTTATGTAAGTTTGTTACAAACACCTACATGCAAACATACATACACTAGTACTTGCTTTTTATTTTTGGGCGTTGAATATGTATGTATGTTCATAAATGTATGCAAATAATGGAAGAGCCTCTTTAGTGTGATGCTGTTGCTGTTGCTGCTGTTCAGACTCAGACTCAGGGTCGACAAGTGAGTGGCAATTTGTTGTGACGTAAATTTCATTGAAACTGCCTTGATTGCCACTTGAGACGTTTATAAATAAATGTTTGTTTGCATGTTTATATATATATATATCTCCTAAAAATATGCAGCACATGTTAAATAAAAGAGAACTACGCATACATATAAATATTTTTCATAGAATATGAGTTAAAAAAGTTCCACTAAAAAGAAAGCAACAGCGAAAAAATTAAAAAAGTAAACTTCTGTCGCCTGTTTTTTTAAGCACCCTTAAATTATAAAAAGGTCTTAAAGAAAACAATAATAGAAAATAAAGTAGCCGAAAAACAACTTTCGTTAATGAGTATAAAAGACAAAAGTGAGGATTATAAAAAATTCTGACGAACTTCTTAAAGTCACTATATGCAGTTACATAAATAGCAGATTGTCTTTTTTATTCAGTATTAAAAAACTTTTAAATTAGTTTCCCTGCATAAAACTAATACAAATTAAATTAATTATTAATTTTTCTTAAGTTGTAACAAATTTTAGTAGAAAAAATTGAATATGAGACAATATTTGCAAGGGAAAAATTAACATTAATTAATTTCTACTAACACGGCAGAGCAAATGTTGTTTATTCGATTTTCATATTTTGTTTTGCCTTATAAATAATACATTCTATATTAACGATAGGATATCTAATTATGTAAAGCAATTATAGATTTTTCGTCCCTTCCGATTTGGGTAAAATTTAGTTTAGTATGTATACCAATTGAAAAACTGCCAATTACAACTTTTTGGACCCATAAGCTAGCAGGGGGCAAAAATACGCATCCGAATTTCTCCCAAACTTAATTTTTGTTTTGTTTTAAAGTTTTCATTACGCTCTCTGAGGCTGCTATTAGCAAACATTTTTTTAATATTAATTTCGCCTCCCTAATTTAAAGGTCGTGGCACGGGCTGGGAGTAATGTGGGAAGCTATGCCTAGATTTTTATGACGCATTATTTAAGAAGAGGACAACTTAAACATTTTTTCCGCCAAAATAAAATATTTGATTTTGAAGATCGATTTGACAAAAATCGACCTACTGACGTTTATAAGAAAAATGAACTAAAATACACAGAAAGAAAAATGCCGTACTAATTTCAAGTATTTTCTACTTATTTTGAGTACGAGTTGTACTCAAAATTTCGAGTACAATAAAATGTACTTTAGTAGTTTTTAATCCATGAGCCACCTAAACAGTGGCGGATACATGGAAGCACACTGACGATGGGAGTGTAGCGGCTCCCGAAAAACAACGTTGTTTCTGTTCTGCCGTGTAAGTTGAAATTAATTAGTGTTAACATGTCTCATGTCCAATTCTTTCTGAGTAAAAATGTTACGAACAGTAGCCAAAATAATAATCACTTTGGATTAAAAACTACTAACAACCAATTTGTTCGAAAAATGATCACTTTAAATAAAAATGTACTTTACTCAAGCCGAATACACTAAAAGATTCTTAAATTAAATTGAGCATTTGAACGGACTTGTACTTGATCTAAATCTGGGATTCCGCCGTTTGGAATTGATTTAAGTACAGATTTATTGAATTTGTTTTTCAGTGTAGATTAGAATATTGTTGCATATTCTTAAAAGATTTTTATGTTAAAATATTTGTATATTAAGTAATTGTCATTAATTTTATTCAAGGTTTGAAATTTTTCAAAGTTCTAGGAAAAGGTCTATTGAAGAGTTGGCATAAGCAATCTCAAAAGCTTTAATTAAATAAATTATCTTTAATTAAGTTTAATAAGTGTTCTTCAATATATTGATTACACCAGCTAATAGAAATTTTTAAATTCACACAAAGCAAATTGATTAATGCCATTATATTGTTACTTATTTGAGTTTGTTACAATACACAAGGATTCCAACAAGACGTTTTATTTTCAATAGGACGCCATTTTAAGAGGTTTCATGACTCTGTAACTACATGAGAGATGATAAGATAAGTTATGAGTTTAATGGGAATGGATTGATATACGCTTCAACAAACTTTTAGAAATATTTTAGTTGTTGGTATAAGTTAGAGATGTGTAGAATCGAACTTGTGCACGTTGCTTAAGAAAAACTTAGAATATTCAGTATTGTTGTTGTAGCTCACAGCGTTGTTGAGATGAGATATATATTTTTCGCTAATTTCGGGATTTGAGCACTCCACAAACGATGTCACACCGTATTTGGCATAAGACTTGATGTGGGCGATTTAAGCTACAAATCTATGCCAATAGCTCACAATCGCATCAAGACCTCAAAGATAGAATTCGTGAAGTTATCGAGGACTTAAAGTGGCAAAATTGCGGATCCGTGTTGGCAAATTTATTGAAAAGAATATAGATCTGCAAGTTCTAATTAGATAAACATCCGATAATTTCACTTAAAAATTCTTGTTTATTATACAAAACAGTAAACCCCTTATTGGAACACATATTTGTATGTATACAATTTATTATATGTATTAGTGTTGTACAAGCGGCCAGTTTCGACTACTCAATACTACTTAATACTTCTTCAATTGAGTTATATTTAATAGGTGAAAATGCGATTTCATTATTACACGTATTCCATAATAATTCATGAATTAGCAAATTTCATAATCCATTAAAAATATCTAACTAAACGGCCAGGCTTATTAAGGCCTAAATTCACAGTCTTAAGTTAACTAATGATGGCGGTTTAATTAATAGTATTTATGTATATGAAAAGTCTTTAGTTTAACCAACTTCATTAGTAAACTAAAGACTGTAAATACAGGCCTAATTGTTGCAAATGATTTAAAGGCTCTTAAGTATCCTCAAAACCGATTTGGTTTAATTTAAAATATTTTCAAGTAAAATTTTCGTATTTACATATGGAAATATATTTTATGAAAGCATTGATTAGTTAGTTTTGGGTATTGAGTAAATATATATGGTATTGAGTACTCGGTACTCAAATACTCAATACTTTTACAACACTAAAATGTATCAGCAAACAAACAAAATAAATTTAAGTTTTTTTTTGTAAAATTTTTCTGTGTTTTCGAAATTCGAATGTTTTTTTGCCAGTAATGATATTATAGTCATCAAAAATTGCGTCTTATGTGCGTTAACAACAATGAAAAAGTGTCTGCGATTTTATATACACACATACGTATGTACAAATGTATGTACTCGTATGCTTTCATATATTTCTGTATTTAGTGTAAAAGCATGAATTTATATTTATTTATTTATTGTTTAGTGTTTTACCGAGGACGAGAATGATTTTTATAGGTGCTCGCTCGTACATATGAAATTGTTTAAATTGTTAATGTTGTATTGCGGTTGCTGTCTGTTATTTTACTTTTATCTTATTATGACTTATCCTACTTAATCTTGATATTGTGTCTTGATACCCCTCTACTTAATGATGCTATGGTATCATTTAGCTTTATAGATGTGTTTTTTTCTGTAGTATCTATTGTTGGAAATTTGAAAACGCGTATATCGTTAAGAAGATTAAATAAAATCATAAAATTTAATATGGTTTGAATGAAATAAAACCAGAGGGGAATTACTGGGTTTGTTTTTGATTTGTGTTACATGCCAAATAGGAATATATGGCAAAAAAACATTTAGGAGATTTTGTTTTAAATACGAAGAATAACTTTTCATTATAACACGCATTCTATAGTGTAAAATGTGGTTTTAATTAGATCTTAACAAGTTTTTTTAAGACCTAGTCTCTTATTTTTACCTATAAGTTTGAAAGCAGTCTGTGTTATTTTCCAGTCGTGATATAGAAATGGAATACAACTCTCATGTATGGGCCGGTGCTTCAAAGTCTATGTATTTTGAAGTTACTCGACCGCATGCAAGGGAGGGTGAAGAACCTCATCAGTGATACTAGTGTAGCTAACTCCACCGACTCACTGGAGCATCAACGTGATGTGCGATGTGTTTCACAGTTTTATCATTACTACAATTGATTGTGCTCTAAAGAAATCAGGGAACTTGTTCGCGAGACCAGCTTGCCTTTGCGAACAACACGTTCTTCGCGAAGAGCAAATCCATTTGTGGCTGATATGCCAGTGGTTAAATTTAAAGTAATTATATATCTTGTGTAAAATGGAAAATCTTTTGGTTTAATCCAAATTTCTAGTCCTCTTCTCTTATTGAATTAATAATGCCTAAGCTGCTTGCCTCATAAATTCATCTTCTGTTTCTATTATTCATAAGTGTAGCAAAAAACTTAAGTTGTGGTACTTTGGTTTCAAATTATATCATTTCGAACTACTTTATTAAAAGTTTAGTGTTATGCCAGTAGCTTAGAATATGATATTGGCCAAGTAGTCTCAATTTCCAACCACCTTTGGAGTCGTGTCTCGGGCTTGGATCATTTAATCGCACCATATTAGTGAATAATTGACTGAGTCGTTTGGAAAAATAAAGCGTTTTCAAAATATTTCACAAATTTTAATGGTATTGTTTTTAGTACACATGCAATTGAGGCTTAAAATAATTATAATCAGTTGCTTGTCGTTGACGATAATGTTCTAGCCGGTATTATTTTTAAATGATTTTGATGGTACTAATAGTGTTGTTCTCTGGAGTCAGCAGTGCCGAAGTGCACGAAATATACTTTGTGACATGTCTAAAATATTCCAACTTATAACTAATTGTAATTATTAGGATTAAACTTATTCCACTTTTAAAAAGAATAATTTTTCCAAAAACATTTCTAAGCAAACTCCTTAAGTTTACATTGTGAATACTATGATACTTGATTGAAAATATTATATTTTTGTATGAAAAACTGGTGTTCATATTATTGGATAAACTTATTAATAATTTTTTTCGAAACATGGACTTATGCCACTTTAAAGTAAAACAGCTCATTTGAGTCTTCTTTTGTAAACAAAGTCTATTCAATTGTATTGGAAAATTAATTAATTAAATTTTTTAGGACTAAAAGAATAAAGCAAAAATCTCAGCCAGTGATTTTTTTTAAATTTAATTAACTCTTTTTGAAAGCAAAATTTTGTTTGAAAACTGTTTTTCACTGAAACATTTTTCCATTCAGACCAGTATTAAAAATAACTCTTACTTACATTAAGGTTCTGTTGGCTGAAGTAGTTAACGCGTTGACTACAAAGCAAGTAATCACTAAGAACGTGGCCAGTTTCAGGCAAGTCATTACATCCAGCATTTTCCAGATGTGCATTAGTGTGCAAGAACTGGTCGGTGAATAGTACCGGCAGCAATTGTTACTGGTATATGCTAATGTACATCATAGTGCCCTCTTTCGTCGGTATTGTAGCAAAATCGGCGGTGAAGTAAAATCTATATTATTAATAGGCAAACATGTTTTTTTATATCTCTTTTACGGCCGTAATAATGAACTGATTTTGGAAAAATGTATATGTTTATAAACTGCTTTTTACATAGATGTGTACAATCTTAATTTTATGTAAAGCGGTCCGATATTTAGGGAGCTATAAGCGTTTAAAATTGATACTAACACATGCACACTTATTACACTTGTATGTATCAGCTTCATCCTGATATATAAACAAATCATGCATGTGTGTTTGTCCAATTTGCTTTTGCATAGAAATGAGACAGAGTTTTAAATGGTGTATTTAGAATGTTTTTTGTTTTCGTATTTTATCGTATGTATTGAGTCGACCGCTGGATACTCTAGTCATTAATGAAATGGCTGCACAGCTCAAACAAATTTGATGTGCTACTTGACAGCAGAGGCGCTGCAACACAGATCTAAAAGAACTAACATGAATGATGAAACAGAACTGGGGCTGACGTTTCTTTTCCATACAAATTGACATAAAATTTTGCCAGAGAAAGCGTTCGTGCAATAGAATCTATTTTTTCTTATACTCTCAATTTTAGACACTTATTCTCTCAACAATGTTACCGTGTTTTCATGAAATCACAAACATTTTTCATACGAAAAATGCAAACAAATGAAAATCAAAGAATAATAAGAGAGAATTTGAAGTTACTGCCGTCGATTTTATTATGGGCCATCAGCGTTTGTTCCTGAAGTTGCAGATTTGTTCTGTTTCATCATTAACGCGCAATATCAGAGTTGTAAAAACAATTAAGATCTCTTACTTTCACCATCTGCCCTTTCTCACTATCCCTTTCCCAAAGAATGTATCACACCTACTGGCTGGTAGTCATATTAATTGCCTGAGAGTGACTTCTGTTGTTTAATATTTTATTATGATATGTATGTCAATAAAGTTATTTGCAGTGTTGCTGTTGCTTTAGCTTAATGAACAAATATTTAATATTAAAGAATATTTATAAGTTTTTTTACAGTGCGTATTTTAATGAAAAGTGTCTTTTTGGGATGTGAGGTATTGTACGCAATCAATTTAATGAAATTTTTTATTAGTGTTATATTGTTTCATTTTACACGTAAATAATTAAAACATTTTAGAAGCATTAAAATATAAAAAAAAATTTATACTTTAATGTCTCTGTCAGTAAATTAGTTTTTTTTGCGGCAGCAAAAATATATCAATTTATTCTAATTTATGCAAAATAATTTTTATTTGCATGAATGAAAATGAAAAAGAGGTTTTACGAAAACTCTAACTCTGTTTGGAAAAAGAGCCAAAATTCAAACATACAAACATTTGCTACAATATGTTTGCAATACAGTTGAAAACTTGTAGATAAAGAAATTTCTAGTAGAGTGAAATAAATATCTTTTGCATAATGTAAGCACAACCACAAACTATATTAACGTGTTATATTTATTGCGTTTCTTAAAGATACAAAATTGAAGGCAAAATAAAACAAGAACAAGATATTTATGCACAACAAATTCATAAATTTTTTTGCTTTGTACGTAGACGACATATCGTTGATTTGCTGCAGAAACGTTATAACTTTGTTTTTGCAGAAAAAGAGCTTAATTTCAATTTCTTTAGAATGTAATGGAACTAGAAATTAATACTCTTCTTATGAGGTGTATAACAAAAAATATTTGAATGAATTTTTTACACAATATGAAGATTGATATGATGCCTATTTTTGAATTATTAAATCAAAAATATTCGATCTTTATTGAGTTATGATGTTGTTGCTGCATATGAACGATGTGTATTTCTGAGTTACACATTCGTTTGAATTTGTGTAACTGCGAATATGTTCATACTCGAACAACAACAATTACAGTTTAAGCATCTTCAAAGAGATTCAATTTCGTTAAGTTAACAGAATGAGACCAACAAATTATTCATGTACTTTTTTTAAAGACGGCTTAGTTACTTGACTTCTAGTCTTGGAATTTAGAAAACAAAATTATTGATTTACTGCTTTTTTTGTAAAAGAAGCCAAAATATATAGAAAGTTTCTAACATGTCCTTTAGAAAGTTAAAGCTATCTGATAGAAATTTTGCATAGCACTACGTGGCAGTCAATGCCACGTTTAGCCACTTTTCACAGTTTAATTGAGCTACTAGCAATTTTTGTTTTTATTCTGGCTATTTTTTAGCAGCTTATTTCCCGTTTATAATTTTAAGGATTTTTCTTATAAAACTCCAAATACAAGCGCTCACTTTTTTGCTATTGAAAAATACAAAATTTTTAAATTTTTTGGCTTGCGATTTTCTAAAGATTTAAGTTAAAATTTTAAATTTATTGCTAGCAAATAAACAAAAATAAAAATACAATATACCATGGCTTTCTAGGCAGAAGTTTCTGATTGTATATTTGTTGGCATATATAACGTCCATTGACGTTCCTTTGAATGTCTGCAGGTGTTAAATTTGCGCCTTATATAATTTTATATTGAGTTTATATTAATTTGTGATTTCAAAAATTTTACTAGATTCGATTAGAGTTCTGTATTTGCAACAGCAATGCGATTAAAAAAATAAGTAAAGTGTAAAAACAATAAATAACTCAGTAACTCAGCGCTCAATTTAATATTGTTTGGTAAATTTTTTGCTTATATTTGATGGCGTTTTGTGGTTCACAACTAAAATTTGGAGCACACAATTCACAAGCAAAAATTAAAAAGAAAAAAATTAGAGACACTTTACACAATGAAACATGCTCGCTACATCAGTGTGGGGTACAATTTGTTTAGACAAATAACTTATCAAAAGAGCAAAGTAAATCATTTACTTTAAGCTAATCATTGACAAAGAACAGTCGTTCGTTTTGAAACTGCATGCGAATGCCTTTTCGGAATAACCGGTTAAGTCCTTATAAACTCAAGAACAATAAATTATTCAATATAAAATAAAAATATAAGTTGCTTTAAACATTCAGAGTCAAGATTTTTATTTTGCAATAATGGAATGCAATTTTATTTGATTAAATATCTCATTAAGTACTTTAAGTTCAATTAGAAGTTTTGGTCAAAATATTGCACTATAATGGTTGCTTGTACATATTTTTTTCCTAAACCATAATTGCAATATGTTTCGAAAACCTCTTCCAATATTAAAATTGAGTTATCGCAAAAATATAGGCGTTTTTATTGCTTCTGATCAATGATAATTTACTTAAAATATAAAAAAACATGTAAGTAAAAAAATAAACATAATAAATTAAAACGATTTAAGTAGGTTCTTTATCTTCAATGCCGTGGTCCTGGAAAAATATGATCACACAAATTATTTTGAAAATTAATCAAATTGGTAAACACCTTGTGGAAAATCTCACAGCACGTCACTGGCTGGTGGAAATGAAATATTTAAAGAAATGCTCTATCACTCTTCCATTGAAATTAAAGTTTTTTTATTCCCACTGAACTTGTCAATAATCTATAAAATAAATTTTATTTACTAACACTTAATTAGATTTCATCAATTAAGTAAAAAACTGCATATAAATTGAATTATTTTCTTATTATTTGTTTACAAAAAATAACTAATTCGCAATCCATAATGCTTAAATTGATAAATTATTGTGGTTCACTACTAGGGTTGTCAATTATTCGTGCATTTTATTTGTTCGAATAAAATTTCATGATACTTGGTGCTTTTTATCGGAATCGCAAAATTTTACTATTTTGAATTTTTATTCGCACTTTTTCCCAATATTAATATTTTACTTATTCAGTAAAACATTAACAATTTTGTTAAAAAAGAAATTGCAATTGATTCTTGAGGGGTATAGCTTGTTCCTATGCGCATTTCACTGTTGCTAATGCAGATCATCAGGGAACTTTACCCAAATATTTCTTAGAACAACTGGAGATATTATATTAAACCTTCATTAAAACAAATAAAAAGTTTAAACAATATCAAAGTTGTAACAAGAACTCAATAATCAACCAATTGTTTTTGTTTTCTTACTTTACCATTACTACCTAGGTTGACTTTTTTTCAACTCTAATTGTAGTTGTAAGAGTTTTGTAGAAAATGTAAAAACAACAACTGCTATACATTTGTATAGAGTGATGTCAAACAAAATTTTTTTCATGATATTTCATGATATTTTTTTTGTTCGAATAATTTGAACGAAAAAAGAATAAAAAATTTTATTCGCTTAATCTAAAAAAAACAAGTAAAAATCGACACATATATTGTTTTCTTATAACAACATTTTATAACATTTTTAATAACAAACTTAGAAATATTATTGAAAACGAAATGAAATTCATTAAAAATATATATACTCGTACATACGTACGTACATATTTATTTATGTATGTACACAAAAAAAATAAGTTTTAAGAGCAAGAATGAACATTTTTAAAATACAATTAAGTTTGATTATTTTTTTTAATGATTCATTTCACATTAAGCATTTAGAGCAAAATTTTTTTAAACAAAAAAATTAATTTTCCTTGATTTTAAAAACTTTTTTTGTGTGTTCGTTTAAATATAAAAATTTTTAATATATCATTAATATCTTTTAAAATAATTTTTTAAAAACAGCAGATAGTCCAGCTATTTAGCTTGTAGACGATTCATCGTTTTATTTTTAATAAAAGAACAAGTAGGAAAAGTTTTTTCGCAAATTCTTCATGTTGCTGATACGGTTAAAATAGCATTAAAAAGCATATCAAGTTTGTGTGTTATTTTCTTTGTTGTTTCTAAATAGTTAAGATCATCATCAATGCTGTTAACGATTTTTGCGTTAGTACAATTTCTTACTTTACTTATAGACCTTTTTAGCTCAGTTAATAACAACTTATCAGTTACCTCAGAAATGTCATCTAATTCTTCATTGTAGTCAAGATCATTCGCAATAGTTTTATCACAGTATAATAGTGAAAAAAGTATTTGCGTACGCCTTTGCTTCGCAACTTGTGGCATATTTTAAAAAGCTGATATTGGATGGGAAATAATATTAAAGTATTTTATGATTTTATAGGTCGTTCACTAATTCGATTCTTAAGGCTTTTGATTAAATTCGTAGAAAAGCAATTGCTATTTTTTTCTAAACTCCTTAATTTGATTAACAACTTAAAATGTTATGAGATATATTTAAAATATTTTTTACATAAAGTCGTTAATAAAATTATTTAAATGTTCGATTATTGGACAAAAAACATTTGAATAGTTCTTTATTCTAAATTTAAAAATGTTGGTTCGTTCGAACGGAAATGAAAAAAAATTTTCGAATAATTTTTATTCGAACCACAACCCTATTCACTACTCACAGCATTTACCTTCAATTCTGTGGAGCCATTTTTTTAGTAATTTTTTAACTAGTTTTCGCTACTAGTAGTAACCAAATTGCACATACAAATTCTGCTATCAGCCGCAGTGTGAAGAAGCACTTGAAAAAATAGCTTCTTAAAACAATAATCTAACAATGCTAATTTCATTTATTAAAACAAAATGAAAATGAATTAAATCTTTACAGAGTAGCCGGTTTACTTAAAAATGTTAAAACAATGTCCTTTTAATTTGACTGCGATTCTCGAGTTATCCTTCTAAGTAACGAAATAGTTACCCGGTTGTATTAGGATCGGTTTTTTTTTTAAACATTTTAAATTCAAAATTCCTGACTTCCATATGAAAAATGATAGAGAAATTCGAAGAATACCTGCGTTCTGCGAAGAAATTAAAAAAAATCAATTTTGATTTTTGTGAAGACTTAATAAATTTGCATGTGGACGGTCATATATTTTATGCAATCAACTCACTTTTAGGTTTTATAAAATTATTTCTATATTACAAATAGCATATTGGTCACATTATTTGTACAACCACGTTTTTGCTAACATCTATGCAATATGTAACAAATACAAATGAGATCCAACAATTTGTGCTATAAACCTTAAATTTATACACAAAAACCCATCACCATAAACTTGCTTAGGAGAAACTAATGCAGTTTAAACTAAAAACACAACCGCAATCACACATACATTCTAACATGCTAGCACCAACAAACACACATTGTTTTCAACAATTACACAGGCTACCAGTGTAACAAATTTACAGAAACTACAACTTAAACACCCACTTCTATTATTATATGAATGGTGCAGGAAGTGTGTATGCATGTGTGAGCATTTGTGTAATTGTGTTTGTGTATATGTGTGTAGTTTGAAAATGTTGAAAGAAAAACTAAGCAAATTGTATTTGTATGCTTTAGTATTCATGAAGTTTGCTTATTTCAGAGTTTGTTTATTTAACATTTCTCTTTGTTGTTGCTTTTTTTGTTTTTTGTTTTTCGATTTTTATTTTTAGTTTTATTTTTGTTTTAGTGTTTTTCCTTGTTTTCATAGAATTCGTAATGAGCTTTTACGCGAACTTCAAAGTTCTACCAGTAATCAAACTCCATTACAATTTCCGAAAGAGATTCTCTATACTAAATATGCACATATTCTTTTATGTATACACATGCACATACATACATATGTATGTAACTGTGTTAACAAAACTGGATGTTTTCATTGTAATTGTATGTGGAACTATGATTTGTATTTGTGACTGTATATCTGTTGTGTATTGAAAATAGATACATATGTACATGTATGCGATTGAATAGAAAATTTTCATTCTAATAAGAAATATGTTTAAGACAATCAACATCGCCATCTTTGTTATAAATATGTTTACATAGTGTTTTTCATGGAAATATGTGTAAATTAATTGCAAAATTTTGCGAATAGAAAGCAAGAGATAGACAATGACGAGATGAAAAGGGAAACTAATAAATATGCACTTTAGAGATGAAAGAAAAAAACTACTTAATTAAATTCATTTTCATGGCATTTCCGTTGTATTTTTACCAGTGTTCCCAGCTTAGCATTTTTCGCACGCGATTAATTTTTTTTTGTAGTTTAGCCTCGAAATTTATGTTTTAACTTCTTGGCCTTTTTATATGCTCTTTGTGTTTATCCTAGTTTTACACGAAAAATCGTAAAATTTTTTATTCCCGAAATTTTGGTAACTTATTGTTGTATTCCTAGGATCCTTACTAACATAGCTTGTAGCTCTGTTTTTTATAAAACCCTTTAAATTAAACTTAAAAATCGCCAGCAAATTATTCTTAAAATTTTTTCTGTATTTCTACAGAAGCAGGATTTAGTTTATAATTTACAATGTTTTTTTTTGTCTGTTTAATAAATCTCAAATATAGCACTGCTTCTTTTGAAGAGGGTCAACTCAAAATTGGTCAGATTTAATTTTTTGAAAGATATTGATATACAGTAGTACCCACATTAAAATTATTAAATTTTTTTCAGTGATATTGCAAATATTATTTAACTAAATTTTATGCTATAAACTTGTAATTAAATATTTGGTGCTTCAAGACAATGGAATGACAATATTTTGAGAACGTTTCGAATTTATGAGGGCACAGCTCCAAATGCAAAATTTTTGACACCGAAATTATTATGCTCAGCAGAAAGAAAGATTTGGCTTTATTTGTATTCTTGAAACACTTTCAAGATTACATGGAGAACGAAATTTAAAATATGAATATCTGTAAAATAGAAACTACCAGATTTGATAAAAAGATTATGTTACGAAGAGGTGTTTTGCAAAAGGTGCGAAATTCTAAAGTAATTTTGCCAATAAAATTTTAAAATAAAATTTGTGGGCCCTTTTTTTAGTTACTTTTTCGAGCGAATTAGACTTTAATGGCATTTTTTAAAAGCATAATGAATTTCCTGTTTCTCCAGCACCTGGCAACATTGATTTTAACAGTAGGTAAGTAACCATTTTAACTTAAAGCATGTAAAATATTTGCAAAAAATAAATTAAATTTTAACTTACTTGAAATAACTTGTTTTCCTTGTAGAACTCTGGCAGTTTTTTATCATAAAAAAAACAGCGTAAGAATACAAAATTTATTTTTAAACTTGCAATAAAATACATTAAAGTAGGTCAACGGTAAGGTTAATCGCTGCACAGTGCAACTGATAGCAAAAATATTCCCAATAAATCTTTATTTTCTAAAATAATAGTCAGATTTCCAAATGAGGAAAAAATCATTAAATAGTGCCTAAGTATATTTTCAGACAATTTTATTATTTTCTAAATTTGACCACCTCACAGCTATTTAATTCTGAAAAGAAAAGAAAAAATTTAAGCTTGAAAAATAACCAAGCAAGGATTCGCATGCCTTCCATAAATGTATCCTGAAAATAAATATTTTTGAAAAATTATGTTCATAAACTTTTAAATTTTATAAAAATTTTTTGTATAATCTTAAAAAAAGCAACACTACTGTTTTTTCAATCCACTTTTTCTGGCCATATATCCTTTTTTAACCACAATACTCCTAAAATGCACTACATTTTTTAATGCCAGATTGCACTTATATTTAAATCAATGTAAAATTTTGTTAAGTCTGGGTCACAATCAAAAAAGTTTCAGAAAATAAATAAAATTGTATTCAAAGAAAAATAACATAAAAATATGACTCATACGTATTATGTGCACATAAGGTTTCTTGAAAAGCAAGATCTAGTCCATACCTGCGCAAAATAATGCATATTGTAAAGGCACAATAAAAACTAAAAATAAAAAGACTTGATCGACCGTTTGTATGAAATAAATGTGTTGTCGCTTGTTACTAAACAACTCTGAAAAAATTTTCAATATTGAACGGCAGACTTTCTCATATGCAGCCAATTATTTCTGTAAAAAATAATGTTTGGTATGTCAACGTGCACAAATATTTTATTTAAAAAAACGACTACGCGAATTTTTGTAATGATGATAGAAAAGAATTTTGTTTTATACCTGAGAAAAATTTTTGTGATAAAATTATTGATAACCATCAAGTATATCAGGTTAATAATTTATCTGATATTTTTTCAAAGTAACAACATTTTTTGCCGTTGCTGCTGCACTTTGGAAAACTTTTCCGTTTTTTTGTTTTGCAATATTATGCATCGACTATTTAATGATATTTCAATGCTTATTCGTACGAATACTAGACTCTCAATATCAAAGATGGAATGAATATTGATCAAGCAAAAATAGGTAAATCTAAAAGGAAATGTCTGCCTTGAAAACTCAAAGTTTTGCATGTTCTGATTTTTTAAAATCACTCTTTCATAAACTTTCAGCATCTTTTCGTGAGAAAAAAGTTTTCTGTTCCTTTGCATTTCTGAAAGCTTCTCTATGAATTTTGCTTGTATCCTCTTGTAATCGGATAAGTAGCTTATAAGAAACCCCTTATTGCGATTTATTTTGTAACCAGGCCCACAGTGCGGCATATTATATATGGTAGTGTATACAGCGGTGAACTCAATTGACCGCATTCTAGAAATATAAAAATATTAACATAAATACATACGATCAAATACAAAAACAAAATACATTCTAAAGAAACAACTCAAAACTCTGTTTCATTTCACACGTGGTTTATTTTACAAGATGAAGGTGATACATGCATGTGCAATAAGTCTGCATGTGTTAGTAGCAACTTTAATCGCTTATAGCTCCCCAAATATCGAACCGCTTTAAATAAAATTAAAATTGTACACATCTTTTTAAAAACCCCGTTTAAAAACAAATAAATCTTTCCAAAGTCGGTTCAGACTATTAATTATATAATTATGTTATAAAATTAATTTTTAAATAAATAAAATTAAGTAAAAAAATAACAAAGCTCATGTATATTGAAAGAAGGTTTTTTTTAATTATTTTAATCAGTTTCCTGTCTCTTAAAAATCACATGATATAATGTATCTGCATTGCAAAACTCTATTTCTAACAGACTTTAAATTTCAAACCTGTAGAAAATGTCATATCCAGTTTCTTAAATACTGCGATTTTTGTGCAGGTTTAATTTATATATGTAAATAATTTTTACTAAAATAATATTTTCATTTAATTTTCATTACTTCAATATTATATTTATTTATTTTTGCTTAATTTTCATTATGATTAATAATAAATGCTGGCAAATAATTGAGCACCATCGACATTTGACTTGGAAAGTCCAAACAAATATTTGCTTACAAATTTCGTTTTACAAATGTTTTAATTATTGCAAATAATAATAAACAAGTTGCTGAAGTACTCACTGGATGAATTGGCATGGTGTTATTTTAGCACCTTATAATTTTTATTTGAAAATTGTACATCTACATTTATTTACTTTGTACATTTTTCAAACAGTTATTGCAAAAAAAGAGTAATAAATACAAATGGTTAACTTTGTACAGTAAACTGGAGATAGATTTAATTTACACAGTGTCTACTAAATAAAAACAACTAAACGATGTGGAGGAGGGGAGCCTCCATAGGCTAGTGGACAGTGTTGGTCTGGGGTCGCAAGTTTGGTTCCTTTCTTCGCGGTTTGTGTTATAAATAAGTTATAATTAAAAAGATTACTTATTTTGTTGATTAGGTACTTAAAGGTTTCCCGTTAACATTCTTTAAGTAAAAGAAAAACAAAATGGAATTTCAAAATACTGTATGAAAGCAGCATTATTTTTTTGGTTGTCTTATAATTTGTTTTCTCTATTTTTAAATTTATAGTTATTCGGTTAACGTTATCAGGAGGAAGCTGTACTTCTCGCCCATCTCAGTTAGTTCATAAAATATTTTGTTCGTAAAAGTGAAATACGTAAAAAAAACAATAATTTTTCACTCGTAAAGGCAGAAATAAGTAACGAAAACAAGAAAATAAATATCGGGAGATGCCTTAAAGCGAAGACAACAAATATAATCTACGCACATACAAAGTAGTGCTTATTTACTTATTTATCCAATTCGCACAACTACACACACATTTTGCCACACACTTATTCATACATTTGCGCTTTTAAGCAACTAAGTAAAGTGATTATCCTCAGGCATATTTCTTTATTACCATTAATTCCTCCCCTTCCTTGAGCTTTCTGGAAGGTACGAGTATTTTCAAAAAGGTGAATAAATAAACGTCTAGAGTAAATGAAGAGGCAGTAATATAAAGACGGTTGGTTGGCTTAGAGAAAGCACAAGATATTTGTTATTACTGTTGCTTTTCCTATTCAGTTGTCTATTAGAAAACATAATAAATAAATAGAATTTACGGTAATTTATGTGTTCATTTCTCCACTGCAGGTACCTTCAAATTTAATTTCATTTACTTAATAGATGGTTAGATGCGAGTACAGAGATAACGCAAAATGAAAGAAAGTGCTTGAAATGAAAATGAGAAAAAAAGTTATTCGTTTTTTTCATTATTACTTTATATCGCTCTTTTGTTCTTGGCAAATGAAACCGAAAAGAAAAGATATCGCATTTGTGGATTACAAGCAGATCATGAGAGATAACAAGTGTTTTATAATGCAGAAATTTAAGTGTGAGAAAAAACACTTCATACATTTTAAAGTTTTATAGAACAAAATTAATAACTTAAAAGGACAGTGCAGGAAGAATTTTGCAGAAGCTCAAGGGTGCTTAAGAATTAGACTTGTAAGCATTTTATGTTTAAATCCATTTAAATAAATTGTGTCTTTTGTGTTTAATTTTTGAAATATTCCCCTAACTAAAGGCGTCCTTATCAGAAAAATAAATATCTACAGCGAACTTAAATAGTAAATTTAAATAATATCATTATTTAGCGCTTCAACACAAAGGGAAAAGGGTGTATACAAGACATCTGCATAAATGCATTTAAAAGCCTTTTAAATGGTGTTTTTTTACTGAAACTTTACAAAACAAATGTGTCAAAAGCGACAACGGCAACAACAAGGATTCGACAAATGTCGAAATGGGGAAAATAAGAAATCATTTTAAGAGGATATTTAAATAACTTTAAGCAAGGAATGCGTAGTGAGATTTGCCTGTTTTGTCTTAATGTATATGAGCATGTGTATGAATTTTACCCAAAGACATAATATGAATATGAATATTTCATTAGAGTTTGCATTTTCAGTCGTTTCAATTCTTATAATTCGAATCCTGAATAATTATTTATAAACAAAAATAATTTTTCATAAATAATGTAAAAATATTTTACTTACTTATTGATGTTATGTAATATAAAACTTTCATATACATTTGTTTTGCTTAAGAGAAAGAATATAATTCTATTAAATTTCGAACTGAAACCAACGATTATTTCAAATAAAATATAAGCATATTGTAATTAGAGTTTAAGTTATGTCTGAATAAAACTTCGAAGAAAAAAGTTTAAATTTAATTTTTGATCATCAATAATAAGTTTTGTGTATAAAGTATGTAATAAATCATTTTAGTACGAACTTATGCAAATATTAATATTTTTAATGAATATTTAATTACTATTTTTTCTGCTATTTTATGCGTAAAAATACATGTATGATTATAATCATACATCATAAATTATTGATTCATAAGTACAAATATTAATTCAATTGGAACTAATTTGAACTATCTTAATATACTTCGCAATATTTTAATTTGAATTAATTTAATGTGATACAAAGTAATTAAAATTCTTATATGCTTCTAATTTAGGTGAAAATTTTTTTATTATTACTATATGGTATCAGTGGCACATTCTAATAAATTTCTCGTAATTCCAATGAGACCTTACAAACAATGAATACTCGATAATACTAATATTTTTGTTTATATGAAGCTTTATAATAAATAAAAAATATATATATAATATTTATTAAAAATTTAAAAAGACTTCATTTATTGTGGGTCTGGACTATATACGCTAACGATTTAGCCAAAACCCACATGCAATTAACAATTTGTGAACTTCAATCGTATCTTAAAGGGTATCTTAAATAATAAATTTACTAAATGCTTATTTAGATTAGCTTATGTCGTTTTCTGTTGTAGAAGTGCAAATAGTTTGTTTTTTTTATTGAAAACTTGGCTTACGGGCCAAAATTTTTATCTTAACAAAACTTTGAATTGAAATTCTCTTGATAAAATTAAAAGAAATGTCACATTAGATACATGTAATATTAAATTAATTTTGTTTAAATTAGTATGATTTAATTTAATTTAATTTACAACAACTTAATATAATTAATTCAATTTTTAAATACATATGTACATTTAAGCATGCCAACATATTTTTTTTTGTATTTGCCAATTGTGAGACCATTGACATGCATCGACTTGAAGTAACCTACAATATTATAGCAAGATATGTATTTAACCAAAGTAGAACTGATAGCATTTTATCCTGCTTCTTTCAGCTATATGGTATGATTTTTAATACCCTACTCAAATACAAAAGCCTTCTTATGATGCACAAAATAATATATATAAAAGAGCCCGAATATCTATTCAAAACAATTATGTTGCCAAACCTGTACGTTTTAAAAATTTGATTTCTCAAATATATAAATAGCTTATCCCTTCGAGACAATTCTTAAACTTCACAACTCATCTTTGGAACAGATTATCTGCACATTTTCAAACACTAACCAACACATCGCCCTTTAAAAAGGAATTATTACTACACTTACAAGATTATTACAGTAACTGTACGTTATTCAAGAAGTAATCCGTTCAGTCATTTTTAAAAGAATAAGTATATAAAATCGTAAACAATTTTATTTTTAACGGATTCTAACATTCATTAAAAAAACTAAGGACATATTAATACGGATTTTCGGTTACTTTTAATATTGTCCGTTGTTACCAAGTGCTGTTTTTTTTTCTTGGATTGCTTTATTTGATTTGTTTGGGATTTTCTCTCCTACACAAACAAAGGAAAAACCTTTTATTTTTACGGGCTTAAGTCAATTAATTCTTTAGCATTAAAAGATAAATGAACTTTTGGTTCAATTTAAATGAAAAATGAGTAGACCGGTTTTTAAGTGAACTTTCATTTCTTTCAAATAAAAATTTCAGTTAATTTTACGTACAGAATATTTTGAGTGTATATAAATTAATATTATATATAAATTGCATCATAAATTAATTTATTTCTGTAATAAAAACTAAACTAAACAATCTATGTTTTGCTCTTCTACACAATGCAAACAATTACTGAGAATTGAAAAACAAATGATTTGATGCAGATGTTTAGAATAAATGTATGTATAATTTTAAAGTTTTTGCATTATCCTCAAACTCATTGAAAAATTGTGTTGTCAGTCATCTTGAGGATTCAATTGGCCGCCTCGGAGCAGCGATTTGACCTTTTCCTGTGAGCAGCCATTAAGGACCGATACTATGCGAATAATCCAGCCTAATATTAGCTATAAATAGCATTAGAAAGCGTAAGACAGGTCATAGAAAAATGGAATGACAGGATCAGCTACTGCGATTCACATGAAAGAATTCATGTTCCATAAATAATATATATTTCCAACAAAATCGTAATATACCAAATCAAATAAAGTTTAGTTTAGTTCTATCTATACAATTTTTAACGAGTGCTTGTACACTTAGCACAAATATGACGACTAACTTTTTTTACAGCTGTCATTGAGCATGTCTGTAAGCAACTCCCTTTTACCAAAAAAATGGAAAGTTGCTGATTTCGCGCAGATTTTCGATTTCCGCGTTTTCATCAAAGCTCGACGTTTTGGGGTTGTATCACGCTATTTTGCCTATTTTTATAACGATATCCATATTGCATCTTTCGAACGAATTTCACTTGGAATAGATTTCTTGTGATCACCCTCGAAAATCTTGGTAACTATTTCCGATTATGAACAACATACTTTTTAACACAAACTTTACAGAAAATATAATAACTAATAAGTGGCAAACAAACAAGTAAATTATTGTCTGAGTGGCACGATAGCGTACAGCGTACGCTTCTCATCCATATGAATATAAGTTCATCCCCTGGTGTGTGTTTGTGAAACCAAGTTATTAGCGCGTGATACAATACTTGTGCTACAGAGCAGTGACTAAGACAAGTGACATAAAACACAATAATTATTTTAAGAAGAAAACGAGTGTTCAAGACTAAAAATATCTACATTATTAATAGGCAAACATGTTGTTTTAGATCCCTTTTACGTCCGTAATACTGAGCCGATTTTGGAAAGATTTAAACGTTTTTAATGGGGATTTTACATAGAAGTGCACAATCTTAATTTTTTTTGAATCGGTTTTGTATTTCGGGATCTATAAGCATTTAAAGTTGCTCCTAACACATGCACATATTATATTATATTATTATTATACATGCATGTAACAGCTTCAACTTAAAAATTAACAAATTGTGCATGTGTGTTTGTCCAATATGCTTTTGCATAGAAATGAGACAGAGTTCTTTTCTATCTATTAAGAGAGAGTTTTAAGTTGTTTATTTAAGATGGAATGTTGTTTTTTTGATTTTGTATTTCATCGTATATATTTATGTAAATGCTTAATATTTAGTTACTAGAATGCGGTCGAATCGCCGTCGACCGCTGGATACAGTAGTATATTTATTAATTATTGTGTTTTGTTTATTTCTTTACATATTGAAGTCATTTGCAAGTCCAAGATGGCAGGCTCTCAGTTAATCCAGCATGCTAAAGTAAAAAGAAGAAAAGTTTTTACTATATATGTTAATTTGCCATCAGAATTTTTAAAAAGGTTTTTAAAATTCTATTAAATAATTTTTTTATTCTTTAGGTCAACAAAGTAAATATGAATTATTTATTTTATTCAATATTTCGCTTTATCAATAGAAACTTCTTGTATATAAATGAAAATAATAATATTCATTGTTGTTTTAACAAAATTATTTAATAAAATCTAATAAAAAGGTCGAATAAATCAGAATTATTTTTAAAATTTTCAATAGGAAAAACTTTGTATAAATTTGTTTCTAATATAAATTTCAAGTTATTGAAAATCTTAAAATAGGGTCGTTTTCGTAGACGACTCGATTGTGTACTAGACTAATAGTCTAGGTTCCTTTCCCGCTTAGATGCTAGCTGTTTCTGCAGACAAGTCAAAAATGATTGTTTGTTTACTGATACTGATTCGATCGAAAGTTACAATTGGAGAAATAAGAAGAAATTATGTACACAGATATTTGTGTCATTTATTGTAAAAGTGGTGTAGCTCCATATTTTTAATAAATACATATTTTTTGGTAGAATAGTATCACATTTAGTCATATCTTTCGTAGTAACAGATGAAATAATAGAGAAACACTAAAAATTTTGTTTTTTCAACACAATGATTTTCAAAAAGATCGTTTTCTCGAAATTTAATTGCAAGGAACGACACATTTTTAATTACTACAAAAATAACAAAACCAAATTTTTAACTTTCTTCGACTCTTTCGATTAATATTATTGTCGACGAATTTCAAAAAAGTGCGTTCTTTTAATTATTCGAAAATGTTGCAGAGCTCGATTACTTTGAGTTTGAAATTGAATTAAAGTCACAGATATACCCAGTCAGATTGAATGTTTCTCTTATTTTTTCAAAACCAATACTCAGGCTCTTATAAGGTCTATTTTTCTATGATCCTAATTGAATTGGAGTAAAATAAATAAATACAAAAACTAAGGAAACTATAAAATTTAACTAACAAAATTCTTCCTTTAATTTCTTTAATGCCACAACAGTTTGTGATATTTTTTATTTTCTTTTATGTGCTAGTTTTTATTTTATTCAGCTGCTTGAAATGAAAACAAACAATCTTATAAACTTTAATATTTTCTAGACTTCTTAAAAGTCTCTGTGTATACTCGTACCAGTTTATGTTGATTTCAAGGCCAGATCTGTTATAAATGTTTCAACATATTGTTTGCAAACTTAAGACCCGTAGTACGTGCATAACCTTTTAAGAGATGTTTTATATGGCAAATGCAACATTTATTTAAATAAATAAAATACGCGAGAAACCTAGAGTTGGTGATAAAATAAGGGAAGAGAAGTTGTAGTAAAAAATATATTATTATTTTAAAGCAAACAGTGCAGTAAAGATATTTTTATATAAATTTTTTTTTAACAAGAATTGTACAAAAATACTTGCTAAACATATAAAATGTAAAAAAAACTTCTTTCTGTATTCGTTTATTCCAATGATGACTTTAATTTAAGAAATTCTTCTGCTTATATTTATTTTTCTTTAGTATACTGACATTTCTTGTGCCTTCACTTGAGATTTTCACTTCGCAATATTGTTTTACGTCATTAATATTGTGTTCACAACATGATAATGACACTATAAATTAAATTAACTCATAAAAATTCAGTTGGTGTTTATAATACAAATAGAATATATTAAATGTACAAAAAAAAGTCATAAAAATGAAGATACAAGGCGAAAATGTATCTGAAAAAAGATCAGCAACAAAAAAGAAGAAGCATTATCCTTAATATATCTTTTGTATCCTGCGCCTAATAATAGGAGCATTAGTATATGATTTATTCATTTTGTATTATTTTATCCCCCAAAAAAATGTGCAAATGCCATTTGGAGATAGAAACGAACAATTGTTAAACTGGCCTTTGGAGACATTTGTAATGCAATTCATTATTTTAAGATGTACATGACGGTAGTTGGTGTGTTTTTAAGTTTTTGTGCTTAAAAAAGATTCTTAAAGAATTAGCAAATTTTGAAATTTTAATTAAAAAACTATTTTGATGCTTGCAAATTTGTGCATTTTTTTATTCTTTATAGTTTTACATAATGCACTTCTAATGAATTTTTGTCGTAAATATTTATTATCTTATTTTATATATGATTCTACTGTACGTGCGTATGTCGGTGAACTTCAACTAAACGGGTGGACCGATTTAAATGAATTTAGCTTTGTATGCGTTTGGATGGCGCCCTGGATGGTCTAGATTCACAAATCAGTCCGGATAATGGCGCCGTTGTCGGTATCTACGTTATATACACATAAGTCCTGTGTAACGAAGGGCCACAACGAATCTAGTTTGGTATAAAAACGTTCTCACCGGCATATTTAATAGCTATTGGGTCCTCCTTAGAAAAGTAGTCACATTGCACAGCAATTAGCTAATTGGTCGACTGCTTACTTACATCCAACAATTAACCATAATTTTTACCTACTAAAGGGTGGCCATTAGACAGATACTCTTTTTCATTATTAAAACTAAATAAACCTCCGATGAGGTTGCTTAAAAATACTCGTTTTTTTAATATCAAATTGAAACCTCTTGTAGGAAGATCCTATTGTCACTTACACGTTAACAAATTATTTATATATTTATGATAAAAAAGCAAGACAGACGGAATTCAAACGTTGAGATTTTCATCGTTTAGTCTTGAGTTCTTAGATTGTTGGTGTACGGTGTAAGGAAAATTCTGCATTTATGTTTCTAATGTTTGTTTTTAACTTTTTTTGTTCAAACTTGATTTTTTGTATTTTTTTGCACTTTTTTTTAACTTATTATGGTAGAATTTTAATTTTTATGAGTATTTTTATTATACCTATCCACACAAATTGAAAAGATTGTTACTGTCTAACATTATAACCATTATATCAAAACCTTATAGATTTAAGTTTCCTTTGTAATACTATTTTTAATTATTTACTTTGTAATGTTTGTTGTTGAAGTCTCAAATAAACTTAACTAAACTTGAATTATTATGATGGAGAAAATAAAGAAATTTTTTAAAAAAGTCGGGAATGAAAAATGTGACGTATAAATGTTCGTCAGAATTCTTTCGAAGTTGTTGTTTCAGCTCGGTAAAAACTAAGGATTCCAAATGGCAGTAGTTTTCGTAAGTCCCGAAACTCGAGATTTTAAAATTTCAAATTCTGAAATACTTTGATTTCTAAAGATGCCAGTTTATTTCTGGATTTCGCGATTTACCGAAATTTTGGAATTTTAGGAATCAGGAATTTTCGGAAAATATTTTAGGTAAATTTATGAAGTAAACGATAATTGATAAGTAAAAGTACAGGAATATGGCGATGTCATTGAAGGCAAATACTAACCACACCGGATTACAAATAGCGACTTGAAAATCTTAATAATTAAAAGTAGTTGAATATTCAACTTGTATTGACTGTTGAAATCATGCCTTTGAAGGAATTGTTGAGTTTGATGTCAAGTGTTTTACTCACTAGCATAATAAACGACTATTTCATTGCGCACAGCTACTGTCAGAGAATAATTAGTTTTTTATTCACTAGTAAGTAGCTATATAAATACTTTAAGATAATGCAGACCGTAAGTAGTATGTATCGAAAAGTTTGTTGCTCCTAATAAAAGGCTTCAACAAGTTTAGGGTGAGTAACTTTTGCCTGGCAAAAACTTGTAGCTTTAAATTAAAAATAAAATACTACTCATATATTTCTGTTTATGTCAACAATGACTTCTGTCGCCAAATTTGTGAAAAATTTAAGAAATAGAGTCGTACTATTAATATCTCTGAGAGCAAAAATGTCATAAAAAGAAAAATTAATTTACATTTAAAATCGTTTATATATTTGCAATCTGTTACCTCTTGACATCTGTATTCGTAAGAAAATAATTTGGGTTCGAAATGTATTTAAAAAATATTTGTATCAAACATTTTTTCTTAAAATAAATTTCAAATATAAATTATATTTCATAAATACTGGGCTTAATATGTAAGAATATATAAGTAAAGCGCCTGATCTGTCAAATATATTAAAAAACTTACGTACCAGGCATTAATTGTTGGTTCTACGGAATCAGCTTTATAGGCGAGTGTCGTTGGTTAATATTGTACCCCATGAAATATCCTCCCAAACACCATGATTTTTATTCGTGTTATATATCACTTGCGGTCTTTTTTAACACTAAGCTGCGCTGCTTTCGAGGCATAAAAATTCTGCTTAACTCAATTGTGTTCGCTTTACTGAGTCATTCAATTTCACCATCGTTAAACTTCGACGTTGCTTATATGAAATCATTAAATAACAAAATCATGTGCATTATTGTTAAACTCTCTTTTTCATTCAATAAGAGAGAGATTCAATTATTTTTTTGTTTAAAAATAAAAAATGTGATCTCTGCTTTTTTTTTGCTTATCCTGGGAAGAGCTTCAAAACTGCGTACTTGGCAAAAGCGCACATGTTTTTCTTCTTCCAAAAACTTTGCAATTCTTTTATAAATATACTTTTATCAACATTTAGTTATAAAGCAATTAAAAATGCGTATAATTAACTTCTAAATAAACAAATTTACACTAATGATTGTAAATAGAAAATAATTTGTAAGATAATATATTCATATCATTGATAATTGCCTAACATTAATTAATCTAACAGCAACTCCTTCAGGACATGCTTATCAGTTTTTGATAATAAACTTCTATTCCCTTTTGTAATAAATTAGTAATTAAAAGAGATAGAAGACAGCATACATTTAATTCTTGTATGATATTAATCTACTAATAGTTAGCAGACTCCCTATGACTGATTGCCTTGTTTTTTTCACTTCCGGTTCCTTTAGCTTAAAGTTTGCCACTGTTCCTTGTTGTTATTACGTTGAACATTTAACAACTATAGCTTTGCAGATTTATTTTCATGCAATGAGCCAAAAATAAAACGACTAGAATGAATAACAAAGAAAAGAAAGGAAAAATCCAAATCCAAATGTCTTTTAAATGATTTAAATTCTGCACCATAACTGTCTTTAAAACTGGCAGGAGTGGTCCAAACAGCTATAACATTAAAGTTACAAAGAATGTGTATATGTGTGTGTGTGCGAACAAATACTGCAGGATTCACAGAACGAATGCAGGATCGTTTTATTGAGGTGCGGGTCAGTAGCAGAATTACGTCGTAAATTTCAAATTTATTCCATTTAATTTTTCTTTTATGCTTTATACTTATTTTTTATGCATTCCACTATGACATATACTTGCTGTCATCGGACAATAACGAATATAAAGTTGTAATTTTTCTTAGAATTATTCAAAAAGTTTTAGTTTATGTCCTCTTATTACAAATGAAATATAATTTTTAATACACATATAATTTTGCAATAAAATATATTATTTTTGTCATATAATTGACGTTAACATGGAAGAATTGAAGTGTAATATTATATTTTTCGGAAGGATGGAAATTAAAAAATTATTTTCCATGTAATATTTTTAGCACTTCATTGTTTTAATAGCAATTTATTAATCTGGCTCGAGTTTAAGGATTAAATTTGTAAAAATTAATTAATGATTTTTCAAATTTTTATTATTAATACTAGCAGAACCGAAAAGTACAGAATTAGCAAACGCTAGTTCCACTATCATTATCTGCTTAGCTTTTTTTAAGTTGGTCGATTTTTAGGATGCTTCGTAAGAAAGATAATTCGATCTGGCAGCAACTCTGGTAATGAAATTTCTTATTGAGTATAAAATATATATATAAAATTATATATATAAAATTAAAAAAAAAATAGTAATTGCCCTGAGGAACATTTGAGTCTATTATCGTGAACGTATTCGTCCCATGACCGTTGAAAACAGGAGTGCTACGACAGCTCAAAGCCAAAAGCGATGAAGAGAGCACATCATCTAACTCAAAATGTTTTTCATTTTCTTCTTGAGGAATAGAAGCAAATTAATTTACATTTCTAAATTACAAGCCCGGCTGTAAAAAAAATCTTTTGTTTAATTGTTTAAAAATGGGTATTAAACCATTCACAGATTAATGAAATTGTATTAGTTGGCTCCAGCCAAAGATAACACCACATGTAAGTGACAGTTTGGAGCTGGATCTTTTTAAGTAGAAGTTGCCAAAATTCTTTATTGCGAAAGGAGAAGAGATGCTGGTAAAAAAATTGATAGTAAGAAAACCAAATTGCTATTGAGAAAATATCATTTTATAATATAACATTTGAAGAAAAAGCGATATAATTTAATAAATTGGTAAATACAAATTAATATTGAGAAAATACAAGTTAGTAAAACAAAATTCAAGTCAATGTTAGGATAATACAAAAATAAAATGTGAAAATATAAATTAAAATTTAGAAAGAAAACTGAATCGCAAATAAAACAAATTGTTATATATTTTTATTTTAACGTTCTTAACGTTCTTTGCAATGGAAACCCCTCAAATTTTTCATCAGTCGTCACCTTTGCATCCATTAAAAGTGACAGTGTGGTGTGCAATTTGGTCAGGAAGAATCATTGCACCTTATTTCTTTGAAAACAAAATCGGCGTAATGGTAACGATATGCTTGAAAACTTTTTAACACTGCAACTGCATGCTTTGGGCTTGATTAACATGTGGTATCAACAAGACGGTGCCAGATCGCATACAGCCAGGATTACAATAGAATTACTGCGAGACCTCTTTCCACAACAAGTTATTTCAAGAAATGGTGATGTTGATTGGCCTGTAATAAAAGTGAGAAAATGAGAATGTAATGAAAAATGTGCTCAAAAGGGCTCGCATTTGTGAAACTAACAGAGGCGGACATTTATCTGATATTGTATTCCATGCATAATTGCCGACGTTAAATAAAACAGTTATCAATATAAGGTCCATTCTCTTTCATTTAATCAAAATTTATAAACAAGCAAAGTAGTATACCTTCCCGGAGGACACCCTGTACATGTTATTTATGTTATTTCTTTTCCAATTCATAATTTTGTTAACTTGATATCAACAAAACTATGTCATTTTAAATATCAATATGGTATTTATTTTACTTGGAGTTTGCTGATTTAAATTTAGTTTTTTAGCATATTGATTTGACTTTCTTATTATAAAATAGTAGTTTATCGACATCAATTCGGATTTCTTATTATCAATTTCTAATTTCTCAAGTTCAGTTTTAGGAGGCCCGTGGGCTGGAGGATAGTATAATAATCTCTTAGTCTGGAGGTCGCTGGTTCGAATTCAGCCTTGACCCTAGTTGTCTATGCAGACTAGAAAAAGAGCTTCACCGTTTTGTTTTTTTTTTTTAATAAAAGAAAAATGTGGTGCTGAAAAACATTTTCAATGTTTTTATGTTTTAAGTCAAAACTTTTAACACATTTTTGGAGAAAAGTAAATCTTTAGCAATCAATTTTTTAAAAAAAAACTGAAGACAAATACGCACTGAGTAGATTTGAGTACTTTGCTTAGCAAACATACGGCTTTTTAAAACTTCATTATGAAAATATTTTTAATAAACAAACATACAACATTGTTTATCGAATTTATAAAAGTCCTTATTGCAGAAAATTTTACAATTATTGTTGTGTGTAGTTATTTGTTGATTCTAGGTTAGGTTAGGTTCCGTTGCCAGTCGTGATCAAGCACAATTCGCATGGTTTCATAATTAGATCCCGTTGTGTTACCATGTTGCCCCGTCTCCCAAGGGCCCTCTATATTATTTGGCTGCTGATATTCTCACGCAGCCACCCGTTTGATGCAATAAAGGAGTGGATCTTGTCTAAAAAAATATTAGAGAGACCAGTTTTGGCCCTAAGGGTTCTTTAACCAAATAATTGGAGTCTTAGATCTCCGAATGCCGGACAATGAGAGAGAAGATGTTCCGTCGACTCTTCCTATTCTGCATCACCGCAGCTTCTACATATGCCACTGTAATTGAGTCCTAAACTTTGGGCGTGCGTACCAGTACGCCAGTGGCCAGTTCTGACCGCGACAAAGTGCCCACCTAGACATTGTTTTCATCTATCATGGGAGAGGATTTCCTGGTTTCCCAACAGGTAGCTTCATCTAACCATTTCTGATTGGTAATTAGGTGAAACTTGTTTTGAATAAGTTGCTTGCTCAATGGGAGAAAGACACCTATTCGTATGTCATATGTTGAATGGTTTCACTGTAAAGTAGAGCCGGCATTCGCCAACGAGTCCGCAATATAGTTTCCATTTATGTCCCTGTGTCCGGGTACCCACTTGTGAATGGCCACTGAATGTCTTGCTAGTTCCTCCAGAGATATCCAGCATTCTTCCACAATTTTTGATGTGATGAACATATTCTCCAGGGATCTTATGGCCGCCTTACTACCGGTAATGATCTGAATATCCCTGCCAGATATTTCACCATACCGAATGTATCTTGCGGCTGTGTAGATAACCGTCATCTCAGCCTGAATGACACTGGAGTGGTCCGGCAGCCTTAAAGGAATGCACCAGTTTAGCTGCCAGAACCGACACCATACAGCGTTTTAGACGAGTCAGTGAATATTTGAATCATATTCGCAGGGTTTTTAGGTCGTCAGAGTGGACCGCGTTATCCGAAATGCTTACAAAGAAGCCAGGATCAAAGATTGCCGCAGGTATGACATAATCAATATACATGTGCCAATTTATATCAAACAGGATATTAGCATGACCGATATTGTAATCATTCCCTGCTCTAGTGATCTTTAGTCTTACTACCGTGTTCGCAGCCAACTTTTTTGAAATAATGTCTGGTGGTCGCCAATTCAAGATCGTAAACGTTGCCTAAAGTTGCTATTCAACTGGCACCTGTTACTTTTATTGCCATCATCCTCATTATACGTTGTTGGTTCTAAAAGAGCTCCTAATATCATTAATTTTTCAAATGTTCCCCTCTGCTTGGAATTGCTTGATAAAGGGAGTTATTTAATAAAAATATAAAAATTTTCTTCTTAAATTATTTAATGGAAACATTTAAGCTATTTAATTCCCATTTTACTAGTTTCTTAATGTCTATACAAGCGCTGATTATAAAAATTAAAATTAAAAAAAACTATTTTATATGTATATCTATTTAGATATTCCAATCATGACTACAATATTGCTAAATATATAGAAAATACACTTTAATGTAATTTTCGTAAAATTCCTATACAACGAACTAATACTGGTGCTGTTTGCTACTGCAAGCAGGAAGCACTCACATACATACTCATACATACATATATATTTTTGTACACACACATATACATTCTTATACAGCCTTCCTCTGGCTCTTGCTGGTAATTTTAATGTTAAAAAATTTAGTTAAATTGCCAAATGCAACAATGGTTTTTCTTAATTGGTTTCCTTTGTTATGAAATGGCTGCATTAATAGCAGCAAGCAGCTCCACAAACTTTAAAATAGAAAATGACAACGTAAAAAAAAAAAAAAATAGAACACACAAAACTCCAAGACACTGTAAAACGAATTGCAGAGGAGTTGCATTCATGTTAATACGAGTGTGCAACTTAATGGAAGTGTTAGTGTTTTGTTCAAAATAAAGAGGGTTCCTTTATTTTTGAGCATTTTATCACTTTAACAGCTGTGAGCAAAACTTAAAATGAATGCAAGTCTGTCTGTCTGTCTGTCTGTCTGCCTGTCAGTTAGTCCGTTTGTCTACCTGTTTCTCTATCACTTCTATGTATTTGGGGGAACATGCTGGTTAAGAGTTAAGTCTTTACAATTGGTTAGAAATTTTACATTCATTTAGCTTAAATAAATTTAATTTTATATACTCTAAACATTTTATGTAGGATTTGTTATGTCAATTTATCTGGAGTTTGCTCGTAATAAAATTTGAAAAAATCTTACAATTAAGAGCAAAGAAATTTTCAAAAAGGAATATTTATGTATTTTGTAATGCTTTACTTTGTTTGTGCTTACTTTTAAAATTTTGAATTAAAAGTGAACCGAAATACCGAAAACTTTTTGAATGATCAAAATGAATTAGCTATTTAGAAAAACATTCAGTACTATCAACCGAACAGCGTTATGAAACGGTATTAGATGCTGAAGATCAGCGAAGAAATTAATAACTCTGCTAAAAGTCCTATATGATAACGTTACCAGCGGTGTTGAACATGAAGGAATAGCCAGCAAGCAAATGAACATTACGAACGGACTTAAACAAGAATGCCCTTTGTCTTCTCTGTTATTCAAACTTGACATCAGCCATGGGATGAAACTTATTACATCTGAAAGCAGAGGTACAACTTTCGGCCTTAACTGTTGTTGGAAAGATGTAAATAATGCAGCCAGCATTTGCACATAACCACTGATATGTGAAGCTTATATTAGACAAGTTGGTAGCTGAAAAGAGGTTGAATATTGCTTCGATATAAATATCAACAAAACCAAGTCCGTTAGAATGAACACTGCAAATTTTCTACTTTTCATTTCTTATCACTAAAAGCTCTATGAAATAGACTTCTTTCTGTTATCTTCGAATAAGGGCCATAGGAATCAGATACCAACGTATATTGATTTTTTTGGAATTCGCGTTTGGCATCTCCTCTCCTCTCCACTGCGTTTGCTTGGAATCATTGAAAGAAATTACGCAGTTCTATTTACTTCTGTGTCTTTATTTGCAACTGTTTTATTTTCTGGAGTTTTGCGTATGTGATCTTTCTTCTATACAAAGCGCCTTTGTTATCTTTTACTATAAAGGATCTTGGCTCATTATATGATTAAACCATTGCTCCTGAAAACCAAGAAATCGTAGGAAAAGTATAAGTTATATGTTAAAACTTTTTAATTTTTATGAAACTAAGTACAAATAGCTATAAGAAACTGTGAATTTATGTTTTTTGCTTTAAAGTTAAAAAATAGATTAATTTTTATTTAAATGATCTCTTGGTAAAAAAATGTGATATGTCATTTTAGTGAACATGTTATTGACATATTAAAACATTATAATGAACTATTTTTTATTTTGCAATGAAATATGCCAACATTTAAATAAAAAAATATTCAATGGACAAATAATTTAACAAAACTCGGAAAAAACTCTGAATTTTAAGAAAGTAGCCTGCTAGGCGAGGTTTAGTTGTAAACGTTTAAAAAAAAGGTTTAGTTTTCTAAGGTTAAGGATCGTGACATAAGTAGTTCGGACGGGCTAGGTAAATTGCCTTTTAGAGTTGTCCTGCAATGAAGTAATCCTTCATAATTAGACCTCGGTAAGTACGAAGTAGACGTTTTATGGTTAATTTAAAGCGAATGTAGATGCCATATTACATTGTAATCTTACATAAATTGCCAAATATACTTAAAGTATATAACACTATGGGACTGTTGCTTACATATATTGTAACATGTAACCATTTATATAGTTTTTTTTAAAATCAGAACCAACTCATCTCGAACAAAACACTGTGTCCTGTTAACAAAAACTATTTTCCTTATTCAAATGAAATTGTAGTTTTTCTGTAGCAAACAAAGCTTGCTTTCTTTTTCTCTACGTTTTTTATTTAAGATAAATTATTAATCAAGCTTAAGTTTACCTTAACTTTTTTAGTTTTTTTATTGTTGGTTTTTTTTAATTTTATTTTTTTATACTTTGACTGTGCTTAAGCTGCATAGAACTGCCAGCCAGTAGCCGAAGACGAATATATAAATCTAATACCAGCCAATAAACCTTATAGCCAAGAATAATATTTCTAAGACTTCAAGGTATTTGCATGCATTTTGAGATGTTATGACAATTTGTATTTGATTTTTACATTTGAGTTGTTAAAGAAATGGTCGTTCAGTTTTTGTAACGAAATCTTAGAACTTTTTTTTGACTCATTTAATATTTGGAAGCTAAGATAAGAAAGAACCTCCTCTTTCTTCATTACTTGGCTGTGTTTTCTATGTAACAAGGGGGAACTTTTTTGTTGCATACATACGAGTATATTTTCTCTTTTTGGTTATGTTGCTTAACAATTATATTGTTTTAATGTTTGCCAACCTAAATGAATTGTTTGCCTTAGATACACATTTTAGCACATTCATTAGACGGACACAACACTTCTATAAATTATTTAAATACCCTACACTTTACAATCAAGCAAGAAATTTCTTTTGTTTGCATTACTTTTGTCTAAAATGGGATAAGTAGACAAATTAAATTGGAATACGAGATGAGAATTTTAACAGGGATGTCTGCTTATAATTCGAGTACTTGAGGCAATCACTGTCTGAAAAGTCAAGCTTTAACTGCTTTAACTAATTAAAAATTCTTTTCATTTCTGCTTTCTTTAAGTGAGTAACAAATGTAACTTATTTTTTCTTATGTTTGAAAATGCTAATCAAAAATGCAATAAAGGAACATTTAGGAACATTACATTCATTGCCTGGATAAATTTTATTTGTAAAATTTGCGAAATGAAAAAAGCGAAGTGAAATGGGATATAAATAACTAAAAATTATATTTTGGATAATGCAGAATTTTTTAACGTGGTGTTTAAGTTACACTTGAAAATTTTATATATTTATGGACTTTTATAGTTTAATTTGTGCGGGGTCCTTTAAAAAATAATTATTCGTTTTGAAGGTTTAAATTTTGTTTAAATTTATTACACGGTGTATTTATTAAATTCATTGAACTAAATGACTTTATATTTTAGTGTCATTAATTTCAAACATTATTTTCACAAACATAGAAGACACAATTAAATAGAAATCCTGTCAGCCTGCCAGTTTTATAAAACAACAGTAGCAAAATATCACTTCAGGTATAAGATTCCTACTATTTGCTTAATTTTGGCAAAAGAAGCAACAGAAAATTTCTTAACAAAATTTTAATTGAAGTAAATTACTTTTAGAAATTCTTTATGCAATTTCTTGTGCTAATGCTCGCAAGAAAACTGTGTTTGAATATCGTCTGTTTCCCAATGACTTAAAAGTTGATGGAAAATATTTAATGAAGGAAAGAAAGAAAAAAAACCAAACGCATATTTGTAACGAAGAAAAGTTTTTTCAAGAGTTTTTGTGGAAAATGCTGATTTTATATATTGTGGTGATACAAAAATTAATAAGTTTGTATGAATATGTATAGTTGGCTTGTAAATTGAATAAATTTATTTAATTTAAATTTAAATTTGGTTTAAATTTAAATATATTAAGATTGTCTTTTATTAAATAGTTTAAACATTTTGGCAATTGTTAGTAAATCATTTTTTCAAGCAAATGTAATACATTTTTGTATATGTAAATTAAAATGACATCATTAGTTTTAAGCATCAAATATAATTCTTATTAATTAATATTTGTATTATTAATTTTTTGTTCCATCTTAAAACTTGCACTCTTATATCTTTAATAATACTATTAAATTAACTATTTTAGCTTATTTTATTCCCTCTTTATTCTTCCAAATATATTAAAGAATATTCGTTATTAGTCACACGCCTGCGTAAGTTTTATTTTATTATTAATTTAATTTCGTTGTTTGTGTTTTAATTAACACTTTCCTATTGTTTTATTAATTTTGTTTAGTTGCTTAAAAATAAATGTTCATGTGTTTAGCCTTCAGATAAAAGGTCACGTAACGAAAAAAAAACAAATAAATCCCAAATTATTATACAACGTCAGAAAATAAAGATGAGGTAATTGTTGTGTTAAAAAAAGAAAATGTAGATATTTGAATAACAATTTTGTGATGGAAAATAGTATATGTAACAAGAAGGAGTTGTGTTCGTAGAAAAATAATGTGACACTTTGAGAAGTTTAAGCAAGAAGAGTGGTTAGTCTTGGCAGATTTATGTATGTAAGACTTCTATACCGGGTGCTCACATCACAATTAAATTTTTAAAATACATGATTTTTAACACAGATATATTTTATATCTCCTAAATATTGACGATTTCCAGATAAACATGCTTCGAAGCAAATGTTTATATAGAAATTGCCAACAAAATTTATATAACCTGCAACTCGTACAATATGTTGTGAATTGAACAACATTTTTATTATAAAAAAATAAAAAAAGTCTTTGTATTTTAGTAAAAATATGGCTGCAGTTCCACGTTGTTGCAGCTGTTATGCATAGCAATCATTTAGTTGTAAGATAAAATTAAAAACTTTTTATTGGGCAATATCACATGAAATTAAAACAAATAAATTATAAATTTTTACAAAATTCTTAAAATAATCTCCTCGAAAAATATGGAAAATTTTGTTTATATATTATTGCTCTCACGCCGAATCGTAGTGCCAATTCAAAGTCATTTCAATTATGGTTGTTTGTTATTAATTGAACAAAAGGTGCCCTTTGTAGCGTGAACTAATTGTCGCTATAACCAACAATGTTTTACCAGTGCATACAGTAGTGTCGAATTGCATTGCCAGACTACAGCTGGAATGTTTTGGTGACGGTTACTTGACACCCATGCATTTGTTCAAAGGCAACGGCATAAAGCACTTAAATAAATCTTATTTAATAAACACTTGCATGCATAGGTGAATATAAGCAATAATAATTATTTTAAATCACTGACGAGACACACGCCGCATGTCCACCGTGGGAAACTAAAAGGATAATTTTAACTAATAAAATATATCTTTTAAGGTTTATTCTCAAAACTAGTATATAAGACAATGTATTTTATTTTAAAATTAATTCATTGGCAAACATCTTAAAGAGCTCCTCGCTGAGCTCTAATAAAGTTGGAGCTCCCAGATGAGCTCACAATAAGTTAAAAGATATTATATAGTTTAATTCATTACACTTTTATTAAATGGTTCAAAACTATTCAAATCTCCCCGACATTTTTTAAAATATTTAGATTCCTTTTCCTCCTTTGTTTACCAACCGATAAACATTCTTTTACCTAATGATAAACATTATTTAGCTTTAGTGAGTCGACTATATACATATAATTTAAATCGGTTCACTATTAAAGAAATAGTATGCTTCTAAAGTTGAACATTTTTTGGACTTGCTTAAAATTTTTTGTATTTTTCCCCATAGAAAATTATGTAGATACTATGTGTTGACGTAAAAAAATTCTTCAAGAAAGCGAAGGTTAAATGAATGCAACTGGAATAGGTATACGTTTAACCTGGCGGTCGAATTTTGACCAGTAGTATTAACAAATTTATTAAATTTATTTTATAATTTTTCGGTTGCTTTAAAAATTTTTATGGATTAATATTGTTGTGTTCCATGATAGAGTTCTCGTTTTTGATTTAATGCCTTCTTTAAGATTTCTTGTTCATTTACCTTGGGGTCTATCCTGTTTTCTGCTTCCTTGAGGGTTCCAATCAAAAGCTTCCCTGCCGATGTCCATTAGCTGGTTTGCAAGGAAGGTGACAAATCCTCTTCCACTTAAGAATGATAGGATTTTAATTTTGAATAGAACAAGAAAGATTTGACATCTCAACATAATTCTTTCTTTATTTTGTAGCTCAGTTGGGACCGACGCACACCATTGCTTCCATTAAAGATCATTCCGTGTAATAAATTCAGCTATATTTTGCTCATGTTTTGTCGAATATTCTCTGCTAAATGATTGAAGGATTGTGGCTTATTGTGCCTCGTCTGAGAAGATGATATTTGGGCAAAATCTGGTTTGCGTTCCAAGTGTCAGAAATTTCTCATTGTAATTTTAACTTCATTTGGCTTTAGTTCTTAAGTCAATAAGACTTTATAAGTATCCTAAAGAAATATACTGGATCCCTAAACAATATTCTTCAAGTTGACCGCGCCAGTTAATGCAACTGTCGTAAAATCGTGATATTTAGATCATCGACAGTACTGACCGGTGCAGCTGAAATGTTCTTATCATTTCCCTCGTTTAGTAATTTTTTTGGTGGCTTATTGTTTTGTAAACCTAACATGCGCAGAGTATCAACGGCGGCAACTCAATTCTCGAGTGAATAAACGTTGTCATTCAACGTTTGATACCCAGTTTTTAGGCCACCTGAATATAATAATGAATATAACAAAGTATGCATTCAATGTTAGTTTGGCATTTATGCAGCAGCACCGATAGAACGTAGCTTTCAAATGGACGCATTTAAATTTTTGAACCTCCATTTGATGAGATTTGATTAAAGCGTTAGGATGGAAATGGCGAGTATTAATAGAAGATTTATATGCATTTTGTATGTGCAACTTAGACCACTGCTGGAATCTTATAAATTACAATTTTAATTCATTAATTTTGTTTTTATAACACAAACGTTGAAACTAACTTGTCTTTGAAAATTTGAGGTAAACTTGTAAGAGTAACATTGAATGCACATACGTATGTATTTATTTCTTGAACTTTGTTGAAGTTTTCGCAAGCCTTATTTAATGTGTGAGTATGTTGTATACCTTATTCAACAAATTTATAGAGATTGTTTTGGTTCGAAACAAACAAACAAACAAACAGAACAACAGCAACAGCATTTCCAACTACAATATCACATTCTAACTAGACAAGGATATGTCAGGAGGCCACTTACAAAATAAGGAAGAAACAAAAATACAAAATACAAAATAAATATGCCAAGAGCCTGTAGCTGTTATTTGATATATTTTTTTATATATTTGATATAATCTTTTTAAAATAAAATCAGGACACAGTCGATGCTACAGCTAAATGCTGGATATTTAAGCTGCACTTCCTAATTAAAAATAGTACATGATGTAGCTGAATAGATCGACCGCAGATGTGAAAGGACTTTCAACGCCACTTTTCTGATGGGTGTTATCAAGAGCAATAATAGCTCTTGAAAACTTTGATAAAGAACTAATGGTAAAACTTTTACTTTGTCATCTGCGGAAACTGATTGGCTAAAACTTTATAACATTTATTGGTTAATAAGAATTACTTTCTAAATTTTCTCCAGCAGGCATTTGGAAATTTTATACGAGCATGTATATTTTATTTATTTAAAGCAAATGCTTGATTAAATATATCATCGCCCCGTAGTTATCTTTACGTATGTCCAAACAATTTTTCTATGAGAAGCTGAGTCTCAAGCTTCAACATTATTTGCAAAAAAATATTAGATGATCCAAATTTGCATTACTTCCGAAGCACAAGTTCAGGATTTTACACCCGATTCGCATATGTCAGGTTTGACTCTTCAGTTCCTGAGTTTTTAGGAGAAGCAGAATTATCTCTTTTTTTTTGATTTTGTGTTGTACGTGAAGATATCTTCGGGTAAATTGCGTGATGAAAGCACAGAAAATGCTCACTGCCGCTGGTGGTCCAATTTAGCTTTAAACTTTTCTTTGTTAACCAAAAATTTGTGAAGTTATTTTAATAATAGTTCCCCTGTTATCATAAACCACAGTGTCTTCTTTTTATATAAAATAAATACAAATACATGTTGGGAAAACAAAAACATATATTAAGTGAAGCATTGACATTTACCTTTTAACTTACGGGTAAACATTTGGAAATCATACATGCACACATGCATACACAGATACATACACACATTCATATAGACGTTTATAAATATTTTATAACAATGTTAAAGTTCATATTGGAATATTAAATTAAATAATATTGTATTTAACCTAAACGAATAAACATTTCTTTTAAACTACAAAAATTGGTAATTGCTTTTATTAAATATTTTTAGTTTATTGTAAAATTGTGGAAAAACTATGCCAAATATTTCAGCCATATTTATTAGACCATCAACCTCCGATGAAGAAAAATATATCTTAAATACTTTTAGTTAAATTAATAAATTAAAATTTCCACTACATTAATCACATGGCAAATATTCACAAATTAGTTTTATAAAACCACCTTCTTTGTTATACGAAAATTTACAAATATTTTCAAACAACTATTAAAAACTTCAACGGCAACAACGAAGATCTTAATGAAAAAACAAACCTTAACCACTTACAAGCCGTTGTGTTAATTTCGTAAATTTGTTTTGGCATGCTGTTGATGTTGAAAGAGAAATCAACCTTTTTGGTTTTATAAGATTAATAAAAGCAACAATTTGATGAAAGTTTTAACATAATATGTACGTATGTATGTGTGCATGTATTTATATAGTTAAATATGATGTTCGCTTTTGTTTAAAATGTAATTTTTATCAGCAAATCTTTTTTAATCAACATTAATTATGGATGCAAAAGGGTGATTTTCTATATGTTTGTGCTTAAAATTAAGAACCATGCGGATAACTGTTTTCTGGAAGTTAAACTAATAAATCGATTGCAGAAATAATATTGAGTCTACACATGGTTGGGAAGTTTTTGCAAAATCAATAGTTTGTTTCCTGTAACAACTTATAGTTTTTGAAAAACAGGCTATTATTGCTTTAAGGTAAAACTAGTTTTTGAAATTCATAAAAAGTGCAAGCTGGTTTCATTAATTTTACACAAAATTTTACAGTGGTGCGTACAAACAATTATAACTGAAGGATTAAAGAAATATCAATGATACGATGTCACTTATTCACTGCCCTGAAATAGGCGTTCAACAAGAAATACTAAGTGGTACATCGCAAACAAATGTCAGGACATACGGAAGCAGGTGACTGGTTAATCGCCGCTTTCGATAACGCGCTTATTCGATCACGTATTTTTAGTTTGTGATTATGCCATTCGCTATTGAACATTGTGTTTACATTGTAAGCATGTGATTACATAGTGAAATACTTGATCAAGTAACGATGAATGCGACAATTAGATCTCGGGCTTGTGAGCTCTACCATCCAAGCTCTCCTTTTAAAACAATTGAACCACCAAAAAAGACAATAGAGTTAGTTCAATGCTATCGCTGTCAGGAGTTTGGTCACACAAAATCGTACTGCAAACTGCCTTTTAGGTGCGTCAAATGTGGACTTAATCATCCAAGAGTAGAATGCACCAAAGATGCTAATTCTCCCGCGAAATGCGCAAATTGCTTAAAAGATCATACAGCAAATTATAAGGGATGTCAAGTTTATCAAGAATTGCAAATCATCGAAACGGATCAACAAGACCTACTTTGCCAAACCACCAACAATCTTTTGTAAATCCACAAGTAAGTAACTCTTTTGTTAACCAAAGCGATAAAAATGACAGTGGCAGACAATCATATGCTGAAGCAGTTAGAAGTAGCGCAACTAGTTTAGAAAGTCGTTTCATGGAGAGGCTAGAACGGATGATGGATAAAATGTTTGAAATGATGACACAAATTATGCTTAAATTATGAAAATAAATTTAATGTTTGCAGCATGGAACGCCAATGGAGCTTCCAATCATACAAAAGAAATAGAAATTTTTCTAAAAACTAACTACCTTGACATATTACTAATATCAGAAACACATTTTACGAGTAAAACCTTTTTCAAAATAAAAAACTACGATCTAGTGCAAGCCAATCATCCTGATGGTAAAGCACATGCTGGCTCAGCAATTTTAATACAATCAAACATTAAATATGAAACTTTATCTCCACTTATCAAAACATTCGTGCAAGCTTGTGGTACAAAAATCAAATGTAATAACGTGGGCTTATGTATTTATGCAGCTTATTTTCCACCTAGTCATATTTTAACTCATACTCACTATGATGACTTTTTCAAACAGTTAGGCACAAGGTTTATCGTTGGCGGAGATTTTAACGCAAAGCATCCGTGGTGGGGTTAAACACTTGTCAATCCAAAAGGAAGAGAACTATATAAAAGTATCCAGAAAAACAAATACAATACGCTTTCCATTGGAAGACCAACATATTGGCCCAGTCACCCAAATAAGATGCCTGACCTACTGGACTTCTTCATTTATTCAGGCTTGCCTAACCAACTTTTATACATTCAGGACAATGACGATCTTAGTTCTGACCACACTCCTATCATTGCCTGTTACAATACTACTTTGCAAACAATTTCTCAAAACATAAAATTACTTTCGCCCAAAGCAGACATAAATGTCTTTAACAGTTGGCTCGAAGATAAAGTACAGCTTAATGCTAGCATCAAAACATCCGATGAACTTGAAGATTGTGTGGAGTCTTTTAATAATCTTATTCATGAAGCAGCCTACTGTCTACTCCGCAGACACGATCCCAGAGAAGTATGTTTGCTATTTCTGCAGAAGTAAGAGAACTAATAAGGAACAAAAGAGGGCTTAGAAGAATTTGGCAACGAAGCCGGAACGCAGTGGACAAAACAAACTACAATTTCGCAACAAAACACTTAACAACACGTATTGCCGAAATAAAAAGTGAAGAGCATTACTTAAGAAATTTGGGAATTACAAACAATAGTGAACATAGCTTATGGAAAGCGACAAAGTATTTAAAGAAACCAATTTCAAGAAATGTGCCAATAAAAGATCAGAATAGCGGTTGGTGTAGAAACATTAAGGATAAAGTCGATGCATTTTCAAAGTATCTAGAAGAAACATTTAACCCATCTCCAATACCATCTTCAGAAGAAGATAAAATTTATAAATTTTTGGATTTTGCATTCCCAATAGACTTTCCTATCAAATGTTTTACGCCTTCTGAAGTCCAGAAAGAAGTTAAAAAACTAAACAACACGAAGACACCAGGTTATGATAAAATTTGGCCTAACGTTGTTAAGTCTCTGCCAAAAAAATGCATTATATTCCTTACACTGTTGTTTAACTCTGTAATCAGGCTGTCACATTTCCCAATCCAGTGGAAATGTGCAGAAGTAATAATGATACACAAACAAAATAAACCGGAAAGCGAAATATCTTCATACAGACCTATAAGCCTTCTACCAACTTTTTCAAAAATGTTCGAAAGATTATTTAAAAACAGGTTACAACCTATTCTGGATAATCTTAATATAATTCCAGATCATCAATTTGGATTTCGTCACAAACATGAGACTCCGGAGCAATGCCACCGTATAGTGAAATCTATATCTGACTCACTAGAGAGAAAGTCCTACTGCTGTGCAGTATTTTTAGACGTAAAACAGGCTTTTGATAGAGTCTGGCACGAAGGATTATTATTTAAACTTAAAAAGATTTTACCAACTCCATTTTACTTGCTTTTAAAATCGTACTTAGAAGAAAGAACGTTTTATGTGAAAATAAATGATGAAAAGTCAAAAATATGTAACATCAATGCAGGTGTGCCTCAAGACAGTGTTCTTGGTCCTGTCTTATACACAGTTTTCATTTCAGATATACCTGTAAACGAAAATATTGTAATAGCCACTTACGCAGATGACACTGCCATTTTATCAACAAATCTTTCACCACTTGAGGCTGCATCTGCTGTTCAAACAGAACTTGATAGCCTCCAACAATGGTTGTCGAAATGGAAAATCAGCATTAATACAGAAAAATCGACTCAGATTACATTAACTCTAAGAAAGGAAGAATGTCCAGCTGTGTTATTAAATGGATCCCCAATACCGAAATCTGATACAGTTAAATATTTAGGAATGCACCTTGACAAAAGGTTAACATGGAAAAATCACATTAAATCAAAAAGGCAACACCTAAATATTAAAACGAAAAAGATGCATTGGTTGCTTGGAGCTAAAGCAGAGCTTAGTTTAGAAAATAAAGTCATAATTTACAAGTCAATACTAAAACCAGTATGGACCTATGGTATCCAACTATGGGGTACCTCAAGTAACTCAAATATAGAAATCTTACAAAGGTATCAATCCAAAACACTAAGAACCATAACTAATGCGCCTTGGTTTGTTACAAATAAACAAATCCATAAAGATCTAAAAATTTCTTATGTCCTCGATGAAATAAACAGATTAAGCCACAGATATTTGGATCGTCTAAGTAACCATAGCAATATTCTAGCATTTAATTTACTAGATGAAGCAGAGGAAGTTAGAAGACTCAAAAGATTTCACGTACTAGATCTACCATACAGAAAATAGTATTTTCTTTATCAAACTAATATTTAAACTTAATATTAATTGTAGTATTAGGCTTGCTGAAGCTTAATAACCTGTGTTAAGTATCCTCATATCCTTGTTAAATTCTATAATCAAATTTACTTATTATTGTAAAAATAGATTGTAAATAAATAATTGAGAGAAAAAAAAAAATTTTTTCAAGTTTTTTATAAATGCACATTTATTTGATTTGGCTGCAACCATATAATTTAATCATAGTGTTTTTGTCTTAGATTATGATGATCTCAACTATTTTTTATTGCTTGCAGAGAAATTTACTATTTGGCGCATAAAAATATGTCTATTATTTCACATACTAGTGGCATTAAATAACTTTAATGTGAGATAATTGTGACTGATTATATATTCCAGGTAACCTTGTAAATAAGGAAAAAATATTATATCATCGTTCTTAGCAAGAAAAACATAAACCTTTCTCATAGTTTACGTTTACTAGATTTAGTTTTTAATCGAAGTTCCTTGAAAAGACTTTGAGGATGCTGTTGAATGAAGTGGTTAGCGAGTTGACTACAAAGCAAATAATGACTTAGTTATAAAATCCTGCATTTTTCTGATGCACATTAATGAGGTATTGCATTAATTATTTTTGAACTGTTTAAGCGCGGAAGGCTTTGTTATGAAGGTATGGTCACTGAACACTACCAGCTGCAATTATGATTGGGCTCTGCTTACGTACATCACACCTTCTTCGTCGGTGATGAAGCAGGATCGTCGACGAAGTAAAAGAAATTAAAAGCGCCATAGGCGCTGTGATACCCTTCTAAAAATTGGGGATCCCCCTTAGACAAGTAGATAGATAGCATACAAGACTATTAGTCTGGGGGTCGCAGGTTCGATTCCTGCCTTCCTTTGCCAAAGGTGGTAACATCACAACTGGTTGGTAGGCATAACAATTGCCTGAGCACTAATTGTCCTTTTTTTAACAAAAAAGAAGAAAAAAAAATAAGTGCGCAATAGAAGGACTAACAAGCATGATGATGTTTAGTTTCAACAGCTCTGGAAGTTCAGAAATGATTTAACGATGGGCGATAATGTGAGGCAGAGATTTTTGATATACATCCTCGACATGTTAGTTAAGACGTAACTAAATGAAGTAAATAAATATTAACGCGATTTTTCATGTTTCTAGAAACACCCTTTAAATTAAAACATTTCTAATAATTAAAATAATTTCCTTTTCTAACCAACAAATACAATACAAATAACTATTTACAACAACGTCATTAGCAAGAAAAATATCATTAATGTCACAGCATGTGTAAGTAGTTGTTCTATCATCTTATTACAATTCAATCTACGCACGCACTAATACATAAACGAAACGTAACAAAATAAACAAATTTCAACAATAATTTACATACACACTGACTCAGAATCACATATAAAACCGGAAACTATTTGTACTTGCACGCGTCTGTATTTTTATTTTTTTGAGAGGTTTCCAACAAATGTGTCTGTCAGTAGATTAAAATTACTTTCGCTTTGATAAGAGATTATAAAAGCAGTAGATGTTGTTGTTCCCGAGTGTGTTGTTGATATGTTTTTATTTGTGTTAAACTAAAAAAGTTTGTGGCAGTGGTGGCGTATTGGTGATGTTATTTTGAAAAACCGCTTATACGAATAGTTCCCAAAAAGGGTTAGATTAGAAATGTATTAGAAGAAAAGCACACTTAAGCACAAACTTGCAGAATAAATTTTTATAGATAAAAAGATTTCTTTAGAAAATGCGAGGCCAACACATACATATATTCTCTTAACCAGCATATATGGTTAACCCCAGCTCGTATAATTTAGCACGATAAGAGCACAAAAAAATTTATTCTCTCCTCCTTATTCTTAACATTTGTCAACCATCTTAAGTTTCAACCCGATTTACAAGCAAACACCAGCTACCGAAAAACACATATTAGTTGTTGTATTTAAGAGAACTTACACGTTTTAGCATTAAAAAATAAAACACAATTTTAAATAGGGTGTTATTTATGTATTCTTACACACATTTTTTCCAAGTGTATAATGATACAAAATGAAAACACATAACAATATAAGGAAATTACAATAGAAGCAGTAAGTGAACAAGGATTAAAAAACATTAGGAAGTGTACATTAATACATATACAAATTTAAAGGAGCCTGGTTTAAATATTTATACCTCTATAAACCTTGACAATAACACCGAGTACGAAGACGTTATGACGCTTAAAAAGAAAATAAACTCTTGAAAACTTTTGGTGTTGTTTTTTTTTGTTGAAATTGTTACCTTTAAGACTGAAGTGTATAACGGGCTTAAATGTCAAGTTATTCCATGAAGTAGAAACATATTGAGAATAAGCAAATAAGTAAAAAGGAAGGTAAGATTTACGAAATAGAAGTGTTAAATTACATTTGGAAGATATAATGGAAAAGGTGGGATTAGAAAGAATCCCACTAATATTCAAAAGATATGCATACATACTTCATGAAACTACAGCTAAAAGTGTAAAAAATACTACTACGAGTACATGTTCAATTAAAAAAAAATTAATATAACGTTACCAACAATGTTTCTTAAGAAGTTTCAACCTAAATATTTTTAAATCAATTCGACATAATTTATAAATCTTATCTATATTATTATTATTAATATTAATAGGCAAACACGTTTTTTAAGATCCCTTTTACGGCGGTAATACTGAGCCGATCTTAGAGAGATTTATACGCTTTTAAAAGGATTTATATATACTCGTAGATTTGCACAATTTTAATTTTATTCAAATCGGTACGATATTTAGGGTGTTATAAACGTTTGAAGTTGCTACTAACACATACACACTTATTACACATGCTTTAACTTGAAAAATAAATAAAGTGTGCATGTGTGTTTGTACAATTTACTTTTGTATAGACATAAGACAGACTTTTAAGTTGTTTATTTAGAATTTTTTTGTTGTAATTTATTGTATAAATTTATGTAAATGTTTAATATTAATTTTTAGAATGCGGTCGATTGAGTCGCCCGCTGGATACCTAGTTATGTATTTATTATTAAGAAGATATTAACCTTAGAACTGTCCTCCGAAATATGACTTGTAGTTCATTTTTTAAGAGTTCGATCTAGAACTGCCATTCAAACAAAAGCTCTGTTAAGTACATTCATATAAGCGTATTTAAATAAAAGTATTTATTAGTTACAGGAACCTATATTAGTCATTATCAGAGAAAAATGCATTTGCATAAGTATTCTTAGAGAAGATGACAATTCGCTTATCTGTTTCAGAATTTGTATAAATATTGACATCGGTATGTTAGTGCATATTTTTGCATAATTAATAAATTATTGCATATTTTTGCATCTCGTAATATTAAAAATTCACTTGAGCATTGTTTGAATTTAAGGAGCCTATTCATACCTTTTAGAGCACATTTTTATTCTTTATTGATATTTTTTTCAAACATAATCACAAATGTTTTCGCAGCGTAAGCAAATAATATGTTCGAAACTCTAATCTAAAGATGGCTTTACAATTTTATATTTCTGTGATTTAAAACGTGTAGCAACATTTTCGCCATTTAGATTTCATTTCCGGTGAACATTTCCTTAAACGAAAACGAATTTTAAGTACGATGTTAAGAAATTGTTATCTTTTAACGGTGCCTCTATCATATCAGTTTACGTTGAAAGAACACATTTTTCATCATTAAAATGATAATTACCGATAAAATAAAAACTCTTATTATGCCATTAAAAATTTAACAATTCTGATATTGAGATCTCCTTAGAATTTGAAGTACATTTTTATGTTTTATTCTTGTTTCTTATTCTGATGTTTGAAATAAAAAAAATAAATATACATATATTTATAAATATATATTTTTAAAGAACTAAACACACTAACAGGTGTAAATAATCTAATAACTTCTTCAGGGCTAAACTGGAAACGCTGATCCTTTCTTTTGTCTGCTTTTGAATTTTCTTGATCGATACCTCATGCCACCAGTAGACGACATGTTTTTTACATCTGACTTATCATCTTTGTAACTCATATTTATTTGTGCATGTCTGTCAAAATTGTTATTTTACAGAAGTTGTATCATATTAGCTCACAGACGTTCATGTGCAATTACGTCCGACATAAACATAACATAAAAACAGCTGATGTCAAAAGCCGTGTCAGAAAAAATAGAACAGGCTCTAATTGAAATTTTGTCACATGAGTTTTACAGAAGGAATGTTTTAAAGGTTCTACACGACATGTACGAGTACGTATTTGTTTTATTTTTATTTTTTTGAATTGAATATAATCGTACATAACATTTACATTAATTTCAATTGAGACCTCAGCGTGAAGAAGGCGAGGGAGCCCCATTAGAATAGTGGCTACCATACTAGACTATTAGTAAGGTGCTCGCAGGTTCGATTCCTGCATACACTCTGGATATTTCTGCAGACAAGCCAAAATTCTTCGTGGTTTGCATTTGGTCTTTAAAAAAAATTATATGCACAAATATACAACAAAACGAAAGAATTAATAAAAATAATAAATTCAAATTATATACATATGATGTACATAAATTAATATTTATAAATAAAAATTAGTTACTAATTGGTGCTGCTTTATGGGAATCGCAAAATTTTAGTATTTAGAATTTTTATTCGCACTAATTTTCCCAATATTAACATTTTACTTATTCAGTAAAACGTTAACAATTTTGTTAAAAAACTAATTGCAATTGATTATTGCAATTGATTATTGCAATTAGTTTTTTAACAAAATTGTTAACGTTTTACTGAATAAGTAAAATGTTAATATTGGGAAAATTAGTGCGAATAAAAATTCTAAATACTAAAAATTAGTTACATTCGAAGCGTTTCAATTAAACCATATAAATAATCTTTGAATAAAACTTTGAAAGTGTGAAATTTGACAACTCAGATGTAAAAAACATGTCGTGTACTGGCAGCATTAGCATATTTATTTGTGCTGTTCGTTTTTAATTATGGTTACAAGATCTAGTTGGCCACATTACTTATAAAAGTTTCTTTTATAACAACTAAAAATAAAATAGGCGTACTAGTATTCCATGTAAGATGACAAATTAAACTTTATGTGTAAGTTTTGGAAGCTGCTGTAAAATAATATTTCTCACAATGCAAAATGTTTATACTATAACTTTTTCAGTTGCTACAGCAACATATGAAGACATATACTCTTGTTTTGTGTATGTAACACATATAAATATTAAAGTTTGAATACGAATTTGTGTAGTTAGTTATCTTTGAAATATTTTCCTACTGTATTATTTACACTTTGTTTAATTTTCAAAATAAGTTACAGCCTTCCCATTTACGCACCAACCAGTTCTTTACTTAATGAAAAGGGGTTGCTGGAAACTAACGTAATGTATACTGACTAGAACATTTAAGCGCGCAAGAATTGTTTTTGTATGTGTAAAATATTCATTAAAGTTTTTTTACGTGCGTTATTTATGTTGCCTTTCGGGTTATTATTGAACCATATTTATTAAAAGACGTGGTAAGTTTTACCTTCACTTGTGCTAAATGTGCCAAAAACTAATTTAAATTTATTTACATTTGTTGAAAATTTCCTATACTCTAGGCCAATTCCTATACCCAATTCCTTAATACATGTACATAGAAAAGAGTATGCTCTAATGACTTGGCTTCAAAAACCAACGTAGACATTTAAATATATTTGTATGCCAAGTTATAAAATTCTTAGCATCAGCATCAGCCGGATTGGACATTTATTAGTTTTGGCAAAAAAAGAACACATATATTACGAACATAAAATATGCTTAGATTTTAAATGCTTAAATATATATTGCCTTCAATTTTCCTTTAAAACTAATATAAATATTTAAACAATTAACGAGCAAGTTAAAGTTTTTTTATGGTAATTTATTTAGTTCAACGTGCTGTACTCCTTTTATTCATAAAATAAATTAAAAAGCTCTAGCATGAGTAGTAAGACTTTAATTAATTTTTTTTTATTCAGCTAAAGTACCCTTTTGCTTTATATTAATAAAAGGGTCTTAACTTAATTGCTCATATACAAATTCTATATCTTGTTGACCTTTTCTAGGGCAAACTTATCAAGCAACACATGGTCTGAGGTGAAAGCTAAATACAAATTAGAAATGGTTTAATTTAATGATGTTATTCATAATTTACGAAAATAGTGTAAAGTTAAGATTTTGTTTTTCAATCAAGTATTTTACGAGTGTTTGTAAGGTTTAAGGAGTGAATTATTTATTTCAATAGAACAACTTACAAACAAATATTTGATTTATATTCTATGGCGTTTTCTTTTCTAAAAAAAAGTGCAAAATTTTTTGCCCTTTTTATTGATAATTTCCAAAATATTTATTTTTTTAAAGTAGTGAGCTTATTAAAAATTATTGTACGATCATTTTCGAAATTAAATTTTTCTCTAAGAAAACTTTAATTAGCAATTTTTTTTATAAAAAGTAAATAAAATGTTTAATTTTTTGGAAAATAAAACGCCATTAGAGTTAGTGCAAAAAATAATAACTTTGTAATTATTTTTTTCATACTTTTATGTGATTTAAAATAGTTATACGATTAAGATACTAAGAAATATAAAATCACTTTAATTAAATTTAGGAAAATTTGTATGCAATTTAATAAAATGTTTTTAAAATTTGTTCTACATTGAGAAGAAACTGTTTGGTAATAAAAACATTTTTACTCCAGGCATTTTATGGCTTCTCCTCGGAATTACTAATAATAAGCACTGCACTTATAGATATCCTTTTTTTGGCCTTCTAAAAGTTGTCTCGAAAGTAAAAAAAAGCTCGTATCTGCATCGTCAAGTGCGAAGACCACGAGAATCGGATGTTTTGTAGTTAGTTTATTTCCTATCCTTAAAACGATATTTGATATTCTTAAATTTTTAATTCATTAATAATTATCTATTAATTAGAATCTGAAAATATCTAAATCTTATTAAGAATATTATAAATTAAAATATGAATTGTAGTTATCAATCTAAAATGTATAAGAAAATTAGAGTTCATAAACTCTGCCTACAATGATATTTTTTACGATCAATCGATTTCAAGATAGAGCCAAAAGCATGGAAAGCGCTATACTTTCACTGACCTAAGACGCTGCACCTGTTGGAAGTTAGAAAAAATTTCAAAGACTTTACAGCCCTTTCTTAAATAAATACAGCTTTAATTTTTATTTTTATCACTTCAATTCGGAGTTACGGAGTTGAACATAGTTTCTGTAAAATAAAGCTCAAAATAAAATTTTTTTTACAATTTCAAAGTGCCTAAAAATACATTTCGATTGATATACATAATTCTGAAATCGATTTATCCAGTGAGAGTCAAGTGCAATTGAGCGGACAAAATTTCATTAAGAATTCAGATTTATGGTTTGATAGCAAAATTCTTTCCATTCTTATTTGAAAAATTCAAAAAATCGATTTTGAAAATAATTGTGAAGAAATGTTAAAAATTTGTCCGCTACAACGGGCCTAGAAAATAAAATCGAAGCTTTGAATCTTTAGGTCTTGAGAAAATTCAAAGAAAATTTCCCTTAGAAATATTTTTAAATATAATTTGCTACAGTAGTTTGATGGCCAATGTTGTATGAAGACAGATAGATAATAGGGGTTATTGAGAATGTATGTTTTTTTTCTATTGCTATACATTTTGTAGCAGACAATATAAATGCACAACATTTAAAAAACTTAAATAAAAGGTAATTTTTTTAAATTAATGAATTTCTAGAGTATCGACAAATGTAGGGATTTTTTTGTGTGTAGAAAAAAATAAGAAATGTTTTTCAGACATGAAGGAATTTTTAAAACTTTGGAATACAAGTAACAACTTAAAATTTTCAGTAACATGGAAGAATTAAAAACAGAGTCGAGAAATGGTCTCTGATGTCAAATAATTTTCCAAATGCTACCTGGGTACCATTGCTTTACCAACACACATACAATTAAAAAAATCCTTTGTTTATCTGATAAACGCATGAATTATTACTGCGTCAATCAGGGGATAAGTAGTTCTATAACTGGTTAAAAATAACGCAGGCAGTTTGTAGCTTACGTAGAAATTTATTTTGATCTAAATAGGAAGTTATGCCCAAGTTTTTGCCGTGTTAGTATTTCAAGAAATGTAAGGTCGTTGTATACAAAAAAGAAACAATGAAAATGATTTGTCTGCCGTGAGCTGTAAACTGGTATTTGTGCTGTTGTTGTTGTGTTTTACACACATTGTTTTATGGCACAACTTCTTTATTAAGAAATAAATACCCTGCTAGCGTTTTCGATCGTAGAAAAATCTTCCGCATCGGAGCGAGCGATTAAATAAATCGCCCGCGATGTCGTATTCCGACAAGTTCAGTACAACGGGAGAAACTGCGTCAAGACGATGACTCTTCCATGTGAGTCGCGTAAGATTCTTTTAAATAAAAAGTGTTTCTTGTGATCTGTATTTTTTAATAATAAATAATAATAATAATTATATATTTTAATTAAAAAATCATTTTAATTTAACAAAACACTTATTGCCCATTTCTGATTTAAGAAAGAACACTTTCATTCGCATTCCATGAGAAAGAAAATTAATTTCAATTTCTCTACATTATTTCAAAGCGAAAAGTGACTCGAAAGACAACTCGAATGAAAACGTAAATGTTTTCATATAAAATCCGATTTCTGTGCTACGAATGTGTCGTTAACATTGAGAATGAAATGTTAAAATAAGTCACTTGTGGTTTTGCTTTTGCAACAAAATTTTTGAGTTTAATAAAAATAAAGATCATTTAAGAATTAGCTGGAAAAAGAAGTCCAACAAGTTAAACTCGCTTGGGCCTCCCACTCGTACTATTTTTGAATGGAAAAAGGTTAGTACGTTTGTTTGTATGCTACAGAAGAATCCTATTGAACATTTTATCTATAGAGTAAGTTCGGGTATTGTGCTATAGGCGAGTAATGTGCTAGAGTAGGTTTTCTCGCAAAACACGGGCTTATACAAGATGCTTTTTCTATAGTCAACTGTAGCACCCGTGGGTAAAGTATTTGGTGTAAAGCCCCAATCAATTGATGATTGTCTTTTTGCACTGGTGGAGTCACCAGCTAGTTGCATTAAAGTTGTTGGAGTAGTTACTCCAAATACAAACACGGAAACTTCCCAGAACCAAAATAAACTGTGTAAAAATGAATGCTTTTCACCCCAAAATGGCCAGCAAATATCCAAAAAACAAAAAAATAAAAAATGCCACAATGGCAAAACTTAAGCAAAATTGCTTAAGTGACAGAGACCAACCAATCTCCCGTTCGGCAAAAAAGGCAAGATCCGCCGACAGCTAAAAGTTGCGAAGAAAAATGCGGCGACAGCTACAGAAAGAGCTAATTCATTAAAAAGAATGACTGATGCTGCTGAGGTGCACTGAATCAGCAAAAAGGATGTCTTACGCCTTTGACAAACAGCAGCAGGTTCCACAATAAGGAAGAAAATATTAAAAAAATGTATTAAATTTTTTATTATTTTATTTTATTTTGTTATTTTATTTACATAAAACGTACGCTAATGAGAATGAAAGTGAGTGCCAATGAGTAATCCAATTTGGTTCGAATTCGAGCGAGTGCCTTTCATTCGCTTAAGTTTACTTTCTTAAATCAGAAATAGGCTATTAAATTTAAAAAAAACACTTTAACGAAACCAACACTTTTAACTATCACTCTAAACTCCTAACTATTTTGCAGTAACAAAAACATCATTTACAAAAGTAATATGTGATTACAGTGAAATAACAATCGTTTAATAGTCGTCAGGATTCTTAAACGACGATTGTGGAATAAGAAAAAAAAAACACTCATCCAACAATCATCAAATTCATCGCCAAAATACGAAAACGACGATTAACTCGTCCAGCAATCGTCAGAATGCCTCCAACAATCGTCTGGAAGAATTAAACACAGAGTCGCGAAATGGTCGCGCTTGTCAAATAATTTTCCAAATGCTACCTGGGTATATTTGTTTTACGAACACACATACAATTAAAAAAATCCTTTATTTATGTGATAAACGCATGAATTACTACTGTGTCAATCAGAAGATAAGTAGTTCTGTAAATGGTTAATAATAACGCAAGCGGTATGCAGCTTACGTAGAAATTTGTTTTGATCTAAATAGGAAGTTATATCCAAAATTTTGCTGGGTTATTATTTCAAGAAATGTAAGGTCGGCAATATTACTTATTGAAATCAAATCGTTTTCGGCACAATGAATTCGCTGTGTATTATATTTGGGGAGCCTTGTAAATGCTTTATAAAATCTCACTTCTTTACATGGATTTTTAAAAAGAAACTGTGCAAATGTGCATCTGATCATTGCCTCGATGGAAGGAAGACCTTTCGTTTCTATTTCTGAGACTGCACTTTGACTTTTCTGTCTAAAAGATTAAATAAAGTTATTTATTTTTTATTAAAACTTTTAAAATCAATGAAATGTTATGTATGTATGTTAATTAAATAATTAGGTAAATAAAACTATAGTAACATATAATTTTATTATATAAATATATTTTTTCCTGAGCATCTTATTAACTTTACAAAATATTACAAAAGTTATGAAAAATGGAACATCTTTGTACAAATTACGTGATGCTGAAATATGCTTTATAGCTCGTCGTATATTCCAAAAGTTATGGCAAGATGGTACTTTCAAAAAAGCCTCTAGCACTCATGAGTTTTATTGCATGCACAATTTTCCAAACGAGTCACCAGTTCAGAACAAACAATTGTGTTAATCCTTTAATATATTGTCCAAATCATTAATGCATGAAAGTATTTTTTTTAATTTTATATTCTACATTATGAGTCAATGCCTGAAAATCAATGTGAAATCTATTTCTTAAAAATACTCATATGGCAATATGATCCTGTTTGTTAATGTACGCCATTCATGTGGAACTTCTAGTGGTAGAATTCGCTTTAGCCATTTTCATATATTAATTCTGCTTAATATAATGTTTACTTATGGTCCCCTTCAATTGGCTTAAACATTTACTAATAAATGTTTGCTTTATTTGTATCCATAAACATGTAGAACATTGAACATTTATAGTATTCATACATACCCAGCTGGCCAAGTCGTGGTACACGATGTTATCTTCGACGATTCATGTACAGTTTGTCCACCGTCTATTAAGTCTTGAAACGATGATTCAAAGGAAATCGTCCTCCATTACAATACGATCGGCATATTGTTCTCCTTTAAACACTTTCCACGGTAACGGTAGCTAGTATGGCTCAAAGTTTATCTTCTATCATACATTGTTTACGAAAAGATAGACGACGGAGTCTTGGCCTAGAAATTTTCAGCATCATTGTCTTCAGTGTTGTCGTTAATAATGGCATTACGATTCACGCTCATGTACGCTCATGACAAAAAAGTTTTACTCATGCAAGCTCATGCACAAACGTAGATTTTTGGCTCACCTTCAGGCACGCTCAAGTGAGTGGAAAAAAAAGTTGCTCACAATTATGAAAACTCACGCTCACGAAATACTTATAAAAAAATTGTTTATTAAAAATATTAAAAAATTAATAATAATAAATTGTTACAATCATACATTCTTAATAAATGGGTAAAGTTAGATTTGTACTTGAGCCAAACAATTTCTTTGAACATAAACTTAAGACAATTCAACTAATTTCGTACAGAAATTTATTTAAAAAAAATTACAATGTAGCAACAAAATCGCAAAGCAATCATGCAACAAAAACCTAATCAAGATAATGCGTAATCACTCATAACCCCGCATGATTCATGCTAATCGCGTGAGTGGTGCCCCTCTCTAATTAGAGCATGTTAATATTAGGAGTGATGTTCCCGCGACACGTCTCTTGCGACTCGAGTTTGTAGAGGAAAAGTATAGAGAAGCTTGCGGTTTAGCAAAAATCGCACGTAATGAGATTTGAAGCGACAATCTTACCTCTTCTCTTTTGCATATTTCGTTCGCTTGTATTTTTGTTTTCTTCAATAATTTCGTCCTTTTTCTTTTGCTTTATAAATTATTGCCAATATTGCCTGTAAGCGTATTAATTTTATATTTCACAAACTAAGAAATTGTCCATTTATGCTAACACTGCTACGAATGAAGGAGTAAGAAGCATTACCAATTAAATTTATAAAAGTCCCTGACTCATGCGACAAAATAGCTTTTAAGTAAACGCGAGGGGATTTAATAAGAGACTTCAAAATAGAACGTAAGCGTTGTCGCAGCGACATCACCTTCAACATAAATCGGCTCTTGCGGCAGACTATTTGTGTTATGTTGTCTTCTTTGAAACAAGATGAGTGGGGAGTGCATCTCAGCGTCAATTAAAAATAAATTTAAATGAAAAATATTGCTCGTGTTATATGAGTTCTAAAATGATGACATGATTTTTTTTGTTCCTTGACGACAAAATAGACGGCATTTTTCTAAAGTTGATGACAAACTAAGCGACATTGTGGCTTTTTTGAACTTTTGTGACATAGCGGCCATTTTCACTGAAATCCACTGAAGATTGCATTGAAATGTCCTGATTATGTACATTGTACCTGTCGTTAAATATATTTTAAAGACGTGACCAACTGGGTATAAATACATTAATGATTGCATTGGCTGGTTTGTGATTTCATGTTTTACTTTTGCATGTGATTGTAGTTGTGTGTGTGCTGTTATGTATTAATGTTTCTATTTGTTTGATGTGCAAATGGTTTGTTTTAAACGATATGAACGTGCTTTTGCATTCTAATCATAGATGTTTGTATGGGTGAGTATATACTCGTAGTGTTGTGCATCAGCAGGTTATAAGATAAAGAGATATTTATTTTAGAAATGCATTTACGATCCATAATAATATTGATTTAATTCTTTCGGGGACGTTAGCAGCAATTAACAAATATCTATAAATTATTTCACGATTAACTTTTTGGAAAATGAAGGAAATCATAAAAAAACTATTGATTTAAATATGTTTAATTAAAGTTTCTGAAGTAATAAGTTATAAATTTTGCTCAACTTAAAGGGTTAAAAACATAAAAATTGGAAATGTAGTTCACATATGAACAAATAAAATTACAAGCTACCGAACATTGCTATGTTGTGGGGTTATAATTACGAACAGATAGATGCCCAGCAAAAGCAACATACTGCAGCTACCAAACAAAATAATTTTCAATGATAAACTGCATAAACTCCCCCATTACTTACTTTTTTATTATATATTAGTAAAAAACAGCAATATTTATGGGAAATTCATCAAGTTAATTGAATAATTTTTTACGTTGATTCGTAGCTTGAAGAACATCATCATTGAGTTTGATGAAAATACAAGCAAGAAACAGAAAATAATTTTTGCTTAGAAGTAGATTAATTAAAAACCGGAACCGCAGCCTTTTTTTGGTGCCGGCTTACCGGTTTTTCACCGAAAATAATTTTTATATTTACAAAGATTTTCAAAAAGTTTTGTTTGTTGAGGGTTTTTTAGCTACATGCGTTTCATTGGTGCTAATGCCAATTCATAAGTAGACTTTAAACCATATTTTTGAAAAGTTTCAAACTTCTTATCTTATGCAACAACTTTTAAAAAACCAATGAGAATTTCAAAAATTACAACATTATAAATAAGCATAGTCTTTGAAACTCGCTACCGTCATTCATACAATTTTTTAGATAACAATGATTCAATAATTTCTAATAAATGCACTATTTCAGAAAATTATATTACAAGTTTTCAATAAAAAAGGGAAAAGAAGCTGTACTTTTTTCTAGAAAATGTATTAGTATACTATTTAATTGCATTACATCTGTCTGGCCAATTATGCTGATCCTGCGTGTACTATAACTATACGACTTTAAGTCTTGTTGTATGGGAATGCAAATAAATAAAAAAATAAATATTCAGAAAAAAAGAGCTGAAATGTAAATAAACATATGAAGTGCATAATTTTTAATATTTCTACTTTATGTTGGGTTAGGTTAACGGGGCAGCCACCATCCAAATGCTGGCTAATTTGGGTCTGTTAGTTCGGTCCCTTGGTGATACCCTAGAGCGGTTGAGACAAAAAATTACATCTGTCCCGCCGCCTCTCCAAACAACACAGTTTCTTTTACAAAGGCGGATAGTTTGATTAGCCCAATACATGCCAGATTATCTAGATCTGACAAAGTATTAGAGCCGAGTATATTACTCCTTACGCCTACTAGCGCAGGGCATTAACATAGAAGATCAAATACAGTCTCCTCTTCCTCTTCATCGTTACAACTCCTACAATAGCCGTTGTAACTAAGACCCATTTTTCTAGCATGTGTCCATATGTTCCAGTGCCCAGTTAGCACTGCTACTAATAGTCGCATCTGACACCTCTTGAACCTGAGTAACAACTTGGCTATTTCTACTTTGGTATTTTAACTTATTACTTTGACAAGGAGTTGACATTTGGGGCAAGTATATGCCAATTTAGCTCACAAATAACGATCTCAACATTTTTAAGTCATGAAAGTCATTGATCATAAAACACAATAAAAATTATATGTATGTCTGCTTTTAGAATTGACTCTGTCTTAATTTATTATTTTGTTTGACGTCAAGATTTTTACTCTCTGGCACAATTATTTTATAATGTGCTATAAATGTGCTTCAACGAAATCCTTTTTGCTACGCCTGGGGTTGAACCCGTTATTTAATGTTTGATAAGCGCAAGTTCGTGTACAGCGCTACTCAGAGAATAAATAACTTTTTTATTTAATAGTAAATAATTGTTTAACTGCTACAAAATACTACGGACAGCAATATTGTGGCTTGTGTTGCAAACTAATGGCCTTATTCACGGTTTTCCCATATAAAAATCCAACATTAAACCTACAATAAATTTATTATTAGTTTGTGAATAAGGCCATAAATCTTTTCCAAACTTTCGATGGGTACATTTTATACAAAACGGTTTGCATTTTTTCCATATTTGAAATTGGGTTTCAAAAATGAATTTTCGAAAACCGTTTTCTTTGAACATTAGTTTAATGAGTACTCTACTCAGCCAACTCATATTCGTTTTTAGTAAAAAAATTAGTTAAAATTTTGAAAATAATAAAATTTTTAATAGAGACCTTTTATTATTTTCGTGTAATAACATTTATAAGTTGTTATCCGTGAGCGATACTAAAGTAATGAATTAATATATCGAAACAAAAGTTGGGAGGAATTTTTTTGTAGCTCACTATTTTGCAATCAAAGTTTTTTGTTGAGTATGTATTTACAATTGCATCCCTCTAACTACTTATATACGTATAGTTCTGTTAAATCTAAACATAGATACGAAGTTGGTTATATTATGATTTTGTTTTTGTCCTTATAACATTTTGTCTTAGCTTTAGGTCAAATTAATATATGATACAAAGTTTTGCATAATATCACTCTGTAGCATAACTAAAATATTTCAATCACTGCATAATGATAATTATTTCATTTATGATTTACTACTCATCAAACATATTGAATCTTGTCACTAAGTTTAGAAAAATGATTTATGAACTTTGAGGTTATTGTTTAAATATTTAGTCGATAGCAATAATAATAATAAAAATCAGGAAAGGTTTGAAGGGCTTCAAAAAGCGTTGTTTTTAAATTTAAATTTAAGTATGAAGAATCTTTTTTTTTGTACCATGAAAAGCAGCAAGTTTGTTTAAAATGGCATTGCAATACAAAAGAAAGAAAAAAAAAACAATAAATGTATTGTTAAAATAACAACGAAATCGAGTGAAAAGATTAATTTAACAGTTAAGAGTTAATTGCATTAATATGAACATTAAAAATGATAACACAAACAAATAACGTTATAAGGATAAACTTACTTACACAAACACATGCACATGTACTTAAGTGCTCATTTTGTTTGACGGGATAAGCGAACAGTAAAACAAATATTAATAAATACAAAATATATAATTGACTTTGCGGCAAAAACAAAATTGTGTAAATTGAATAATAATATTCCGTATTATTTTTAAAAGTCTTATATTTGTCATAATTACTACAGTTCAAATTACTTTATTCGCCTTTAAAATTACTTCGCTAAATTGCGCTATTTCCACTAAATATTTTTCATTCGTTGTGATACTTCTCTCAGTGCTTCAGTTTTGCCACAATCAATCAATCGTTTATAGCTAAAGCTTTACCAAATTTGAGAAAAAAATATCCAAATCTAATAATTTCTAACATTCACTTTCATTCGGCAGGATTTGAACTGTGAAACTATCACCTTGAAGTTTAAATAAAATTCAACGTAATGTTATGACTGGAAATCCATATCGGAAAATAAATTGGCCTAAAGTCTTTTCTTTGTTAACGATTTTAAATTTGAAAAGGATATCAATAAAAGAAATTTTTTTGCCAAAAATAAAAAAGTTACCATCCCGCCACTGAAATTTATTTACATCAAATAATCAAAACGACAATACAAGTATTAACTTGACACCAAATTTTCGATATATTTGAAAGACAAATTGGAAAAGTCACATGGATTTTTTTTACTTCAAAGCATAAATTAAACTGAACTCTATGAGAGATGAATAAATGAACATAAAATAAAATTATATAAAAAGTTTTAATATTTAAATATTTTTATTGTATTTTTCTTTTAATTTTTTTATTTCAATTTGTTTCTCTTTATATATGTCACCTTCTTTATTATTTTATTCTGTCCAATGAACAGAATGCCAATTGCACATTGAATAAAATATAAAGAAACTGATAATTAAAAATATGATTTCAAATGAATCCATGCTGTGAAAACAAATGTTAAATCCAACAGGAAAACAAACTGAAAACAATGTTGAATGCACAATTATATTAAAACTATTAAAAACAATAAAACATTATCATGAAATAATTTAAGCTCATTAACTGTAAAGACAGTTATTGAATTAATTCGTGTTAAGAGAGAGAAAGGAAAGAACGTAGAACTCCGCGTTTAATTAAAAAACAGAATTTCGAATAAAATTGTTAAATATTAAAGAAAATAAAAGTTTTTTAAATCTTTGAAAAAAGATATCGAGACAATCTCGATTAATATAAATTTAATAATTTTAATGAAAAGAGTTCTAAAAAATAGGCTTTTGAAATACTTAAATTTTAAATACAGATAATTTTTAATTTTCAGCTTAAAATACAAAAATAATAGCCTTCGCTCCTCATGTATTTGTCAATTTGGTCTTTTGCTTTTTATTTTTTTGTTGGGTATCTGCTGACGAGTTTAAGTGCAGAATGTTTGTTTTATTAAAATATGTGGAGTACCTTAGGCATTACATATAAATATTTGAAAGGAACATCACGTAACCAGCAAACATATAGAGTTTGGTCATTTTTATAGGGTGTATATTGCAGCTTTAATAACACATATGACATATTTAATTCAGTTAAAAGTTAGAGGGTGTATCTTCCGTAACAAGCACGTAACGCTACAAGTACGACTGGGACTCGCAATCCATTAAACTGCAAAATAGTTTCAGTATTGTGTTGAGAGTAAGGTTTCGTAAATTTGATGGAAAATCAAAAAAGTTTTGAAAAAGAACTGTTCACATAAAGAAATTATTTATTATTATTATTTATTTATTATTGTATATATTACGTAAATACATACGAACACATTATTTTTCTCAGTAGACGGGAATCTGATTTCAGTCGTCAATGCATAAAAGAAATTCATTTAAACTTGCCTAAAAAATCAAAACTTAAAATATCTAAACTTATAACAAAAATAAAACCATTGAATTCAAAATAAATTAAACCAAGTAAAAAATACCGCTTTGCTGTTTATTTATTATTACTTTAAAATTAAAGAAAAATCCAGTTAAACTTCTAATTATGACTGCTACAAGTTTATTTAAGGAAAATTTAAATAATATTAATAAACATTTTAGTTAGTAATATTTAAGTATATACGAGTAATATAATATATAAAATTATTGCAATTAGCTTGAATAAAAAATTTAATTTGAAACTGCCAATTTGTTTACAGGTGCAACTTAATTAATTTTTTAAAATTTTATTTATATTGTTTTCTGTTCATTTACTTAATGTATTTATTGTCATTTTGACTGCGTATTTTGGCATCAGCATTTTTTTCTGAGAAATTGCACTTTTAATTTAGTTTTTAGATACTACAACCTACAAAAAAAACATTAAATTGTGTCAAGGACATTTCTTTTTAAATACTCACTTGGGAGCAATGTTAGCTGCCCAATGGGTAAAACAGAGAAAACCCCATGCGGATTTTCTTGAGTATTTTGTTTAAGGAGCCCAGATGGGTTTTTTCTTTAAAGCGAAAATAATTTTCACGTTTTATATACAAAAAAATCTCGAAAAATATATGTATACAAAATTATTAAAAAGCATATGCATTTATATATACTTATGTGTTATATTCACCCCTAGTCTGCATTTCGAGTACGTTGCACTAGAATCGAAAAATTGTATTCCAAAAACAAAAAAATAAATCGAAATCAAAGAAAACGAAGAAGGGAAGAGTACATTTAAACCAGCTACTTTAGTATGAAAAGTATGAAAGAGAAACCAAAAAAATAAATTTCGTAGATATTGTAATTGGTAATTATCAAAAATATATAAAAAATAAATCTTGTGTTAACTGTTATTAAATAAACAAATCAGTTAAATAGGGAAAGTAAAAAAACCCCAGAATATGAGTCAGCGGTATTTGTAGGGAAAAAATATTCCAGTGTGAAGAATCCTGCAGAGGTAATCTTTTAGTTTTCTATACATCACTTGCAACTGCAACCCAGAATGTCTGCACAATTTCTTTGTGGGCTTATGATATCCACGCGTAGTATCATCCTTCGCCATTAAATCCGCCAGCTTTTCATATTGCGCAGGTGTCATGTTTTTCGACTTGAAATAAATTAAATAAAGCTTTCAAAGTATTACAAAATAATTTTATATAATTTTACACTTTTATTTTATTTAATTACATACTTTTTTTGACTACACAAAAAAATGGTAAAACTTTCCGTAACTAAATAAACCATTTTCAAGAACGTACTTATAATTGTAATGCAGAATACATACAATCGAAAGAGGAATCAAAATGATACGGTGAACGAAACCAAGAATGCTAAAGTTGCCAAACGGAGGAAATGTCGATTTGAATCAATTCAAAAAAACTTTAATTTCTATTGATGAAACTGTGAAGTGAAATGCATAGCGCAGGCTTATTTTGTGTGTGTTTTGTTTTTCTATTTTAACGCTATGCGTTGCGATTTTTCCAACCCTACATGTTTCAAACCTCTTACCTTATACAAAAACTATTGGAATTTTGTAATTCTCATTGTTTTTTAAAAAGTGTTTATATAAGATAAGAGGTTTGAAACATTTCAAAATATGGTTTAAGGTCTACTGAAGATTTGGCATTAGCACCAATGAAATGCATGTATAAAGACTACCTAAAAAACCCTCAACAAACAAAAGTTTTTGAAAATTTTAATAACTTTTAATTAATACGAATTTAAAGTTTCTCTTGAGGATAGATCAAATATGATTTTTTATGTAATATCTTGTGACCACGCGGAAAATTTGTTATCTGTTTTTAATAATCACACTTGTTATTAGTTTGACGATCAAAATTACAATTGTCTTTCTGTCTGTTTTCTTTTCTTTTATCTCTCTACAAGAATGTTTTCAGTTATATGTCCGTGAATACTTCTCTCCTCTTTATAAATTTCAAAGCATTAAATTTTATTTATTGATTTATTTTACTTTTAAATATATAACGGGATGATTAATAAACCCATTATTGAAATTGATAAGTCTGTGTAATAAGTTAAGAAGAAGGCGGAAATAGAACAGATCTTTTAATATACATACATATGTATGTACATAAGTGATATGAGTGGAGGGATAAACCAAGTCAGTAATTTACTAAATTTGTTAAGACAAGAAACCGTCACAAAATACTGAAATTAGTAAATAAAATGACGGAAATTACTAAATAAAATAATATTATTTTATAAAATTACCTACAAATCGTTGATATTTCGTATCTACTTTTCGTTGCGATTTCGTACCTACATACATATCATTGCGAAGTCATGTCAACCCGTTACGATGTCGGTAATATTTCGGTTCCGAAATCGGATGATTTTGTCGACCAGTCCTTACGAATTGTGTACGAAATCGGAACATTTGGTTTGGTGGGTTTGATCAACAAAAGCACTTATTGAAAGTTGCTGTAGAAAAATGCAGAAGCTAAGAAAAATATGTGACAACAAATTTTAATTTTCTTGACAGTAAAATAATAATTTGTCTGTTAATAAAGCAAAGTTTTTAAGAAATAAGAATTAAATATTTCTTGCGGCAGAAGATGTAACAAAACAAAACTTGAAAAATTCTTTGTTTACGACTTTTCTTCTGATAGAGGTAGCAAAATAACAACTATTACAGCAATAGCATGTCGTTTCGTTTCACCTCTGGACATCTTTGTGGTTTTGATAACCTTCCTTCCAATGACAAGCACAACAATGCGAAATTTATGAAAGATTCACTAGAAATAGCAAAATTTTGAGTCATCGATGAGTTTGTTAATGACGGGTAAGATTTTTTCTTGGGAATTATATACGTCTTATTAGCTTTACTGTTTAAATACGAGTATTTTATTTTATTTTGAATTTTTGTGGTCTCCATATTCTTCCATGGCAAGTTTTCTGATAGCAAAATTTAAAAGAAAAAAAAAATACATTAATTCTGCTTTTTTATTTTGGTTGCTTTACAATGGAACCCAAAAACAAAACATGACAAAAAACAAACAACAAGAATCTAGATATTAACATAATGAACATTTTATCAATGTGCATTATACAGCTGATAAACATACATACATATATTATTTTGAATTGCTTTTAGAAAACATATTTTTTACTTACATTTTGTATTTTTATTGTTAACTGAACTGCAAAACCTCGACGCTAACAAAGAATTCAATAGCTACTTTTATAATTTATCGTTAGTTAGTTATTAAATATATAAATTATATAAAATGCAATAATTGATGAAAAACTTGATTCAAATTTGTTAGCTAGTTACGTGGTTTTATATTTTAGCTAACAATGTTTGTGGGTATGAGAAAGGAAAACTATGCAACGTCAGCGTTGTCTGCTACCCATAGCAAGATATCGTCATAGCTAAACTTATGTTAGTTTAACTGGTACATTTGTTTTGTTTTAGTTTCAGTGTTAATGTTTTATCTTAAATAAAACTGATGTGGCAAATCCTTTGAGTACTCCGTATAGAAGACAACATATTGGCTGCTTTTGTCTAAAATTTTCTTTTTTCGCTTTTGGTATTGATTATTTTTTATTTTTTATATTTTTGTGTAGGCTTTAGCCAATCTCTACAAAAATGTAGATACATACATATATGGGTTTCTTTTCCCATTTACTTACTTATGTGGACCATAAGACATTCTTTGACTTTTATCTTTTGCTTTATGTAAATCATTATTGATTTGTCAGAACAGCCAGATAAAGAAAGGCGAAATCAGACGGTAGAAAAAAAAACAATAATTGCAATAAATGTCTGTTTGAGGCAAAATATGACTCTTTTCTTTTTATTGTTTTTCGTTTTTTTTTGTTTCCTCGAGACATAAACAAAATAAGGCATTTTTTTAAAGTAAAAAAAAAACTATATATGATATTTCGAAGAAATAAATTGAGATTGGAAAAGACAATAAAAACTTGCTGTTCAAAATATACATCGTTTTTGGTTTCTAGAGGAAAGATGAATCAATGTTTGTTTCTTTTTTTTTGCAACAAAAACCATTTGATGTTATCACTTGAAAATTATATTTGTTTTTTCGCTTTAACCGAAGTCCGATCTGAGTCATGGTGAACAATATATTAAAATAACGTGGAAGGAAATTGGCAGTAAATGCAATTTAAACTATCGCAAATTTGCCCCGATTAAAGTTAAAGTAGTTTAAAGTATTTCATAGTTGAGGTTCAAACAAACATATGCAATAATTCGTAGATGTTTTGCATATTTGCTGCTTTAAGAAATCTCTACAAAACTTATTAAATTGCTTATAAAACGTAGAGTGACATGAAGATCCTTATTGTTAAAAATTTGGAAATTTCTAAATAATTAAAATTTCAATGAAACTCGGAAAGGAACTTTAAAGCCAGCAATAAATAATTAAAAAGTCAAAGATACACTTTTGGTAGAGCACGGGGTTGACGTTTTCGACATCAACCTTGATCTCTCAGAAGAGTCCTTGTGATTCCTAAATTGCTACTTTGTTATCTGTCCTACGATGGAAACGTCAAGTAGTTAGACATCGATAATTCAACCACCGCTTTATAACAGAAAAAATTCAGCAGATGTTAAATTTTTTTGGTCTGTCACAAAGATGTTGAAAAGAAGTCGGAGAAATATAAATTTCCTCATTTTAAAAGATAACCGGAATAAACGAAATAATCAAAACAAAAATGTTGAATTTGCCGTGATGACGATTTTACTTTTGAAAAGTATGTCTTTTATTGGAAATTATTTAAGGCTACTGTGATGAAGATTTTCAAAAATACTTTTGTTTTCACTTAAAAATTTCTTAACAAAATGTATTTTTAACAAACAATATATTTGAATCAGTACCGCACTTAAATTTAATTTAATTTCAAAGAACGCGGTTGATAAATTTTTACTTTTTGATGTACAGTCTCTGATGCTATTAGAATTTCAAAACCAATCTTCTTTCGTTAGTGAAACTTAAAACAAATCGTTTTAAGACTTAATTAATATGGTTGTAATCTTAATTTTAATTATATTGGACAACGATGATAATATCAGCGGTCAAACCAAAAAAGTCCAATCAGTATCACGGAAACGACAGAAAAAAATCAATTCAGAAGAAGACGAAAATTACGTCGTACTGCAAAAACCATCTGATGAATGCCAAATATTTGGTGACTTTTTCATCACAGAACTTCGAAGTTTGAGAAAAGCTGGAAGCAAGCGTAAACTTAAAAGATTAATTCAGCAGGCTTTTCCAAAAGTATCATATTAAATTTTATGGTTTTTAATTTTTTTTGCTTTACTCTCTTCTTGGTTTTCAAGGAAGAGAAAAAAACTGCAAAAATATAAATTACATTTTTAAATGACCGGTTCATCATAAGGGATTTAATGGTTTGTTGTTTTAATCAATTTCTTTTCGTTTACCCTGACAACAGTATTGGAACATAAAATGTTCAAATGCTCTCTAAATGTTTTCACAGGATGCTTTGGCATAAGTTGATTGGTTTACTAAAAAATTTAAAAGATTTTTCAACACTTAACTCTCAAGTAAAAATAACATAATGGGTTATCAGTCATATTGTTATAATATACGAGTACTAATAACTTTCCATTGCTTTCTTTTTGTTTAATAAAAATTTAGTTTTAAAAATATTTTTCAATTAGAATGATACGCCCAAAGAAAATTTATTCAAGTATTCAACACATTTGTGACTCCATATAAAATAAAATAAATAAATTTATATTATATTTGGATTTTTGGCGACAGTCAGACGATATTAAGTTTCTGTTGTAGAGATTCAGATACTTGAATGTAGATAATTTTTGATATTTTATATAAAATGGAGTTATTTAAATAAAATATTATGTAAATTTGTTATCTAATTTCAAAATTTTTGATTTGTTGTGTGCTTTGAAATACATGCATATAGACTAGTTCAACTCACAGGACATAACATAATTCGATGAAATTTTTAGAACGCGTTATGATAAAAACTGTACGCCGAAGTTATGTGGTATTATTTTGTTAATAAACAAATTTCCTAATATTTAAAAATTTTCACACGAAAGACGACAGCCAATTCTTTAAAAAGAAAGCACCGTTCTTAGTGCCAGGCAGAAATTCAACAACTTTCTAGAGAATAGTTTTAAATTAAAACTCTGTTTAGAAGGAGCATACACATAAACTTGTTGTAACCTAAAAAATATTTGAAAACTATTTCGTAGCTCTTTTACTTTCAAACGTTCAACAGCTTATCATATTAACACCCAAAAGTCACTATCTCAACTTTAAATTTAATTTCGCTGCTATTTTGTTACTCCTGTCAGTTATTATTATTTTGGTCTTCTTTATAACATTTTGCAATGCTTTGTTTATTTATTTTTTTATTAAAACTTCATCATAACGTATAAAAACATGAGATTTTTCAAACTTTTTTATACAAACTATCAAAAAATATTGGGTTATATGAGGTGTGTTATAGCATTGGTAACACATTATTATATTTTTTAATGCCTCTTCCGAAAGTAAATCAATTATATTCATCAATCCAATAAAACAAGTAGTTGATTTAATGAAATACAAATATATTGCGAGTGCATTTGAAGCTTATTTAGAATGGATTATTGTAAAGTATAGAAAGAAGATCATGTACAATTAATTTATTCTTATAAAGTTCATAAAAATCATGCTTCTGAGAATTATCCAAAACTTCTCTCATAGATTTAAGTCAATGGCATAAAGCAACAGGATTAAATACACATCCAGTGAGGAAATTATCTACACTATACTTATTAAAATTTTCAACCCTATAAATTCTTTTGCGAATGACAGCGACATTTGTCAGTCATAGCTGTTCATTATTAAGCAAAGTCCTTCGGGAATTGGCGTCATTGGTCAGGAACATGTAACAATCTCTAAGTGGGATCAGGTATACATTTTAGTTTCGAAACCCACTTAATCTTAATTTTTTTGATTAAAATGTTTCAGGTAAGAACTTCATATCGCAATGATTTTATATATATGCCATGCAACTTTCGAAAGTATTAAAGAAGTATTCAATAACTTATTTCTATACCAAACTTAAATAGTTCAACCGTTTTAATAAAACTTAAAAAATTTGTACAGAAAATTCTTTTAAATTTCTATATATGTTTAGTATGCTGTAAATACATAAAATATTTTTTTTTGCAAGAAGCAACCAAGTAAGCATGTTTGATTCTACAAATATCAAATACTATGCATATACATATATAGAAGAATTTAAGGAAAACTAAAACTTGTCCTGTGATATCATAAAATGAAAATCTTTTTACACCACTAAAATGAAAATAAAGAAGATACTAACCTTGCACATTTCGTGTTAAATTTTTTGTGCTCTTGCAACTCTTGGTATTAAGAAATACTCGTGCATATGAACATAAACACAAAATACACAATTCGCACAAGCAATCCAACATCTGTAGCGGAATGCAAAGCAATATATATTTACAGTGGGGTTTGGTTGTAACGAAGTTCACGGGTCATGATATTGGAAATTAGGATTAATAAAATAAAAGATTCTCTCTTTTTTCGTTTCTTTACAAATCTTATTGCACATCTATTTACGAAAAAATGTCTTTTCTGATGTTATGCTATGCTGGGTTTTAAATAAAAGCTGTTTTTGTACATATTAACTCATAATTATATAGGATATTCCAATAAGAGGTTTCAGCTGATCGATACATGACTTACCAGCGCAGAACCCCGCTTGTCCTCTCCGACTAATAGGGAGAATGCTCAGCAATGTAATAATTCTGGAATTCTTTTGGTCTGCGAGGTCACCTTTGGCAAGGTTATCAGGCAGAGTTTCACTACCTCAGACAATAATAATAGCTGGTACTAGCGAATTGGCGCTGATGGTATCGTTTATAAAAAATTCGGGTGAAATATTATCCGAGCCTGGAGATTTATCATGCTTAAGGGTGTTTATTGCATCATGTGTTTCTTGTCCAGCAGACAATGTGAAAATAAATCATTACCGGAAATCACCCTTCGATGCAAACTACACTTGCAAGCCTTGCAGATATTGCAAATGTAGCATACGTGCTATATTCTTCAAGACCACAACAACAAAATACATGAAACTGAGATTTGCATCAGCTAAACAAATATGCATTAACAAGAACTGCTGCAGATTGGCGATTGAAAAGGTTAGCAATAATATACAAATTGACTTCTGCGGTCAAACTTGGAGACTAATCACAATATTTTGACTAAATGCAGCGTTGCGGTTGTGACACTAAAGCATTACTTTTGACCCTTTTCCGTGCCAATTACACTTATTATGATCCTTTTTTAAATTTATCCCTTTGTATCGTTTTAACAAAATTCATGCCACTTTTTTACCCTTTTTGAAAATGCGTAAAAGTTCCAATATTGTAATATTAATAAACAGCAAAACGTATGAAAATATGTATATATCGAAACGTTTTGGTTCGAGATAGGAAACTTGAAAATAGATTAGATGAAAATACATCTTCAAATTTATATGAGTTCGTTACTTTGCCTCATAGTAGTGCTTCCGCTGAACGATTTTTTCAAAACTATCACTGATTAAAAATAAACTTAAAAACAAACTTAACACAGAAAATAGTGAGTCTATGCTTTCCTCCCTCTATTTGCTCGAATCGGAGCTGGAAGAATGGACCTCAAGCAAAGAAATAATTAAATAATATAGAATAGATATTTCTTAAAAGTGATAAAGATTATCAATAGTTTTTGTAAAATTAATTTCTGTTTTTGATAATATGACTAAAATTGGAATACCCTGTGAATTGTTTTTTTAGTTTTAACATCGATTTATAATTCAAGTATTGCATGAGCCTTGCACTGTTTACTGTCACAGAGCGAGTTAATATTGATCAAATAATTAAAAAAAAACTCAACTAGTTGACAAAAAAAAAAAAAACAAAAAAGCAATAATACTTAAGTATTAATCAAACCAAAAAAGTTTGTCTTAAGTAAAAACAAAAATTAGAAAGAAAAATGGTACATAAGATAAAAACCAACGTGTAACAATGGGTTAATTTAAAGTTAATTAGTGATGGTAAAATTTGAATATTGATAGTGGTAAAGAAGCGTTCATTGTAAAAACGACTAATAATACAAATAACTCTCGTATGCTTTTTCTAGACGTTATTTGTATAAATACAAATTTGAAATCACATTCAACCGAGCCACCTAAACAGTGGCGGATACATGGAAACACACATAAACACTGATAAAATTTCCCTTGTTGCTTTGGAATATTGTCTCATGTCCAATTCTTTCTGACTAAAAATGCTACGAACTTTAGCCAAATAATAATCAATTTGGATTAAAAAAAACCACTAACAACAAAATTGTTCGAAAAATAATCACATTAAATATGTATAATTAGTTTTATTTTAGTCTAATGTATTTAATTAATTCTTAAAATTCGTTTTTTTAATTGAAATAAATATATTCTTTTTGTTCACAAAAATACACCTTTTTACCCTTTTCTTTTCTTAAATAATCTTTTTATGAATTTTTCTCGAAATTTTCAATGGCAACCCTGCCAAGTGTAGCGAAAAAAATTATAATGGAAAAAATGCCAGCAAATACTCAACTGTTATGTGGCGCGGAACTACTCAACTCTGCATTTCTTATGAACGCGACCACTGTTATACAAAACTTTTGTAAAATTAAAAAAAAATTTTACAAAAACCGGACGCTTGCTTCGCGGGAAAATTTTATCGGCGGCATTCGCGTTGAAGTATTCTCTGCGGCTTAGTTTATTCGATGCGGCAAAGTTATTTATATAACCCTGTAAACAAATAAATAATATTTGGACGAGAAAGCAAATGAATATGGGTTAAATTAAGAGCAAAAGTTATCAAAATAAAGGAAACAACAAATGATGAAATGATGCAGAAATAAGAAAAAGATTTCGTCTCAATTTACAAACAAAACTATTACTTTCTTCCTTTATTCTAAAATCAGCTATTATAATTAATTTGATAAACGCTTGAAAAATACATTCACGCCTTGTAGCAGAAAAGCATGCTATTTGTGCTAAAATTGCAGATGTGCAACGATTGGTGATTTCCGTTATTATTCTGGACGTATTAATCACAGTAGCTGATTCAACTTTGTGCATTGTTGGGAGAAGGAAGCATTTGCGAATAAGATCGTTTCCAGAGATGAAGTTGCTGTTTCCTGGATGTTGCTAGTTCTCAAGTGTCATTTTTGAGGGACTTCGTTGAAGAAATTTTCCTGATGGTAAATTGCTTTGCAGTGATACATATGTATGTATACAGAACATGAGTTATATTTGTTTGTGTTTGTTTGCCTATGCTTCCTTTATTATTATTGCTGATCCAGAATAGATATTTAAAAGATTCGTGATTAAAAACTTTTGCTAAAATCAAATGACCTATAGTTGTATTGAATTCGAGAATAGCAATCGTAAGCGAAGTTGAAGTGATAGCATAGAAGCAAACGGTTATGTCACAGCTAAATAAATTTTCACATTTTGTCTTTTTGAATTCCTTCTTCTTATTTATTAAAAATAAATATACATAAATAAAGTGGTGGTTTGTTTTTGAAGCTCTTACAATGTTAATATTGTTTGAATGATAAAATTTTTTATGAAAAGAACAATAAGGATCACCTTAAACATAGATAACTATCAGAAACATTCAAGATTTATTTTGTTTATTATACTCGGTGGTGAAAAGAAAAAAAAATAATAAATACATACGTATTTATTTAGGGGTTCGTTTTTTGATATTTTAATTTGTACAATTTTTTGTATATTTTTTGTTTTTTGATTATTGTATAAAAAATTTTTTTATTTACACAATTTTATATTTCCTTAAAGAAGTCAAACAAAAAAGTGGCGAAATATCGGGTTTTTAATAGAAATGTTGTTAACGTTTTTTAAAAAAATTTACCTAGTGCTCGAGATAAATTAGATTCATTTAAAAACCAGAAGATCGAAAAAAAATATATAAGAATAATTTCTATGAAATATATATGCAATAGTGTTAGTAGCAAAAAAGTTGCTCGTTAAAAACAAAATTTGGCCATCACTGCAATATGTGATAAACGAACTCCACTGTATGTAGCTGACATCTAATGAATGCTACAACCTTTAAGCTACTTAAAAAATTTATAGTTCTTCTACATACACGTATAAACATGTATATGGATATGTGCATTAGTGTATGATTTTTTCCCGAAAGAGAACAAAGAAGAACCCAGTACAAAAATTTCAAGTTTTCTAACTGGATAACGAACGCAAGCGCTTGAATAACACACAAATATTTGGGTTTTTGTGATTACACATTTCGCTTTGAAGAAGCTGGAAGACTTTTAAATCAGTAACATACAATTTAATTTTTTAATTGTACTGCTTTTAAGGAAAAGTTTTTCTTATAAAATCAATTGTGTAAGCGGAATTCTTTCTTATCTACCTTAAAAATAAGCCTCGATGAAAGGTAAATTTTTTCTGGAATACTATGGTCTACGCGTAATAATCTAGCAACTTCGTAACCTCCCTAATGATCAATAACTCATTTGAAGGCGGTTAAAAAGTATTATTTTCTTGGTCTCTGATTCACTTGTTAGAAAACTATACAATTGAGAGTCTCTATCTGATATTGGTTATCAGAAACTAATTCGCCACATGAATGATTTGGATTATGAATTAGACATGAAACCAAAAGCTTCATAAAAGAAGAGACATGTAAGCCACATACTCTTTCTTTACTGAATGTTAGTTTAAAAATGAATGATGTTGCAATAACTTCTAAGAATGTGATTCGAGAGCTGAAAAATATGTTCATTGGTTGGTTGGTTGGTTATCATGGCTGCCCTCTCATTTAAGTAGAATCTGGATGAGTTCTTTTTGAAAGGACCACTGCATTGAGATATCTGATAAGATCACTCAGCCCTATATCTGATAAATCTGAAAGGTCCACCACTAGTACATGACTGCCTAAAAATTTGTGTTTCGATAGATGCAAAGCTGGACATTCGCAAAGAAAGTGGAAGATCGTCTCTTCTTTGCTTTCTTTTCGACAACCACGGCAGAACTCATTATAGGACAAGCCTATCCTTCTAGCATGTCTGCCAACCATCCAGTGCCCCGTCACGACTGCGACGAGCCTCGAGATATCCTTGCGGTTTCTACGTGTTAATTGTAATGAGCGCTTATAATTACAGCAAGGCCACATTTTCTTTTCAATCTTCCACGTGTCTCTATTGCGCCATCTGCATTCAGCCTTATAGAGATAATGCTTGAAGATGCAGTTTCTAATAGCGCCAAACGGCGTGGCTACTGTTTCAGCGTTGGAGGCATTCAGAGCAGAGCCAGCCCTAGCCAGTTCGTCCGCATGTTCGTTGCCTGAAAAATTGCCAGATGAGGGTGAGATCAGCCTGTCTAGATAGCACACTCCTGCACTGCCCAACTAGAATAGAGGAAGTGGTATGTGCTCTTAGGGATAAAAGCTCTGCTTGGCTGTCGACAAAGATGCCGACTTCACCATGTACCTTCCTGTTGACCAGCATTCTGGCCGCTTCACTTATAGCCAGAATTTCGCCCTGAAAAACAGTGGCTTCGTTTAGGAGATGGAAGGAGCGTTCTATACCTAGATCATCTGAAAAGACACCAGAACCAACACCGCAGACCATTCTTGATCCATCAGTATATACTCTGACGTTGTATTGTCTTACTATTGTGCCTCCCTTCTACTCCCGCCTGGAACACTCTATCAAAGTCCAGACAAGGTACCATGTAATCAGTAGATTTCCTCAGCGTAGGGGGTAGTTAATCCTGGATTTTGGCGTGACCATACGACCTTGATCTCCACCGCGCAGAAGCCGCCAATCATGCTGTGCTGCTTGAGGATACCGCCAATAGATGAAGGTCAATCGGAATAAGGTTTAATATAGTATTCAGAGCCTCTGAAGGACTAGTACGTAAACATCCTGTTATCCAGACACAGGCGGATCTCTGTATTCTGTAAAGTTGATCTATCACGTATTTCTTACCTGCGACAAGAGTAGTATGCAACCGTTGCCTTTTTAACCCTGTCTTGAGCATTCAGTTTCCACGAAAGTTTTTGGTGTAGTATAGATACTTTGCGTTATCCGATAGGGATAGTTGATGATTTTCTAACCGAGGAAGTCTAAAGTTCTGTACCTTGGTCTTTGTGGTAAATAGCATCAGTTCCGTTTTGTTTGGCCGCAGTCTAGCCCACAGTTTGTAACTCAATTATGTTCATTATGAGACTGTAAACGTGAGCAGTTTCTTTCAGGAAGTAGTTAAGTTTTAAAAACCAGTAAAACTTCTTAGTGTCTGATGCTAACCGAACCTCAAATCCATCAATCATTTGTTATTAATACAGAGAACAAAACAACACGCAGTTGTCTGATTTAGTGCTCTCAAAATATTTAGTTTAATTACCGAACTTAAGTCTGTTTTAACAGGTTGACAATCCACAAACCATACATGGGTTGTTGTTGGAAAGCACTGCCAGTTCACAGCTCATACCTGATCGG